>OZ007496.1:136476121-137076121 GCA_963931805.1 Microdon myrmicae
TGAGAAACGAATCAATGTATGGTAATGTCTATCCGATTTGATTGGCCATTACTGTATTACATTAATTTCAATGAGTCATAAATGATCACGGTTTAATTTGTACCGCATTTTCTTAGATGGGATTGTTTGGATTTGGATATGCATAATATGGAATAAGTTTGTATGAGGAAAGAGCAGGGTTTCGCAAAACACCACTATGATCCCGAGCAATGTGTGCATATAGAAAGGTCGTGTACATTCCTGGAGAACGATAAAAAAAATGGTTTTATATATTATTGGTATAGTTTCCACCTAATTGCTTATTTTATGAGTAGCACCATTTGTCCCGTAAAAGATTGTTTACTTTTAGGGCCATCAAAGTGTTTCCAGATCTGGATTTTATGATATGCCTATTTGCGTATTTCAGATTTTATACATTTCTACCAGTGCCCATAAATAATATGGTGTGTTTATTAAGCATAAATTAATCATTAAGTGAATTCGTTTATTGTGGGAGACGGACCGAATGGGTCAGGGTTTGGGGCGGGCGGGCTCGTCTTACTTGTAATACTGGGAAACATCAACATTAATTTGATGGGATGCAGATTTCAGCTGAAAGAAATATAGCCTCTTATCCATTGAATCATTTTACCGCTGAGTTTAGTTTCAATCTGAGCCGAGCGCTTTTGAGATATCCAGTACTACAACTTTGCTTTCACTAACGGAGTGAATACGTTTATTCTAAATCGTACTAAGGTCTGCTATCAGAATATTGCTACCAAACGTATACTGGTGGCCATTAAGGACGACGCTTATTCCCAGACACTTCAAAGATTGAAATGAAATCAGTGACTTCATAATCTGCGCAGAAATGGAAGTCATCGGTGTATGGATAGTGTAAAGTGCTTCTAATCCCTTATTTATAAAGTGTTTCCTAGAACTGACTTCGGTAAACCATACAATGGCGAGCAAAAACAGGAGGCAACAAATCCATTTTCAATGTTGACTGCAGTACAGCCGTATCCCAGCATCAAACAAAAGACCAATAAATAAAACGAAAGTAGTTTTGAGCACTTTCTCCATTTGTAAACTTTTGTGCATTTCTAAGCAAAATTTAGGGATGAAAACTACAACCGAAGAAATCAGAGAAATCTTAGCATTGACTCTTTTCTGGATTAACGTTTATAGTGTGCAAGGTCTATTATTTTTTGAGTTGCCAAGGGATACAATACAAGATATTGAGGTCACAAATCCTTTTTTTTTCAGCTTGGTAGACCGGATAAAGGACACAAACAGGCTTTATTTGTATTCGTTAGAAAATAAGTTGATCCCCTCGAGTAGGAATTGAATAGGATATAGGTAGCTTTAAAGAAATTTGCAAACAGAGTGTAAATTTGGGTTCGATTTATTATTTAACGAATTTCAAAGGATTTAAGGCTTTGTAAATTCTGTTGGAATAATTTCGAATTATGATTCAGGGATGAATGCAAAGAACGGAAAATGCAGAATAGGAATAGCAGGCAGAAAAGGGTCACATAAAACACAATAAACATTATACTTAGTGGGATTTTAGGAATACCCTAAGAGAGGGTTCCGGTGAAAAGGACCTAAAAGCTCTCTCACTGTCATTAATACCCATCTAACAACATTTAATTCGCTAAATCCACTATGAGGTAGTTTTTTCTGCCCACTATCGGTGCTATATTAAGACTTGTAATGGATGTGTTGTAATAACGAAATGATAAATAGCAGGTTATGAATTTTAATGCAAAATAAGGACACTTTTTCGTACAGTCATAACACTTGCGTTCAGAAAACCGGGAAATTTTTAATTTTTAATTTAGTGGTGTTGAAATAGTATTTTTTGTTATAGATTTTTTCTGTGAAATGCTTCATCAAAATTTGCTCCGACCATGGATTTGCATAGGGGGATGAGAGCGAACATACAGGGCAAAGTCTCTCATTGCTTTCAACCCGGCGAAGGCCAGGACGATCTTTATCCGTGTTCATTTCAAGTTGACATGCAGTCTCCACGTGAAACCCCTGGATAGCTCTTTTGGTACCCGCCAAGTAGTGAACCAATGCATGCAGCGACATCCTGAGAAGGTAAACGCAAGGCCAATAACCTTGCCCGGAAAAACAAATTATTATGGAAAATTTAACAAGCCTTGGACACGGACCGGATACCACTACGTCGACCACGGAAACGAAAATGGTTAAACGATTAGAGAATTTTCTCATGGAACGTTCGCTCACTACATTGAGCTCGAGCTGCACAGCAGCTAGTCGATGCCCTGTCCGAATATAAGGCTGACATAACAGCATTACAAGAAATAAGATGGACGGAGATTGGTGTTCAAAGAAACAAGTATAGCATATATCACAGCTGTTATGCAAAACACCATGTGCTGGGGGGTAGGCTTTCTAGTCAGCCAAAAATTTAAGCCTGGCATTATCGGTTTTAATGCAATAAACGAAAGACTATGGCGAGGCAAGATTAAGAACATAAGCCTCATAAAAGTTCACGGACCTACAGAGGAGTCCCCTGACGACGAAAAAGAAGAATACTAAGAGAACGTCGAACGGGCCCACAATGCCTGCCCAAGATACGATGTGAAAATCGTTCTTGGTGATTTGAACGCGGAAATAGGGCGGGAGCCGATTTTCAGGCACTACACAGGTTCCCATAGTTTGCATGAGAACACTAATGACAATGGAATACGAGTCATCGAATTGGCAGCATCGAAAAACTTGGTCGTTGCGAGTACCGGTTTTCGCGTAAAGATATGATGGAGCGACTCGAAACCAAATTGACCACGTGTTGATAGATCGCCGCCACCCCTCGAGCCAGATGACGGTACGAACGTACCGAGGTGCCAACGTCGACTCGGATCACTATCTTGTTGGTACAGTTTTCCGAGCGCGGATTGTCTTACGGAATCGTATTGCATCCGCGGATCAGGTTCGAATCAATATGGCTGCCTTACGCAATGAGGATACCAGTAACTCCTTTGATCATGCGTTAAGACTCGCCCTCGAAGAGCTCGACGGAGGGAGAGTAAGTCCTGGGGCCAGAATGCCGGGCGTAGAAGAGAAATGGACACGCATTAAGAATCCTGTCATTAGTACTGCCAACTCCATCTTAGGCAGTAGTCGTAGACTGGTTTGATGATGAGTGCAAACTAGCGACTGAACGTAAGAATGCTACATACCGGGCAATGCAGCAGTCTCATAGCACGCGGGTACGTGAGAAGAAATACATAGAGTTCAGAAGATCTGAAAAAAGACCACAGACAAAAGAAAAGTACCTGGAAAAAAACCTTGTCTGTAAAATAGAGAAAAGTAGAGAGCGAGATCCCCACCTGGGGCGGAAGTTCTACCAAATAATCTGCAATATGACGCGGTACACACCACGCTGCACTTACTGCAAAGATAAAGAGGGTAATCTGATCACCGATGCTGAAGGCATTCTGGAGCGATGGGAAGTGCACTTCAGTGAATTGCTGTTGGTCAGCTCACAGAAGAATTGGTGGCTCCACCAATGCAAGATCAAGACCAAATGCTGCCGGCCACCAAGCATTGAGGAAACATTAAAAGCCATAAGACAGCTCAAATCAAATAAAGCACCCGGAGCTGATGGCATACCAGTGAGCTGATCAAACAAGGAGGGACAGCGTTACATCACGCAATTCATGAGATCGGAGCGATGAGATAGTCAGCTCACAGAAGAATTGGAGGCTCCACCAATGTAAGGTCAAGACCAAATGCTGCCGCTACCAAGCATTGAAGAAACAGTAAAGGCCATAAGACAGCTCAAATCAAGTAAATCCCTCGGAGCTCATGGCATACCAGCTGAGCTGATCAAACAAGAAGAGACAGCTTTACATCACGCAATTCATGAGATCGTGGTGCACGAATGGGAGCAAGAACAGATGGCGGAAGATTGGCGTAGTGGAATAATGTGCCTCATACATAAGAAGGGAGATATCACACTGTGCAACAACTATATGGGTATAACATTGATGAGTACCGCGTATAAGATACTCTCAACTATTCTACAAGATCGGATAGCCCCATAAGCCAAATTCATCATTGGTCAATAACAGTGTGGCTTCATTCCAGACAAATCAGCGATTAATTAGATATTCACCCTTAGGCAGGCGATGGAAAAATGTCAGGAATTTAAGATTCCATTATAGCATCTATTTATAGACTTTAAGGCCGCCAGGGTAGAACTATATAATGCCATGAGAGAGTTCGGCATTCCAAACAACTTGATACGACTTTGTAGGTTGACCATGAGGTAACAAGTCAGGTAAAAATGGCGGCATTGCTGTCCAAACCAATAAACATCTTTAATGGACTCCGACAAGGGGACCGTCTGGGCCGCCTCCTCTTCAACCTGGCGTTGGAGAAAGCAATCCGTGACTCCGGCGATACAATTAGAGGAACTATTGTCACCAAGTCCTGCCAGGTACTTGCCTACGCAGATGACATCGACATCATCGGTAAGATTCACCGAAGGAAATGGAAAACACTTTTTATTTATTTAAAGTTTTTTTTAATTTTTTTTTTGTATTTTTTTATTTACAGCTTGGTCTGTTTACTGGTATCCTTATGTAAATAGATGAATTTGAAACGCAGACAATATACTACTTTACACTCTAAGGAAAGCTTTAAATTAATAACTTTTCGTTTTATTTCGTTAGTTTTTTTATTGATAAACTCTGCGACGCGACCTTCCACTTAGACGATTTAGATGTGACTCACTGAATTAAACGCGTATTTAAATTTAGACTCGTGCGGTAGCGTGTCTGACCACGATGGAGATTGGATAGTGACTAATTTGAATTAGGGTGGAAATTGTGATTTCTGCTTTTACACATCGATCCGCTAATGGTAATCATGCTCTCTTGTGCATTCCTCAACTCACCACACTCATCGAGGTAGAAACGTACTTGTGTATTCGTTCGACGTCGATGGGCGTAGCAAGGATGGAGAAATCAAAAGGGAAAGCACAATAACCCAGGGTTGATCTGGCTTAGTGTGTGTGCATCAGTGCCGCGTATGCGACTGGTCTACTGACCTAGTGATGATCTCTTAGGTCATCGCACTATAGAAAGACAGAAATACGAGAGAGAGGAAAACTTAGCTGATATTATTCACCTGCGAAAAGAGATCATTGATCCCAAGCGAATGGGTGATCTGGGAAAAGTTAATAGGAGGCCGCGTCGGCTGGGGATATAATACCATGGAGAAAACTCTGCGGAATGTTGGTAAATACCCAAGCCAATGGACGGTGATGCAACCGCGTCGCTTGGTTTGACTTGGTTGTTGCTAACCAATACGAATGGAATTTCCGGTGGAAATCCCATGGTTAGAGCAATAGTGTTGCCGTATGGCGAAGATTGTAGCTAAACTCAATTATGCATTATCTGCATAGGATAATGAATTTAGCTATGCGTCCTTGGGGAAATTATGTATTTCAGGTGAATAACATATGAGGGAAATGGATATGTATGACGGGCTGAAAGCGGTCGAAATTAGGTAGGAATTGTGGGTTGTTTCTCACATAGAATAGAGAAACCCCCACAGACCCTATTCGACTGTATATAACTCCTTCACCCAGGTCGAGTAGGTAGCACAAAAACTGGGACTGCACATCAATGAGGGAAAAACTAAGTACATGATGGCAACTTCTGCGAAGAGAAGACCCAAAGTTGGTCAAACTATCAGGGCAGCGGAGCACGAATTTGAAGTAGTGCAATCATTTAACTATCGGCGCAAGGCTAATAACCTTGCACGTTAAATAAATTATTATGGAATATTTAACAAGCCTCGAAACTTGCTAAACAAGGCCAAGACCGGATCCCGGTTGTAGTGCCGATGATGAGGAATCCTTTAACTGCCTTGGGTCAATAGTATCAGCCGATAACAATATGGAAGAAGAAATACACGAACGGCTGATCAAATCCAACAAACTATGGTGTATCAAGGCTTTTTAAATCCCGAAATTTATCCAGAACATCCAAGATACTACTGTACAAGACCATGGTCTTAGCAGTATTCCTGTATGGATCCGAGACCTGGGCGCCCAATAAATGGCATTCTGAACTGTTAGCCGCGTTCGAGATGAAGGTCTTAAGGAGAATTGTTGGCCCCGTATGCGAAGGAGGACGATTCCGGAGACGCTACAACCACGAATTGTACGCGATCCATATTGAAGCTAGTGTTGTAAGAAAAATCAAGCTCGGTAGACTCCGGTGGGCGGGACACCTAGCACGAATGAGCGAAGAGGAGCCTGCCCGGACAGTCCTTTGTGGCAGGATGTATGGAAGGAGACAGCGCGGCAGACCTTGTATGCGATGGAGGGATGGCGTAAGCCAGGGCGCACAGAGCCCGGAAGTGCCAAACTGGATGACATCGGCTCGAAATCGGGACCGGTGGAGATATTTGTTAAATAAGGCCCAGACCGGATGATAGATTTGCGTTAAGAACTAATATACAGTTACAGTCACACCTTTCTTCCTATATTGCTTTGCTTAAATACACGTCATAACATACGAGCCGTCGAGGCTACGCAAGTGAGATATTGAGAGATATATCAGGAAGTGATAGAATGTTTTGGTTTTGAAGACCTGGTAGGCGATGCCAGATAAGGAATACTGGATTTAAAAGAAAACTCGCATCAGCATAAACCAACAAATAAAACACGTGCTCAACGCTACAAAGTAAAGCGCAACATGAAAATCCTTTATAGTCCAACAAACAGGAATTGGTGCCTAAGTGTCACGAGTTACTCCATCAACTAAAATCTGTTTGAAGCACGATTATTAGAGTAAAACTAATACAAGTTCTCATTGAGTGGATAAGTATTACAAATCACGTGGCGTCTGTAACATTTTTACGGTGCTTTAACCTTAATCTTTAGTTGTCTTATATTGGAAACACACAAGACAGAGAAATCTGGACGACAGTATTACTATTCATAGTCAATAAGTGCTAACTAACAATTTTCGTAATTATTAAAATTAAACTAGGAAATATACTAAGGCTAATAACATAATACGAGAATGCAATGCAAGAAGGTCATACTTAAATACATTTCCGTAGACAACATTCGAGGCAGTGATAGTGACATCACTGTTCAGTGAAAGGACAGCCAAGGGGGGATAGCCTAGTTTCTAGATAACAGCTTTTGAAATTGCACTAAAAGCAGAGTGGCTATCTGCAGAAGATCGAATCGATATCCACGAGACAACTTTAATTGTACCACTTAAAGCTTTCCTCTTCTCCAAAACATTAAAATTCAATTGAGTGATTGTCAAACTGATATTACTTTTGCCAATTAAGGTCTTCAAATGACAATTTTATTTTTATCCAACCATTTAATCAAGCCATCAAGTACGGCGACGAGACATTTGATTGATTCGAATTAAATGAGTTCCGACAAGTCGTGACAATGAACGTTGTCGAGTCGATCTAGTGCAAAAATACTTCACTCGGTAATCGTTACCGCCCCTCTGGTTTCTCCTTGATTTGGATTACATCACATATTAATTAGAGTGCATGGCAACATGCTGTAATATCCTTCACAGGAATATTAATTGTGGTCATATTAAGTGAACTCATTGCTGGGAATGAACAAAAATAAATACTGTTGGCAAGGATTCATTTGAACTCGATGTAAATGCAATGCAGGCGGCCTCCGTTAAAAAATAATCATGAAATAAATAACAAGATTGATTACAAACTACTAATTGGTACTTCGATTTAAATATTAATTTCGATTTGTATGATTGATGTTTTTACATCGTCTGATAAATCGCTGTGTTATCAGGCATTCGTGTAAACAGATGACCTCGCTTTGCCATAAAGGTGTTATTGATTAATAGTAAACAAAGATCACGAGATTAAAAGTAATTTTGTTTGCGTGTATATTTTAGCTATGAGCTACATCTGAACTACTAATAAGAGAGAAAAGAATTCAGGGAACTTGGACCTTACGAACCGCATCATGTTGTGAACGACTTCTACTGAGATATGATTGATGCAAGCGTTTCAGCTAAATAAGACTGATTAAATTTAAGTGTGTACCAACCTCTTGCATATTTTGACATGACAGCTTTTATATGTAACACTCCTTACCTGTAAAAAAGATTAAAAAAAAAAAACAATAGTTAGTTTTCTAAAGCAAATGGGACTATATAAAAACCTATATAAATTAATATAGAAAAGTAGATATATTTATCTATCATATAGTTTTTCTTCGGAAACAAAGTATTTGTTTCAGTCTGGATACCAAACATAAAGATTGGGGAGATTGTATATCCAATAGCAGAGGAAATCAACTGGCTAGCTGGTTGGATCATATCACGTAGAATATAAAACTGACCTTCTAGTTACGGAATATACATCGTTCCCTAGAGGTAAATTCTATCTAGATATCATGCTTATTGACACACGACTGAGACTATTAAACACCAACAGACATAACAGAAACTGTTTACGGACAATTGAATACCACAGTGACCACTGTGCATTCACGGCCGTAATAAAGCTTCCGAACGAACTGGCAGAACTGGAGGAATTCGTGGTCCCACAACCCTACAACTACGGGGCAATGCGATGGCCACGATTCACCAGGTCGCTAACAAAAGAATTACGTTTGAACGATATCGATCTACCAACAAACAGAAACCTGACGAATGACGTAATCGACAAATACATTCAACAAATGGACGAAACTATAAAACTGTTGTGGGGGTTCTCTATATTACATGGAGAACCAACCCACAATCCTAACCATTTCGACCGCCAACGGCGTGTCAAACAAAACCCAATTTCTCCTACTTAGCTATTCACCTGGAAAAGCATGTTGCAATAATGGACGCATAGCTAAACTCGTTATCCTATGCAGATAAGGCATAATTGAGTTTAGCTACCCTTTTTGCCATACGGCGACTCCATTTTTGCTAGCCCATGAGTTTCCATCGGAAATCACATCATGTTGATTAGCAACAACAAACCTAACCAAACGGCCCCGTTGCATCATAGCGAAACCGCTGGGGAATTTATCAAAATATTTAATTAGTTCACATGATAAATTACCCTACCCAATTTAGCTTCACTTCGGCTTTTCTCCAGATCACCCATTCGCTTGGGATCAACGATCTCATTTTACAGGTGAATAGCGCAAACAACATTTTCCTCTCCTCCATAATTCTGTTTCCATACGTTTCAATGATCTCTGAGATCACCACAGCCGTAACACTAGGGTAGTAGGTCATTCTCAGAAACAGCATTTGATACCAGCACACACAACCAAATCCACCCCGTGATCACAGTACTTAGTGTTACTGTTCTCTCATTCTCTCATTCTCCCACGTTCGTCGATCATCAATTTACCGATGTTCACCACTTCGACGGGCGTGACAATGATAGAGAAGAGGCGTGATCTCTTTTGGTTGTCCGGTGTGCAATAAAACAGAACACAGAAATTCACCCTGTGCACACTGGTGCTCATCATCGAGTCATTTTTGCAAGTTTCAAACGGAGTCCTTATTCAACCCCCGGAGCAAGTCGAGTGAGGAAGCATCAAGTGTTAAAGTCGTGTGCTGTCTTATTGTCCGCGTTATAATATATTCTTATTGTCGCCTTATAGTTTATCCTTACTGGCCGTGTAATAATGTATTGTTTCTATTACATACAATACCAGTGAAGTTGCTACTAAGTTTGAAATTAAACATCAATATTTTGTTACATGAAATAGATCATATAAACAATAGTCAAATATTCAAAAATTTAATTGTTCACCCACATCAAGCCAAGTAAAAAGACATATCAAAAACAAAAACCTACAGTGAATATTTATTTAAACAACTCTTGTGAACTACTGGATATCTCGTGGATTTTTAGCAGTACTACTTCACCAGTGACGTGTTGGGGACAAAGTGAAATCCATGCCCCTCTCCGGCACATCAACTCGTACCCCACACTGTTATGGACCTCGTGTCCATGCCCTCGCCCAGCACAATATAAGCCACGAATTTCCCCTGTGGCGGTTCCGCCAAACCCCACGGTACACTTACCTAAAAAGCCCCCCATAACTCCCATTCAATCTCTTAACTTCGCTAATGCAATTGCATTAGAACCTGTAAATGCTGCACACATCAAGCTTACCGAATTTATTTATTTCAAAGCTTCTGTAAAAGAAAACTTACCATCATGCATCTCTTCGCATACAATTCTCTGTAAGAATTCTTAATTACCTTTTTAGGAATTCCACAACTCCCATTGTTTCCCGCCAATGCATTTGCATTGGCACCTGAAAACATTTCCTTCTCCAAGGATATTTGATGCATATAACGCATTATCTGAAATTCCTAAAAACAATTCTTTAACGTGCATATGCACCATAGATTCCCGACCATTAGGCACCCTTGTTCCACCAATGCAATTCCGCCGTACATGTGCATACCACATGTCCCTGGCCATCGGACAAAAGCAAATACTCTCATCTTACCCAAGACTCATAAAACGAATTCCTTCGCATGTAATCATGGAAATATTTCGATCCCTTTAGCATTGTTAAAGATAAGTTTAACAATGAACTAATTAATTATTATTAGTTATGGATTTTTCACAGAACTTACCCCTGATTATTCTATCTGGGTGGGTGATCCGCCGTGGGACTTCTGCTGCAGGTGGATGTCTTGAGGTCATGGAATTCCGCCAAATGAAAACTCTGATTGGTTGTTCTTTCTCTTTATTTACTTTAATACTGATGCATATCTTTAATTATTGTATGGTTTACTAGTTATTACATTTATTTTAAAACTGTTCACCCTGTATATTACAACTTTACAACATTTATTTTAAAACTGTTCAACATGTATATTACAACTGGTGCTTATTTCGTCACTTTTAATAGGAAGATTAATTTCAAACTTCAATCGATTGCACCACACTTCAATCGATTGCACCACAGAAAATTGTCAACTCTATTTTAAATTTATGCTAATCAATAATCCTTTTGAAAGACCGCACACGCACAAAGTCAATTTTCAACTTTTTATTATTTTTCTTTTTCTCATCCCGGAGACTGAAGCGCACACGATGATTGTCGAAACCAGAAGAAGGAAGCAATCTCGTGCCTTTCGCTACATATTCTTTTTCGTTCCGCTTCCACGATAGTTATTTCGAGAAAGCGGCCGAGATGGCTAATAGGGGGCAACTATGGCTAATAAAAAGAAGATGGCTATTACAATGTGAATGGGGTTTTAAATGGGGTTTACTTTTATTTAAATTATATTCTATCGTAAAGGGGATATTTTATTGTAAAGGGAATAGGAAATTAGTAATTTGGAGGGAAGGGAAGGATATGTGCGTGAAGACACGAGATTATAATATTTTAAAGGGGAAGTGATAATTAATTGAACTTTAATTATATAACAGCATCACCAGCGATACACATTTCCCATTGTGTAAATAGAAAAACCATTAGCACTTCTTCCTAATGGCGATACATTTACTTACGCATCCGCACCACTCATCCATGTCTGTATGATGCCCTTATTTGCTTTTACCACATTTCTCAGATGAACTGCCGTCTATGATAGCTGCAATGCACAGCATAGACACGGATCATAAATCTCCTTTGTCTCTGCCGCTTGTCTGTTTCGTTGTTCCACTGCTTTTGAGCACGTGTAAATAACATCGATCTGTACGGTCACACACGCATACCATTGCACTGAAAGAGTGCATTTCCTTGGCGGCCGCACCCTTAAAAGAAAAGTTTTTCTCTCTCTTCTTTTGTTCTTAACCCTAACCTAGGATAGAATTCATCTCAGAGTTCTATCCTCGGAGAGTCCATTTCCACCCGCCGACCGCCACGGTCGTTGCCGACTTTCGCTCTCCGGTGCCGCACGGAGACGCGAAAAATCACCGAGTCGCGTGTGTGTAATAATTTTGAAACAGAAATAAGTAAAAAATCATGTGCCTCATAGACATAACTCGCATTGCCCACGTACAATGTAGTGTTTGCAACCGCCGTGTCGAATATTATATTCGCTGCAGTCTTCGAAGATTGCGTTTTTTTTATTGACTTCATAATGTAACTTTCACGCAGTGCTACCGTAAAATGTTAGTATCCAATAAGAAAATGAAACGGAACAATATTCCATGGATTCAAACTAGTTATGCCAATAATAGTGTTTTTCTTTTAAAATAAAAATAAAACTAATCAAAGAAATAGTCTGTTTTCTATTTTTACTTGTCCTCTGTTGGTGTTTCCTTGATACATGTCGGAACAATTAGTGACAGTCGGATGGGGATAGGAGTGAACCGTGTGTCCGTGTTTGGTTCCAAACTCCTAATCCCCACACCCCTTTCTAGCCGAATAAAAAATAAAAACGACAAAGGCAAAAAAAATATGTTCGATACAAGGCTAGAGAACTCAAACTAAAAACAATCGCTTTTTGTTATATAAGTACAATTTAGAGAAATTTTCCATCTGACCTAGAAGCTCATATAGCGTTACGCACTATTCGTAGATTTTTAGAGAGGTTTCAATCAGAAATTTTTATATTGTGTGTTGAGGCGCACAAACGTGGTATCTATGAGGTATTAGCACCTCTATATTTTCCCAGGAGATCAACTTGAAGAGAGCAGCGCCCAGTGGCAGTTACCCAAGGATATTGGCAATGAATTTTGCGAACCCCATCATCCGGATCGTCAGATTCGAATAATACTAATCGATAAGGTTCAGGGCATTACAAAAAGGATACACCGTAAAACAAATTCAATACAACAGGGGGATCAAGATTCTTCACCCCCTGCAACTAGAAAGCAGCAACCGAGACGGTCCAACGAGTCAATACTAAACCAAGTAAGTCACATTCATTACTTACACCTTTAGTTTACACATTTTCATAGCTTAGATTTAAATTGTTATTTAATATCGTAACAAAACGAGCAATGGACAAATAAATTTCTAAAACAACAGAACCGGACAATATAAACTTGTATGGAAACACAACAATGAACGCACATCACAAAAAAAAAAGCAGATTGCTAACAAAACTAAACAATTATACACAGTTTACTGACAGACACGACCAGGATATAATATCTCTGAAATCCCGATTAAAAAAACCTCCAACAACTACTAAAAGCTAATTTGTATTGGAACAACAGAATACGGGCTATAAAATCTAACAAGTGGAACATGTTCCCACAAAATAATAAGATATTCAGAAGGAATAATCAAAATGGGATTCAATGCCTCCACTTACCACGTAATGACGAAAACAAACAAATGTTAATCAACATAGGGATGGATACAAAGAACGCTATCTTCAGTAATGAGCTCTTCGTGATAGAAGATTTCTTAGAAAAGGCGAACACAGCGGGAGCTGTCTCCCAGGAAATGTACAAGGCAAATGAAAGCATCCACCGAAACTAAGACTTGGAAAACAGAGTTCTAGTGAATCACTTGCACCTTCGAAATGAATTTTCAAAAGGGCAATCGGAGAATCTCGGTTTTACTGAATTTAATGACGATAATTTGGCAAATGCTATTAACGCCAATAACAGAGCTAACAGCCTATTAATAACGAAGGAGATCCAGGGTATCTTCGAGTCATTAAGAAACAAAGTCAGTGGGAATATATGGAGTACCAAATATCGTACTCAAGTATCTACCACCTGTAGCAATGGACATATACACAGTTCTATTTAACAACGTGTTAAATAATGCACACTATGCCAGCCTATACCAATTAAGGGCAAGGACTGTACAAACCCAATGAACATGCGTTTTTATTTGTGCGCCTGAAGTTTACTTCTTGGCGCAAGGCTAATAACCTTGCCCGGAAAAACAAATTATTATGGACAATTTAACAAGACTCGGATATGGCCCAGATCGGATGCCGGTTGTAGTGCCGATGATGAAGTTTACTTTCAACGTGAAATGATGCGCATTCCCAGATTGACGGGTATCGCGGGAAAATGTCTGAAGAATGTCTGAAGAGGCGAAACACATTTAGCAAGCTCATTTGAGCAACGACCGTGATAATACCTATAGAAAAGAGACAGATATGATATGTTGCATCTATGTTCTAACGACGGAATTGAACGGCAAACGGTCTGATCCCCAATAACGTTCACTTTTTGTACCCTACTGCACATGTAGCGTAGTTTTGGATGCGCCTCATCAACTTCCAGAGCTCCATTTTGAGACGAATGTATGCCGTGTAAACAGTGGCTAAGTTGGATGGAGTGAGACATTTTTTGCATCTCTTAAAGAACGCCATAGGTTTGGCCGCATTTTTCACAGCTTCAAATATGTGGTCGCTCTAAGCGTCGAATTAATTCGAGTGGCGAGGATTGATAGTTCCTTGTCTTCGTCGATGCAAGTGCCCCATTTACTTCGGGGTTCGTCTTTGACGGCAAGAGGCAGCACTTAAGCATAACCTGCTGATTGGAGATCAGGTTCGAAAAGTTGCCATGAAATGTTGCCATGAATTTGAGAAACTCAACGTGCTATGATCAGCAAATGGGTGAATGAACACATGAACACATTGAGCAAGTTCATTTGAGCAACGACCGTGATAATGCCTATAGAAAAGAGATAGGCACGATACGTTGCGCTTATGCTCTAACGAGGGAATTGCTCGACTCACAGCTGGGTCTCCAATAGGTTTCACTGGTCGTTTTTGCATCCTATCGAGCAAGTGCAGTGCAGTTTTGGATGCGCTTGACCAAATATGGGAGTTGAACTCCATTTTGGAACGAATATATGCCTCGTAAATAGTGGCCAGGTTGGAGAAGTATTTTTTGCATCTCTTAACCCCATACATTTGGCCGTACTTTTCCCAGCTTCAAAAATGTGGTCGCTCCCTGCTTGGCTTCGTCGAAGTAAGTGCCGTTGATCGACAGTGTATTTACTTTGGGGTTCGCCTTTGACGACACTAGACAGCATTGACTTTTTAAGACATTGAACTCTACTCGGTTAGATAATCTCCATTGATATAACTTGTTGAGGTCGAAATTCAATGTATTAAGCATAATCTGCTGATTGGTATTGACGTTAGAAGGTGTTTGTCCGGGAATGTTCGTATGAGTATGAGAAACTCAATGTACCATCATCAGTAAGCGAGTGGTTGGGTAATTGACAAGAAATCATTTATAAAGATGAGGAACAGAGTGGTTGAGAGTACCGAATCTTGGCGAACACCTGCATTAATTTGATGGGTAGCAGATTTGAAACCATCACGAACCAGTTGGATTGAACGGCCAGAATGATGGTCTCTTATCCATTGGATCAGAAAATTGTCCACTCCACATGAATGTAATTTTGATAAAAAGGCTGGATGTCAAACACTGTCGAAGGCTTTCAACATATCCGGTGCAACAACCTTGCTTTCGCCGAAGTAGTGTATGGAATGTCTCCACTTTTTTTGTAAGGTACAGCATCAAATCTCCTGTGGACTGGTTGCTGCGAAAGCCATATTGGAAGTCATTGAGGAGGTCATTTGATTTCAGATATTTCGAAAATTGACGGTTGATAAGTGATTCCGTTACTTCGGAGAGAATAGAAGTTAGTGCTATAGGTCGATAAGAAGAGAGGGATGATTTGTCACCCTTTTTATGAATTGGCTGAATGTTCGCTAACTTCCATCTATTTGGGAAACGGCCAGTAGAGTAAGACACATGAAAGAGTTTCCGCAGTGATTTAGGGAGTGAAGACGAACATCTCTTCAAGGGAATTTTGGGAATGTCATCAGGGCCAGCGGATTTGTGTGCGAGTGTGCGGGCAACAGTACGCGTTCGGAAGCGAATCTGGCTCATGGTGTGCTGCTTATGCTCAATTTGAGGTGGAACTAAGGTGGTAACCGACAGCGTTGAGTTGGCTGCAAAATGTGCAGCAAGTAGATTCGCCTTCTCTATCGCACTGGTGACTGGTCTCTCATCGACTATTAGCGAAGGAATGGACGAGGAGACCAAGTTTTGGATGTTCTTTACAAATGCCCAGAAGTTTCTACTGCCTGCGGGAAAGTGTAGTATTTTTTTTTTCTCACTCTCTAGTCATGCAAGAACTTTGCGCGTTGAATATACGCATTGCAGTCGTTTCTAGCTCTCTTAAATCGTTTCTGGTGTTCCTCAGGTATTGTTTGGTTTATACAACCGGAAGCTCAACTCTTTAGCCTTAATGGCTGGTTTATTAAAATAAACATAATTAAAAAACAAACAAAGTTCTGCCGTCGAAAGGCAAATTGTACAATAGACATGTAAAGTATAGCTTAGAGCGTCGGCGTAGGACCAGTAGGTTATGACATAAGATAATTAAGCTAGAATTTAAGCATTTTTTGTCTAGCCTCTAATTACGAATCTAAGAAAAAAACGGAAATAAAAAAACGTGAAAAAAAATAAATAAATAGTATAATGTAAACACAAGCAAGTACGAGTATGGTGATAAATTGTATAGGCTTAGGACCGATACTTAAGTCGCGCTCTCTATAGTGACTGAACTACCACTATGGAGCTAGCTATCGGAACATACCAGCCCCGCCCAGCGACTGGACAAGAAAAAGAAAACCATCTACAAAGTACATAGGTCAAACGCATTAGTGAAAGTGTCTTAATCGATAGCCCCAAGTATGACTTTCTATTTTAGGAGGTCAAAATGAGCTTGAAACGTACGCATACCCGAGTCCCCTGACGACGAAAAAGAAGAATAGTACGAGAACGTCGAACGGGCCCTCAATGCCTGCCCAAGATACGATGGGAAAATCGTTCTTGGTGATTTGAATGTGAAAATAGGTCGGGAGCCGGTTTTCGGGCTCAACGCAGGTTCCCATAGTTTGCATGAGAGCACTAATGACAATGGACTACGGGTTATCGAATTGGCAGCATCGAAAAACGTGGTCGTTGCAACTACCAGTTTTCCGCGTAAAGATATCCACAAAGCCAGCTGCGTATCACCTGATGGAGTCATTCGCAACCAAATTGGCCTCGTGTTGATAGATCGCCGCCACTCCTCGAGCCTGATGACGGTACGAACGTACCGAGGTGCCAACGTCGACTCGGATCACTATCTTGTTGGTACAGTTTTCCGAGCGCGGATTACCTTACGAAGACGTATTGCATCCGCGGATCATTTCGCATCAACTCGGCTGCCTTACGCAAGGAGGACACCAGTAACACCTTTGGTCGTGCGTTAAGACTCGCCCTCGAAGAGCTCGATGCAGGGAGAGTAAGTCCGGGGGCCAGAATGCCGGTAGTAGAAGAGAAATCGATACGCCTTAAGAATAGTGACATTAGTACCGCCAACTCGATCTTAGGCAGTAGTCGTAGGGATCGCAGCGACTGGTTTGATGATGAGTGCAAACTGGTGACTGAACGTAATAATGCAGCATACCGGGAAATGCCACAGTCTCATAGCACGCGGGTACGTGAGAAGAAATACAAAGAGCTCAGAAGATCTGAAAAAAGCCTTCACAGACAAAAGAAAAGTGCATGGAAAAAAAACTTGTCTGTGAAATAGAGAAAAGTAGAGAGCAAGCTCCGCACCAGGCGCGGAAGTTCTACCAAATAATCCACAATGTGACGCGGGACACACCAGCTGCACTTACTGCAAGGATAAAGAGGGTAATCTGATCACCGATCCTGAAGGCATTCTGGAGCGATGGGAAGTGCACTTCAATGAATTGCTAAATGGTCAGCTCACAGAAGAATTGGAGAATCCACCAATGTAAGATCAAGACCAAATGCTGTCGCCACCAAGCACTGAAGAAACATTAAAAGTCGTAAGACAGCTCAAATCAAACAAAGCCCCGGAGCTGATGGCATACCAGCTGAGCTGATCAAACAAGGAGGGACATTCATGAGATCGTGGTGCACGTATGGGAGCAAGAGCAGATGCCGGAAGATTGGCGTAGTGGAATAATGTGTCCCATACATAAGAAGGGAGATATCACACTGTGCAACAACTATATGGGTATAACATTGCTGAGTACCGCGTATAAGATACTCTCCACTATCCTACAAGACCGGATATCCCCATACGCTAAAGCCATCATTGGTCAATAACAGTGTGGCTTCATCCCAGGCAAATCAGCGATGGATTAGAAATTCACCTTTAGGCAGGCGATGGAAAAATGTCAGGGATTTAAGATTCCATTATATCATCTATTTATAGACCTACGACAGCATAGCCAGGGTAGAACTATGTAATGCCATGAGAGAGTTCAGCATTCCAAACAAATTGATACGACTTTGTAGGTTGACCATGACCAACGTAACTAATAATAGCGGGATTGCTATTTAATAAAGAAACCAATACACATCTTTAATGGACTCCGATAAGGGGACGGTCTGGCTTGCCTCCTCTTCAACCTGGCGTTGGAGAAAGTAATCCGTGACTCTGACGTTACTACTAGAGGGACTAGTATCACCAGCCAGATACTTGCCTACGCAGATGACATCGACATCATCGGTAGAACCGAATCGGCTGTACAGGATTCCTTCACCCAGATCGAGCAGACGGCACAAAAACTGGGACTGCACATTAATGAGGGGCAATCTAAGTACATGGTGGCAATTTCTGCGAAGAGAAGACCTAACGTTGGTCAAACTATCAGCGCAGTGGAGCACGAATTTAAAGTAGTGCAATCCTTTTACTACCTTGGGTCAATGGTATCAGCCGACAACAATGTAGAAGAAGAAATACGCGAACGGCTGATCAAATCCAACAAAGCCTACTATGGTCTATCAAGGGTCTTTAAATCCCGAAATTTATCCAGAACATCCAAGATACTACTGTACAAGACCATGGTCTTACCAGTACTCATGTATGGATCCGAGACCTGGGTGCTCAATAAAAGGCACTCTGAACTCTTAGCCGCGTTCGAGAGGAATGTCTTGAGGAGAATTGTTGGCCCCGTATGCTAGGGGGAACGATTCCGGAGACGGTACAACCATGAGTTGTACGCAATCTACCTTGAAGCTAATGTTGTAAGAAAAATCAAGCTCGGAAGACTCCGCTGGGCGGGACACCTAGCTCGAATGAGCCACAAAGGACTTTCCTGCCCGGAAAGTGCTTTGTGGCAGGATGTAGGGAAGGGGACAGCGCGGCAGACCTTGTCTGCGATTGAGCGTACACCAGGACGCCCACAGCATGGGAGTGCCAAACTGGATGACATGAGCTCGAAATCGGGACCGGTGGAGAGATTTGTTAAATAAGGCCAAGACCGGATCCCGGTTGTAGTGCCAATGATGATGATACCGTTCTTTCACAATAAATTCGTAATTTTTTATAGAAAACGAAAACTTATTTGTTCACCCAATATATTGGAAAAGGTTTATCGTAAAAACGCTAAGAGTATATCAAACAATAGAAAGCATAATTTCACTTAATTCAATTAATATACCAAGCTTTTGCTTTAAAAAAAAAGACCATTGTTTTGATAACCTGAAGCACTTCTCCTCATATTTAAAACTTTACGGCGCCAAGGATATTGGATGTGCCCTCTTTTAGTAATAACTTCTTTTTCATACGAATTCTTTCAGTATTCAGCCTCGCCTGTTACGTTTCGGGAAGATATATTGTAGCACATATAATGTTCTTCGTAACGTGCCCACCATTATGTTTAATAGCTAAACAAACTCCTTTTGAAAACCGACAATTCTAACATAAGCTACAAACATCGGGTATAGGAATACGTGTCTACCCACTGCAACAGGCCATCCTTTTCATGTCACATTCGCGTAAAAAAATCAACAAACTGCGCTCACGTTTTCTCCTTCTGTAACTGCTCGTATAAAGTTTGTTCTTTTTTCTTTTCCTGCTATTTTATCCCTTTTCTTCGGCAGTGAAATATAGACAATGGCAGAAAGTTGCAACAATTCATTCAGGTAGCAATTAATGTCTTAGAGAAAGCATTGTAGCACTTTTTTTGTACATGATGGTGATAGTATTGTACTTTCCAATACCCTACTGACATCCTACGGGAGCTCACAACGTCACTATTACTAACCCAGGTGAATGGGTGCATATGTTTTCACCAACAAATTTAGATCTCTATCACGTGCGTGGCTAAAGATCGACTGCATCCCACAGAATAACAGCATGTGGTCCAATAGTTTTGCCTTCCATCAAGTGTTGGCAGCTTGACGAGTCGCTTGGTAATCGATTTAAGCGATCTAGAGCTTGGTGGATGGTTATTATATACCATCGGATAAAATTTGCCATAAAACTTTATTCCACTGCATATTAAACCCAGTTGCAAACCAGTTTTTTAATGACAGTATGAGCGAAGTATAATCTACATTATATTCTTATGGAACATTTTTATGGCACCTGCCTATAATGTTTAATAACCTGTGAACCGCCACCCGCACAACCAACCATGAACTAATTTGCTAATATACATTGGTCTACCTAATGAGTTAACTTTGCGCATTCGTGTAGGTGAATAGACCAATTGAAGCGCAGTGCACTCTCGGACACAAGACCTTCAAAAGAATATGGTATAAACCTCGGTGTCGTGCCACCTTAATTGAAATAAATTGAAGACTACTTAAGACTCAACAAGAGGGCTCTTGTTGAGACGTCACTACTCAGTTCGCCAATTATTCCCGAGAATGGAACTGGCAATTTCTTAAATTGATCATCACAGCTGAATCGTGAGTCTGATAAGGGGATGTGCAACGGAACGCTTCCAGTCAAGCTTGGAAAGTTTTTTTTTTTCGACAAAAATCTTCACTTCAAAATATTAATAAGTGAGCTTCGCTATAAAGTGGGATGAGAGCAAACCAATCAACAGAAGACACATCTAATGACTGCAACGATTCTAGTTGCAAAAATAAATTATGTTATTTTAATTATGAAAATGACCACGAAACAACAATCAGAGTTGAAAAGTGAACTCATTTGGGTCAAGGCGTCAAAGTCCCCTGGAAGGATGCTGCACACTAATTTATTTCAATTGAATTGATTGTCACATGACTGCTGAGATTGTTAACGAGGGGCTTTAAGTTTTAAAAATATGAAATACAAAGTCCTCCGTTTATGGGTAACCTTCATTTGCATGAATCCTTATTAATGAACTGTTTCCAAAGAAGTGAAACAGGAAAATCTTAGCTCGATTAAAAGTTCAAACCTAACCTTTGTTTATTAAATGGTACATCACTTTTTTCGAAGGTGATTACTTTTATTTAGAGTGCTTTCCTTAAAAGCCGTGATACAAGTGTTTTTAATGATAATTTCATTTATAGTATCTGTCAACCGATGACACATACACTCCAATCACTACAAATATACGTTCTCGCTTCGTTTTTTAATAAATCCTTCACAGACATCTCCTTCGAACCCAATACGTCTCACTTCAAAGACTTGTAGCGATTCTAACAGATACACACAATTCACAAGCAAGCAAAAATAGTGAAGAACACCGAACGAAAAAAATCGAATAAGAAAAATACATCAGAACCGTATACCAAGCGATAAATAAAAAATAATTCACACCAGTGGAATATACTCGAGTTTGGAAATAAAATTCTAAACACGGTAAAATTTTTTTCGTGATTCGAGCTGTCATAGTTCGAATCACACGATCTTCTTCACTATTATTTGAAACGCTATAGACTTGCCCGAATTCTCCTTCGGCCCCTTCACCTCTCAAATTATTCAGCATCACGTAGCTCCTCGATAGTATAGTGGTTACTATGCCCGCCTGTCACGCGGGAGACCGGGGTTCGTTTCCCCGTCGGGGAGCCTCTGGCGCAAGACTAATGACCTTGCCCGGAAAAAAACAAATCATTATGGAAAATTTAACAAGCCTCAGGACTTGCTAAATAGGGCCAAGACCAGTTCCCGGTTGTAGTGCCGATGATGATGATGTTGTTGAGGAGAAATTAAGCTTAGTCAAAGACGAGTTCAGCCCTAGACCTGATGGACTCCCGGCTTTTTAAAGAAATGTTCCTCTTCTCTTTCTCTCCCGATATCAAAGATATTCAATCTATCGCTTTTACAAGGTATATTCCCTAGTATTTGGAAATCCTCCTATGTCACCCCCATACATGAAAAGGGGCCTAAAAACGATATGAGCAACTACCGTCCCATCGCCAAACCGTATCAAATCCTTAAACTGTTCGAAGGGATTCTTTACAACGCGTTATCTTCCCGTTGTAAATCCATCATTTAACCCAACCAGCATGGTCTCCTTTCGGGTAGGTCGACCACAACCAATCTGATCGAGTTCTCATCTCATACTCTCCGCGCCTTGGAGAATGGCAACAAAGTCGATGTAACCACCACAGATTTCAGCAAGGCCTTTGACAAAATCTCCCATAATCTCATCTTTTTTAAGCTGTCCTCCTAAGGTTTCGAACCCATATTGATCAAGTGGTTATATTCTAATCAAAGACCGATCTTACCGTGTCAAATTCAGATCTTCCCTTTCCAATCCTTTTCTTCCCACGTCAGGTGTTCCGCAAGGCAGTCATCCAGGTCCCCTCCTATTTACCGTTACCATCAATGACGTTGACTCCATTATTAAATACTCATCCATCTCCCTCTATGCGGATGACGGCAAACTCTAAAAAACGATCATCTCTCCTCTCGACTCCTCACTTCTCCAAACGGATCTCGACAGCTTCTCAACTTGGTGCCGTAATAACTGCCCCGAACTCAACGTTGTCAAATGTCAAATGAGCATTTTTCTGAAAACAAACAGAATAATCTCCTCATGTAGCTAATAGCAATTAGCACCATAAATTCCTCGCAAGATCCCAAATCGACAAGCGCACGTGGGCAAACAAAGGCCTAGCGATTAGCCCGCCGACCAACAATTCTTGCAATCATAAACATCGTAACGCCTATCTCACGCTAGATGTTTATGATTGGGAAATGCGATCTACAAACCAAATACCACGGTTCCTTTATTACCCATCTGAAGCACACAAAAACTCTCTGCGGTAAGCCAGATGGGTAACGCAAAGCCCATGATAGGATCAAGAAAGAAGTGACGGCACGCTTGATCCTTCGAAACAAGATTCCGATAAGTTGGAATTGAAAACCAAAATGGAAATTTTCTCTTGAAGATAAGAGACAGATAGGATGGATAGGAAAATTAAGATAGGACAGTCAGAGAGAAACCTCACAAGGAGGTTGGTTCCGGCGGCAGAATTTGCAAAAACATAAAGTAACGGTTCAATTTTTGGTGATTCTAACTGTCACAGCGTTACTATAATTGGTGACCCAGCGACCTGATCTGTACACACACCACACACTTTCCCATAGTAAACAGAACTTCACGACACGATCACTACTTCCGCATAGAGCACCGGCACACTCGGCTGCTCCGACGATCTCTCGCTCGCTCGTTCCTCGCTCCGTCGTTCGCACACGAAGCTGATCGTAACAAAGTTACTGAGGAGTGTAATGCTCCGTACCGTGCTTTCCCAAAACGGCGGGAGAAGAGCCCGGAGTGTCGACAGCGAAAAGTGAAGGCGAAAGGATTAAGTTAAAACAATTTTAATAAATTTTATTCTTCTCTATTTTTTTTAAGTACAAGGGTGATCTTTACGATTGATGATCGGCCAGCGATTCGGCCTCCGAAATTATAATAATCCCGAAATTGAAAAGCACTGCCATTTATAGTTTTTGTAGTTGACTTTTGTCAACTATTTTACTGTCAAAATTCCAAGAAGCACACGCAAGACTTGGCGTGCTTCGATTGGAATTTTGTTCTGAGAATTGTTTGAGGATTTTGTTGGATAGATTCTGGGAAGGGGAATCATGAAATGCGTTTTGAATTTAGCATTTCATGATGTCAAGGTTTTGGGAATTGAGTCAATGTATGATGAATTAGCTTTTGGTTAAATTCGTTGTACATGTGACTCAATATGGAATTTGAATATGAGGCAATAGAAAATCTGGGATTTGGGTTATGATTTGATGTTATTGGGGATTTGGATAGGGGCAGCGATTTAGGATCGCTACACGAGGGAGCAGGGTGGCGCTTGTAAGAACACCGAACGCAAAATCGACTAAGAAAATGCATCAGAGCCGTATACCATAGCGATAACATAACAAATCCACATCAGTTGAATGTACTTGAGTTTAGAAATCGAATTCGTACACACGGCGGTGGCCTGATGGGTTGCGCTTTGGCTCAATTTTTGGTGATTCTAACTGTCATAGAGTCAGTTCGAATAACACGTTCTTCACTACCATCCCAAACGCTATACGCCCCCTTCTTGAATGCGCCAGTCAGGTCTGGTTTCCACACCACTCGTCCCATATCCGCAGAATCGAAAGCATGCAACGTCGTTTTCTGCGTTTTGCCCTCCGCGGACTGAACTGGATGAATCCTCGGATTCTCCCCCTATACACAAGCCGACTCCATCTGATCAACCTTAACACACTTGAGGAGCGGAGAAGTCATGCCGATATCCTTTTCACCCACCGTCTGCTTTCAGGCACAATCAACTGCCTGTAGTGATCCTAAATCACTACTCTCTTCCACGTACCTATAATCCCAATCCACGTGAATCATATGAGCGACAGGTTAAACCAAAAGTTAGTTTGCCACACATTGATTCAATTCCCGAATACCTTACCCTTACTCATAATTCCAATTGAATCATATGCGCGATAGATTTAAACCACAAGTTCATTTGTTGCGCATTGATTCAATTTCCAAGTAACTTATATCCCAATCCAATTGAATCATATGCGCGACAAAATTAAACGAAAGTCCATTTGTCGTGCATTGATCCAATTCCCTATAATTTGAAATTGTGAAATGCGTAATACTAAATGCATTTCATGATTTCTCCTTCCGGGAATTAGTTCAGATAGAGTTCGTGTACACTTCCGGGAATCCTATTCCAATTGAAGCACACACAATTTTGTGTTGCCACAGAGTATAAAAGGCGAGTGCATTTTGGATTCTAGATCAGTTTTGAATCCGGAGGCCCCAAATAAGTAAATATAACAACAAATAAAATAAATATAAAAACAAATAATCGTTTTTTAAAATATGAAACACAAAAACAACCGGATCTCCTCAACTGAGGTAAAAAAAACAAATCAAATCTAAATACAAATATAACCCTACATGCCCAAGCTTGCTCTCCATCATTGTACTTCACACTAAGCCCCGTAACCCGCGAAACCCTCGACTCTTCTATCTGCCCACTCAACACACTTCTTACGGCTCTAATTAACCCATTTCGCGAATGCTGAGGTGGGCAAACTCTTATCCTACCTCCTTCGATTTCCACCTTACATCTACTGCACTCAAACTCCCCCCCCCCCCCCCCCCCCCCCCCGACCTTGCCCCGCCCACTGTGTATACCCTCACAACCGGTACACATTCCAACACATATGCCGTTCACTGTCGCCGTTTCACAAATGCCACATTTGCCACCCCCACATACACTCGCTCTTCTCCAGCCTCCCACCTCCCCTACCCTGAAGTCCTCTTCTCCTTTCTTGTTTTTTTCATTGTTTTTTTTTTGTAATTAGAGTAACTTCGGGTAATGTGATATAGGTATTTGTTTTCTAACAATTATTCGTAATTTTTATTACATAGCTTTTGCCGCACTATTCATTATAGCTCTTTGATACATTGCGAATTATATTTCGTTTTCAGAACCCTGCAGCGTAAGCCAATCTGCAGCTATTTACAACAAAATAAATAAATCTCTGTAACCCCCCCTTATTAAAATTGGCGGATAATGTGATATACCATATCACTTTTCCCGAATAGTTTCCAACGGAATAAAAATACTTGTAAGCCCATAGATTATGAATTCATTTATTAATTTAACAAAAGTAGGAACATTAGCCACTACATAGTACATAAGAAAAACAAGAGAAAACTTAAATTAGAATTAAAATTAAATTAACAACTCCAATATTTAGCAGAAAAATAGTACTTTCTCTATGTTCTATTTAAAGCGATTTACATGACTCACATACAAAAACTGCTTGCCGCGTTGGAAGACATTCATTGGGAGCCCAAACTAAATCGCACTGCAAGCATGGTACCCATATCTTTGCCTTATTATCCATTTGGGAAGATGTGTTACAAAAGACGCAGACACTGTCCTTGTTAGGTGGAGTTTCGCCCCAAGGATCTTCGTCTGAGCTCGGTAAATGCAAACTTTCATCTGAATCGCTCGAAGAACTTTCTTTTTTTTTTTTTGCCCGTTTGCTTTTTACTACCATAGGTCTTTTCGGCTTATTCTTGCGTCTTTCAATGTTCTTAATGCTCTCTTCCAAAGATGTTTTGTACGGTGATGTTGTTAGTACAGTTGCAACTGATCTTTTACCTCTGGAGCTGATAACCTGTTTAAGTTTGGGCGGTGGTGAGATATCCCAAGGAATTGCGATCTTTTCCAAAGCTGCCCTGCTAGTACTAGCAACCGGTTCTTCAGCTGCACTACTTGTGCGGGCAACTGGTTCTTCCACTTCTCGTCCTGAAAGAGCAGATTCTTCATCCGGATGATTTTCAAATGTTTGAGCGATAAAATTAACCTCCTGAAACATATTTTTGTCGAATGGATAAATGCCAGTGCATTTGAATCCATTTTTTGCGATTTGTGCTGTTTGGACTTTAAGGTAGGCCTTCGAAAAAAGTTCAATAACATCAAACTGTGTTATTTTTCGGCCCTGGTCTCGCATAAATCGCCTAATTTCATCGTTATAATACGTCTTCAGAGGTCCCATAAATGTTCTATTGAGCGGTTGCATTTTGTGAGTACAGTGCGGTGGCAAAGATATAATAATAACACCATTTTTGCGAGCCTTTTCCAGAACCTCAATATTTCGGGTATGACTGTAATGACCGTCTAAAATGAGTAGCGAAGGGTTCTCCTTTGAAGGGTTTGTGAACCGCAAGAAATGGTCAAACCACTTCGTAAATATCGGGATTTGTATCCAACCCGAAATGTGGCAGGCAGAATCCGAGCCAGGAGGAGCATGTTTCATTAAAACCGGAGAATGGTTCTTTCTGGGAAAAATAAAGTACGGCGGAACAAATGAACCGCCGGCGCTCATGCAGCTGACAACCGTTATAAGAGACCCTCTCTCTGCAGACGTCATACAACCTATTTGCCTTTTTCCTTTCGCTGCTAAAATTTTGGGTTGCCTACTTTGTGCAATGGACACTCCTGTCTCATCTACGTTCCAAATACTAGTTGAGGAAAATTTATGTTTTTCGTACTCTTGCTCGAGTAAGCTATAAAATGTGCTCACATTTTCAGCATTAAAGGTTCCGGTTGGAGTCCTGATACTAATCTCTGATTTGTGCCCTTTAAGAAATGCATACAACCAATCTTTTCCTGCGCATTCTTTCATTACTGAAAATGGGCAAGCTATGTTGTTTCTTTTTGCCACTTGGAATGCTAGTACGGATGTATCTTACCAGCTCCAATTCCATTTCCAGGCTAAAAACAGGCTTACGTCCCAAAGGCGTGGCTAAAATATCGCTAATAGATTTATCACCAAATGCCTTCGACGCCAAAAGTATACCCATTTCTCCTCCTCGGACTGCTTGAATAGCCTTTCTCATTCTTTCCGCATCCCATTTACGAATCTCCCCTTTTTTTGGCATGATCTGAAATAAATTATAATAATATTTAGTGATTGATAATTTGGTGGGTAATGTGATATGGTATATCACTTTACCCAATTTCAACTATATCACATTAGCCGCATTTGGCTTTTAAAACAATCAAGAGATTTTTTTAAAAATGCACTTCACTGAATTAAAAACTCACCCAATATACTGTCAGCTCTATTCACACACAAACAAAATGTATTACTTCAGTTTTTAATTTTGCTCCAATTTTTACTGAAATATAACATAAAGCTCACACAAAAAAACTGTCGACTGTACACCTTCAACAATTTCAATGCACTCACATACAACGCAATGAGCGCGAGCGCGCCTAAAACTGCAGCACGTGTTCTTTTCCATTGCCGTCATGTTGACAAGAAAATTCTTGTGGAGAATTGATTATTTCGGAAAATATGATAGTATATCACATTTCCCAACCATATCACAATACCCGAAGTTACTCTATATGTATTTTTAAATTATATATATATACATGATTTTCTTTTTTTTTCTCTTTTTTTAATTACTACTTTTGTTAGTTTATAAGGTATTATATTTATATTAACTAAGCGTGAATTAAGCCGAATAAATAAATTAAAAATTAAATTGGGTTACGGTTCACACATCTTAAGTAAATCGAGAGATCTGAACGCATAGTGTATGTGTTGTTCCATTAAAAACGCAACCCTGTTTATAACATATAGCATTTACCACTCATTTAAAATGTATTATAACTGAAGCTATTATGAACTTACTTAACTATAATTTTCAAAAGTAAAGTTATTTTTATTCCGAACATTTCAGACGCACTGCGGTTTCAGAAAGCTATGGTTTTACTAAAAATTGCAAGCAAACACATTCCTTTCTATTCAAAACATGGATATTTGTGGTTACAAAAAACGTGCCCTCTTACCATCCCCAATAAACCGTTTATACTTTTTAAAGGCTACATGCCACTTTATTGTTATGCAAAATCAAATGGTCAAGTATCTTGATATAGTTGAGGAGCGTAGAGAAATTTCCTCTATGAAAATTGAGGACGTAATAATTTTACGGTCATTCATAATGCAAACCATTAACATAACCAAATTAATATAACAGGAAAAATGCCGAAGTGAATCAAACCCGAAGACTTTCCGCCAACGTAGTATTAAAGCTGTTATTTAATTAACTAATAGTATTCTTACGAACCAGAAAGCAGCCAGACGTCAAAACTCCATAAATCAAACTATTCAAATATACACAAAATAATAAAAAATTTAACTAATTTAAATAAAAGTGTTCAATGCCTATTCACAATTTGGTCTTCGCGTGTATAAGAAACTGTAAAGTGGAATTAGAGAAACATCCGAATCATATCATTCGATGCCAATTGTGGTCCAGCAGCAATGCAGTTAAAAGATGCCTGTTAAGTGGGCAAACGTGACCAAAGGAGGTAACTCAAGTCGTAAGATATTTTTTCAAGGTGGGCTGTTCCAGTCCTACGCATTTGTTCCGCGGGCCATAAAACATTTGGTTCTGGTCGATGGAGACAAGTATTGACAAAATATTGTGGGCATAACGAGTCACACAGACGAAAATTGGCTGAAAGTCTGCATTTGGCGGAAAGAACCTGGATCGGAAACAGATACATTTCATCGTATGTACGTTAAAGAGTTTCGAGGTCACATCCCACTTGAATTGAAGAAGATCAACGCACTTCTTTGTCAGTGAAAGACAAAACTTCTTCATTTGAAGACGACGTTGGTAGTTGTATAAAAGGTGGGTGATTAATGTGTCTAACAACAAACTAAGAATCCAAGAACTAAGAGTAGCTGCAAAGTTTGCTCCATACATTAGGAATTTTGAAGGCTTTGGAACTTGTTACTATGGTCCATGTCGGTTATATCATGATGACACACTCCGAATAATGTGCAAATGTGAATGTCATATATTACACCGTTTATAGCTAGATAAAGATAAACTAAAACTCTGAACCGAATGCATTGTTGTTAAAAAAGAATTATTAAACTGTTGATTGTGTTATTCACAGAACTACCGGATAAAGAACTAATACTATTCGATTTTTTCATCTGTATACCTAACACTGAATGTATGTTTGTTTGTCTCGTGTGCGTTCCTAAACTATTCATCTGACTCCGATGAAACACTGCTGAGTTGTTTTTGGCACTGGCGAAAAGTTTACTACATCAACGTGCACCAAGTGGGGATATACCGAATAATTGTTAGTTCTTGCACCGTTCTTCCGAATGCGACGAAACTTTAATAAGTTATTGGGTCCCATAAAGTATCACAAACCTACATCATGCGACGCTACATCGTACATTGCATCGTTCAACTGATTGTAATGGAACATTGATGAATTGTTGTTGGCACTGGTTTGGGATACGACGGAAGTTTGCAACAACCAGCGACTGATCACGGACAACGGACATGAATACCCCTGGGCAATTAATAGTTTGCTCAAGGGACGATACGTTGATGACATTTTTTGCGCGGCAGATACCTGGGACGATTCCGGAGACGCTACAACCATGAGTTGTACGCAATCTACCTTGAAGCTAATGTTGTAAGAAAACCCGAGCTCGGTAGACTCCGGTGGGCGGGACACCTAGTTCAAATGAGCGAAGGGGAGCCTGCCCGGAAAGTCCTTTGTGGCAGGATGTATGGAAGGAGACCGCGCAGCAGACCTTGTCTGCGATGGAGGAATAGCGTAGACCAGGACGTCCAGAGCCTGGAAACGCCGAACTGGATGACATCGGCTCGAAATCCGGATCGGTGGAGAGATTTGTTAAATAAGACCAAGACCAGATCCCGGTTGTAGTGTCGATGATGATGATGATACCTTGGAGGACGCGAAACAATATGTTAGCAAACACGAGGGCAGTTTCATAAGCCACTGACTTTTTATGCAAAACATAGTTTTTCGGCAAATAAGCATTTTATTTATTAACACAATCTCCTTTTAGTTATATACATTTAATCCAGCGTTTTTCCAATTATTTTTTTCCTTCCAAATCACCGATATCCTCAATGCCCTCATAACAGGCGTTAGTTTCAGTGATGTTTTTTCTACACTAACAAGCGCACAAAAACGGATTTTGCAGTACCCTTAAATGTCAGAGCACAGTGCGAGCGGAAGGAGAGAAAGTGGATAAGGAAAGGAGGCAGCGATGTATATTGTTCTTAAATGACTGGATATTACAAGGACGAGGAAACACATGATCAGGTAGAGTATTCCACATTCGTGCGGTTCGGCTAAAGAATGACTCTGTATGTTTATTTGTACGCCTGAAATTTACTTTCAACGATTGACGGGTATTGCGGGAAACTGCCTGAGGAGGCGGAACACACTGAGCAAGTTCAGTTGAGCAAGGACCGTGGTAATACCTATAGAAAAGAGATAGGCACGATACGTTGCGCCTATGTTCTACGACGGAATTGATCGATTTACAGCTGGGTCCCCAATAAGTTTCACTGCTCGTTTTTGCATCCTGTGTTATATAATTAAGTTCATTTATCAGAATATACGCCTCGTAAATAGTGGCCAGGTGGCGCAAGGCTAATAACCTTGCCCGTAAAAATAAATTATTATGGAAAATTTAACAAGTCTCGAGACTTGTTAAATAAGGCCAAGATCGGATCCCGGTTGTAGTGCCAATGATGATGATGATGAAATAGTGGCCAGATTGGATGGATTGGAGTATTTTTTGCATCTCTTAAGGAACCCCATACATTTGGCCGCACTTTTCGCAGCTTTAACAATGTGGTCGTTTCAATTAAGAGTCGAATTATTTTGAGTGCCGAGAATTGATGCTTCTTGGGTTCGACGATACAAGTGGCGTTCATCGACAGTGTCTTTAGTTTTTGGTTCGCCTTTGACGACTAGAAACAGCACTGAGTTTTTAGAACATTGAATTCTACTCGGTTAGATAATCCCCATTGATATATATTGTTGAGGTCGGAGTTCAATGTATCAAGCATAATCTGCTGATTGGTAATGACGTTCGGAGAGTTTGGTCGGGAATGTTCGTATGACTATGAGAAACTCAACGTGCTATCATCAGCAAACGAGCGCACTGGGTTGTGGGTAATGGACAAGAGTTCATTTATAAAAATGAGGAAGGGAGTGGGTGAGAGTTCCGAACCCTGGGAAACACCTGCATTAATTAAATGGGAGGCAGATTTGACACCATCAAGAACCACTTGGATTGAACGGCCAGGAAGATAGTCTCTTATCCATTGTATCGGAGAATTGTCCACTCCATATGAATGTAATTTTAATAAAAAAGCTGGATGCCAAGCTCTGTCAAAGGGTTTTAAATATCCAGTGCAACAACCTTGCTTTCACGGAAGTAGTGGATGGAATGGCACCACTTTTCGGTAAGGTACGAACATTCCACGTGCCGACGTGTATATCCCGCCTTTCCCTTTTTTCCCCTTCTTTTTGCCGAGTCGGTGTTTTCTTGATGATTTGTTCCCTTATGGTAGTGTCGGCTCATCACACTTACGCCTACCAGGTTTTTCGTGATTGGTTTTTTTTTACATTGCCCATTCATTTCTTGGGAACAGTATTGTCCGCCATATCAGAGCCCCTCTTTGATATGGTAAGGTCTGCTTATTGCTCTGATTCGACCCGGTGTCAGAGAGGTGCCGTTATAATACCGCCGGTATACCCATGGCTGCAAACCATCCAATGGGCACGGTGACTCGCAACACCCTAGATTAGGAATGGTAGATCTTTGTGTGTTACTCCTCGCTAACCTGTCTGACATGGGTGGCCCTATTGGAAGCGCATGCTTCCGTCAGATTAGGCTGAGTGATTCGTTGTAGTTTAAGCCCCCGCACCACGTCAAGGTTTCTACCAAGCGGGGGCCCAGCTTAACTACAATATGGTAAAGTCTTTGCCGCGACTGAGTCATAGGCTTTTTGAAAATCAACGAAAAGATGGTGAATCATCTTTTGTGAACCGGATTTCGAGTGATGAAAGTAAAATATTCTTATTGAGGCACCGTATATATGCCACATTCGAGAAACTAGTTTATTGAGACTGTAGTTATCAACGGTTAATGCATTTTTAAAAGGGTTTCATGCCGTGTGCTTAAATAGAGAGGCACAACTCTTACAGCACATGATATTAATGGCTGATATCAAGGTGAGGGTGTGGAGGTTCTCTAAATACATGGAGAACCAACCCACTATTCCCGCCTATTTTTGACTGCCAACAGCGTGTCAAACCAACCCCAATTACTCCTACTTACCTATTCACCTTCAAAAGCATGTTGCAATAACGGACGCATAGCTGAATTCAGTATTCTCTGCAAGTAATGCATAATTGAATTCAGCTACCTTTCTGCCATACGGCGACTCCAGTCCTCTAACCATGAGATTTCCACCGGAAATTCCAATCCATGTGGTTAGCAACAACAAGTCGAATCAAACGACGCTGTTGCAGGCTTGGGTAATTATCGAAGTCCATAACATGTTTTCCACGTTAATATTACCCTATCCAAAGTAGCGTCACTTCGACTTTCCCCAGACACTCTATCCGCTGGGGATTAATTATCTCTTTTCGCAGGTGAATAGCGCTAGCTACATTTTTCTCTTCTCCACAATTCTGTCTCCCTACAGTTCAATGCACTCCGAGATCACCACAGACATCGCACTAGGTCAGTGGAACACCTCGGAGACTGCATTAATACACGCACACTAAGCCAGATCAACCCTGTGTTATTGTGCTTTCCTTTTGATTTCTTCATCCTTTCTACGCCCATCGACCTCGAACGAATACGCAAGTACTTATCCACCTCGATGAGCGTGGGGAATTGAAGGATGCACAAGAGAGCACGATTATCATTGGTTGATCGTTGTACGAAAGCAGAAATTACCCATCTTCATCCCTAATTCAAGTCAGTTGTTATTCAACTACCGCAGCGTGTGCACACGCTCGAGTAAGGAGTAAAAGGGAAGTGTTGTCAGACGAACGTAGTGTCCCGTTAGTCAATCGAGAAAGAGAAACGCGTTGCCCTTTTAAAATAGACTGGTTACAATTACTTATTTGGCGAAAAGACGAGATATTAATTTGACACGTCCACCTTGCATCTATTTGTTAAAAGTATAAATTCGAATGAACAATAAAGAACGATAAAAACTAATTAAACTACACCAGTGCATTTCATTTCTTTCCTTTTGGTGCTGGAACTTTTGGTGGCAATAATGGAGAAGAAGTCGTTGGTGGGTGATAGAGAATCCGTGCCACTGTCTGGCACACATACTTCTACACCCCCACAAGGGTGCTGAGATTTCCACACAAATTGATAAAAAAACAAAATACCGAATCGTACTTGGTACAGATGACTTATTTGGCTTAATTTAGTTCATGACATGAAACACGACGGAAAACCAAACACTTCTAGATTGAATGTAGTTATCTTGTGACAGATATTTTCAGAAGATCATGCGAAGTCCATGGCGACGACGTCGATTTCGTCTACGGTCTGTAATAATGTCGGTTCCCGCTTTTCAAGTGAACTTAACTTGGTTTGATGCTCTAGACATTCCTCTCAAGAAGGCATGGTGTAAAGACAAGACTGTGAACCTGCCGTCAGTATTGCTCCTAGATATTTAAACTCTTTAACTTTTTCAAATATTTGCCTCTGACGTTCCCTGAGGTCCACATGTTCGCGCCGTAATCAATTATTTTGTTTTATCTTCATTGATTTCTAGGCCCACCTCTACTGACAGTTTCTAGATTATCGCCTAGAACGGCGATGTCATCCGCATATGCGAGCACCTGTGTGACCCTGTTCAGGGATGATGCGGCCATGTTGGCGTCGTGTATCTTTCTGATGACATACCCGAGCACAAGGTTAAAAAGACATGGTGAGAGGCCGTCCGCCTGTTTTAGTCCGTCGCAGATTTCAAATGGTTCTGAGAGGTGATTTTCTATTCTAACTCGACCTTTATTTTCGTTCATGGTCCTGCGATGATCATTATAAATAATACATCATCATCATCATCATCATCGGCACTACAACCGGGAATCAGTCTTGGCCTTATTTAGCAAGTCCTGAGGCTTGTTAAATTTTCCATAATGATTTGTTTTTTCCGGGCAAGGTAATTAGTCTTGCGCCAGAGGCTCCCCAACGGGGAATCGAACCCCGGTCTCCCGCGTGACAGGCGGGTATACTAACCACTATACTATCGAGGAGCCATTTTAAAATTTATTAATTATTATAAATAATTAACTTGCAATAAACTTGTGACGTTTATAACAGACGGAGACGTAAAACCATAGTGGAGAACATAACCCATAGTCATCATCATCATCGTCACTACAACCGGGAACCGGTCTTGGCCTTATTTAGCAAGTCCTGAACTTGTTAAATGTTTCATAATAATTTGTTTTTTCCGTGCGAGGTCATTAGTCTTGCGCCAATTGCCCATAGTAGTCGAGAAAAATAGGGTTACACGGGGCCGCCTTCTGATGTGAGAGGCTGTGGTTCTAACTTTTACCGTGATTCTAGAGTTGGATCGAATTGCTTTCTCCACTGCCGTCGCAAACTGTGATAACCCCATAACAAAAGTAGGAAGGGTCTAAATCAGGCGACCGTGCTGGCCATTGCAGATGTCCCCCTCAAGAGGATAAGGCGCCTTGGGGAACGTACTACTCGATCAGGAACCTGCGTCTTTTGGATGAAAATTTTATGTGCGTCGTTCTGGAATCTGTCCACCAGCATCATTCTTGAAGCGACACTCGCTTCAGAGCGCTCAGTTAAAATCATCAAGTTCCAACGTCCCGCCTTGTACTTCAGTGATATTTAATTGTTCTGATATTTTAGAATACTAGTTTTTTATAGATAAGACCAACGAACTTCTAAATACTAACTAACTAACATTCTACCTCAATATTAGACTAACATTCCAACTTAATATAATATAAGACTATTTTATCCTGGGATATCGACATAAATTGTTCAATGAAGATCAATCGTAGAACTACCTTCATAGAATAAGTACTCGCGTAAACCTTCTATTGCAAGGCTTTATTGCCATCGTTTTATTACTCGATACTCAGCCGGACGGCTCCTATCTAAATTTACATAGAAATACCCCATTCGTGATAGCTCCAGGGTGTGGATGTGTAAAACTGCAAACTCAAAGAAAAGATAAATCCCATCAATCGATGCTTGCAGACAGTACATTCAAGAGCTGTTCATGGATCCCTCAATCCATCTCCAGGATTCCATGACCCCATCATCTACACAGTTTGTTTTCTCTTACGTTAGACGTTGTGTACGCTGCCCCCTGTCTGGTAGAAAATTGTTTTTTCATTTCCATGGAAATGAGATTTCATCAATTTTCTTTTCGCAATCCGTCGACGGGAAGCACGTCGCCTTATTAAGTTCTATTTGCCGTTTACATTCGGGTCGAAACTATCCGACGTTGTGTTCAGATATACCATCTGATCTGAAAACGTGGATTGTGTACGTTTAGGTTACACGTTGAAATTTAAGGGAAAACAAATCATTTCCGTGCACATCACTCACACCGCTCTGCTGTTGGTGAATATAATTCAGCCGCGTGAATGTATCTTAATCGATTCTAAGGCGGAAATATATTCTTAACGTAATCCACTCGCAACGCGCACAACTACGTACTTTACGGAGGCTGGTACTTGCCAGCAAGTGCGTTTATACAAAGCACTCCGCGCCCTGACCTGCTTTCTGACTTATTCAGAATTTATATCTGTTTGATTGACATTGAAGAGGGTCAATTTAAAAAGTGTACACTGCAGCTGTGATGAACCTAAACATGACAGGAAGGCTATCAAATAATTGTGAGATTCGTAAAAGCTTCCACATTGCATCTTTTAGAAAAAGATTTACATTCAGGGGGAGAAGGGCTTATTCGAAAGCAATTGTCTGGGTTTCACCGAGTTGTTAAAGTCATAAAGTAAGGTATAATTAGAAAAGAATAATTAAATCAATTAGATAATTCAAATTAATTTGTATTGCCGAATCAGTGGCAGATCGAAATGATTACCGCGACGGTCCACTCTTTTTGTCTGCCCTTCCCTTAGTATTTCCGCGACGAGTTAAATGTTTTCACCTTTCTTACGGTGCACAGCGAAGTCGCACATTTGCGCTAAAAGTACTTGCAAATGCCTTTCTAATCATTTAGAAAATTAATTACAAAGAAAGTGGGGAAAGTTAAATGAAAAAAAATATGATGTGGAGAATTTTCCATTCCTGCGGCAAGCAAGTGCGTTCCCTGCAGTTTCTACCCAATATAAAAGACACTGACTAACGAGAAACACTTTCAATTGGCTACACATTGCAGTAAGTGATTTCTCGCCTCTTTGAAAATTTAATGCGAAATAATAATTAATCTGGGTACCCTGTTTTCAATGTACGAAAGTTATCCGGAACAATCCGACAAAAATGCAAAACTCTGCATACGAGGATTGCCTTTTATATTTCGGGATTAGAGAACAAAAACAAATATTGATCATCGAAAATCACTTTATTGTTTTTCAAAATATCTATACACTTTTGCATGCGTTTGAACCAATTGTCGAAGCACTTTTGCCACTCTGATTGAGGTATCTCCAACACATGCATTCTGAATGCAGCAACCGCTTCTTCAGGTGTCGAAAAACGTTGACCTCTCAGTTTGTTTTTTACGTACGGGAATAAAAAGAAGTCATTTGGTGCCAAGTCAGGAGTATACGGCGGATGACCCATCAAATCGATGTTTTGGGTGATCAAAAATGCAGTTGTCGCAGCCGATGTGTGAGAGCTTGCATTGTCGTGGTGAAGAGTGATCCGTTTTCGGCGGTTGGTTTTCCTGATTTCTTGGAAGACAACTGGAAAACAAATGGTTGTGTACCACTCAGAATTGACTGTTCTGCGTTGTTCTAGTGGTACGGTTGCGACATGTCCAGTTTTTCCGAAAAAACAGGCGACCATTTGCTTGGAAGTGCTTCGTGCGCGAACAACTTTTGTTGGATTTGGCTCATCTTGAAACATCCAGACAGTCGACTGCTGTTTACTTTCGGGCTCATACGAGTAAATCCACGATTCATCACCTGTCACGATGTCATAGACGTGTTTCGAAGCACCGCGACCGTATTTTTTGAGCATTTCTTTCCACCAATTGACACGACCCTTTTTTTGGGCGATTGACAAATTGTGTGGGATCCAACGCGAACAAATTTTTTTGACAGTCAAATGTTTATGCAATATTGAATGTATGCTGGTCCCACTAACGCCTAAGATTGTCTCAATCTCACGATAGGTCACATGACGATCTTCCAATATCAGTTCGCGCACAGCATCAATGGTTTTCGGAACAACAACTGATTTTGGACGACCTTCACGAAATTCATCTTGGAGTGAACTACGACCACGATTGAATTCACCATACCATCGATAAACACTGGTCATTGATGGAGCTTCATCGCCAAAAATTGAATTAAGTTCATCCATGCACTGTTGCTGAGTTAATCCACGCCGAAAGTTGTAAAAAACAATCGCACGAAAATGTTGACGATTTAATTCCATTTTTGGGCCGAGATGAATCTTTTAAGTTACTGCAAACAACACAAATAGCGCTCGTATGTCAAAACGTTCTGAGTGCGTATAACCTCAAAAATGTCCAACTTTACGACAGAGCCGGATTGCAACACTAGGGTTGCCAAATCCCGAAACATAAGAGGCAACCCTCGTACATTTATGAAAAGAAACAATGCACGTCAAAGGGAAAAGAAATTTATTAATCCGTTTCTAATATGGGAGTCTGTACACGAGGAACAATGTCACTGATGCCAGTGAATGTCTTGTTTAAAAAAATAACTAATTCATGAACTGACACCGTTTTGGCGAACCCATCATAAATAATTTCTTAAGTACTTACTGTTTAATAATAAGTGACGTCGCTATGCTGTTTTCGAATCATCTTTCAAATTAACAAACTGTTATGTAATTGAATTCGTTTAATTATTACCCCCTATAATAATTAACATCTCGTGTCTTCAAATGGAGAAATAACACCCGACAGGTATACCAGGGAGCCTTTTTCAGAAGAGGATTTTTTAACACCGGACAGAAGAAGGGTTCGCAATGTTCACAGGGGTTGGAAAATATAGATGACCACCCTGTGAATCGACCAGATAATTGTGATCGCCCGGAACCAAGCAGGCGAACAGTAACATGGCAAAGCCCGCCCCGTCATTCACAGGGACTGGAAAATATAGAAGACCACCCAGTGAATAGACGAGATGAATTTGACCGCCCTGTACCGGCGAGATGACATATCAGATGGAGCAGCCCGCCTAGTCATGCACAAAGAGAGGATGAAATGGACGAATCCCCGGTGAACAGGCGAAGAGACTTCCACCATCCAGTAGCCAGTAGACGGGACCCAGCAGGACGGAGCCCAACTCGACATTCACGGGGCATGAACTATATAGAGGACCACCCCGTGAGTGGACGATATAGTTATAGCCGACCAGGGGACCCGCCACGAACACAGGATGAAAGAAGCCACCGAGAGCAGAGGTATAGGGAATATAGCCCGGATCCGCAGGAGTCGTTCAGTAGGCAACCTCAACCTACGAACGACGCGTCTCGGAGAGATGGGGATTACTATAGCAGGTCGACCCTATACGGGACAACCGCACCCCGTAAGCCGCCCCAACCGGCGAGGAACCCATTCCGCCAGTACGAACCAGCACGCGAGTTACGACTCCAACCTGGTCAACCCACACAACCCACCAAAGCCGCAACAAAACCACGATAATCACCACTACCTTCACCAGATTTCAAAACAAAAAACACCAACAGCGGTCACATAATTTGGTCCAGCAACTCAAACCAAAGGCTGTCCTAATTGAAACATCAAATAAACATGGACATTCCCAATCCCATCCAGGTATATGGTGTCAAACGACTATGACCCTCGTCAAGCAGTTGCAAGATCTGGGAAACTCGAGCCAGCTGCAGATGCTACAACCTTAATCCGCACCCTTAAGATGATCAGACTACGGCAGAGTTGTTTTGTTTACTTTTCTCGCGGACAGGAGTATCCGCACAATCGTTGGATCATCAAATTCTGGATGCTTTCCAAAAACACACACGAAAACCAATTCATGACTGGTCTTGCTACGCTGTCACGAGTATGTGTGCATCTGGAATGACTGAGCTGTGTGACAGGAGCTGGTGCTAGCAGAAAAGCAGGCTGGAAGAATCAATCGAGTTCGGTTGTTGAGTAGAAGCAGTTCTTTCCTCCCACGGAGATAAACACGCATGACAAGAATCTAACTATTACTACCCCATAAGTCAGTAACATTTTGATATTTGGAGAGCGCAAAATAAATAAATCCGTTTGAATGAATTTTCCGTTCTTTGAATCGTAATTATATTTGGTATTTGGTGGCTCCTGCTTAACGAAAATCACGGAGGACGAGAAGCAGTTCTTTCCTCCCACGGAGATAAACTTAAATCGCGCACCACCACAAGAATATCAACCACACAGCGGGACAAGGCCCGAACGACCTGGAGTAGGAAGGTACCAACAGGGCGAGGGTGATTATTATCATCAAGAAACGCCCAGCCTGGTCCGAGACGCACAACCACATCGGATAACTGCACAAATAGCATGTAGTTTTTGCCATAAAAGAGGGCACCTACGTGACGAGTGCATTACTCGCCGTAACATGCCCATTTGCACCTCGTGTCTAAGGTATGGGCATGAAATAGAAAATTGTCGGGTAAAGGTTGCACCACCAGCGTCGCAAAATCCCGCGCCACCTGCACAAAAGCCACAAAATGAGCAGTCCCCGAGACAATCAAATCAGGGACAAGTACCACCCTCTAATACCAAACAGCCACAACCAACATCGAACCAAAGAGTGTACAGCGTTCGATGTTGTTGTGAGTATTGTGGCCGAAATGGTCACAAGTGGGAGCAGTGTCGATACAAGACCAATTGGGAAAAAACCCACCCAAATCCAGCTTGTACGCACACTGCAACGGCTAGCCCTGTACGTCGCCGTAATAACCTGCCAACCTGGGCGGTTAACAAAACAAATATAAAAGGCCCAAAGAAAAATGAACCAAAAATCCAGGTGAAAACCCCAAAAGGCAGGAGAAACCGACAGAGGCACCGTAGGCGCAAGTCAGGTTGAAGCAGCTCTAGTACGGACAGTACAGAACAGAGCACCGACCGAAGTGACTGCACTGAGAAAACGGGCCCAGGCTAACACCCAAAATACCGATCGATCAAAGCCAACGGCGGCATCTGGTCGACAAAAAGCTATGGGTAAGAAGTCGGGAAACGTCAAACGGTCGGGTGGAACATCCCCAACCCGACCGAATTAAACTCGCAAAGCAGTCAGAGCTGTTCTCAGGTTTCGCCGACTGAAGTCCCAGTTGTCCACCTTCCATTGGACATTGGCCGTAAACCATCTACGAGCCTAATTGTGGACACCGGCGCTAAGATCAGTCTCATAAAGACTAAAACACTGCACAAAAAGTATGTAGTGGATGCCCAGAAGGCAACAACCCCCTAAACACATTTTGGCAAGGGAAAGTCTAGAGGATGCATACAGGGGAAGTTCAAACTACATCATGAAATCCCCTGTAGCTTCCAAGTGGTAGACAAATTGCCAGGATTGTCAGAAGACGGCTTGTTGGGTAACGACTTTCTGTCGCGTTATTGCAAAGACCAGGAGGTTGTTTGAAATTTCCCCAAACAGTCACAAATCCTGAAAGTTTCTCTGGTGACTTTGCAAATAAATGCAAGAAAGTAAGCACGGGAAAGCTTAGACAAAAGGCAGCCGAACGGGAAACCGGACCATAGGGACCTAACCTGTTAGGCGCCAGTTACCCCAACAAGCAGGCAATAACCCGAAAGCCAAAAGATGGCAAAGAAGGGGACACCTTTGGAAAACCGGGAGAATATACAAACCGCTAAGCAAGTAAATACGTCAACGGGACCCACTTTTGATAAATAATCAAATCATCCCATATCCGAGAACCAATCTTCGGGGGAAACAACTCCAATAAATTAAACAAATTAAACTCCTGTTCTCGGATGGTAAGTCGTCAGATAATTTTATGCATCTTGAACACGACTACCGGCCAATGCACTAGTGCTAGCTCGCATCATATGTTCAACAAATTAACGTAGTCAGACAAAAGTCAACACACATTTGAAAAAAAAAAAATGTGAACTTGGTTTCGGGGGAGGAAAGTTATGTAATCGAATTCGTTTAATTATTACCCCCTATAATAATTAACATTTCGTGTCTTCACATGTATATCCTTCCCTTCACAATAGTTAAATAATTAAAAAAAAGTAAAACCCCTATTTTCTCTATTAGCCACAGTCTCCCTATCAACCATAGCCCCCTATTAGCCAATTCCGTTTCCTAGAAATAACAATCGTGGAAGCGGAACAAAAAGGGATATGACAAAGGCCGGCACGAGATTTCCTTCTTGTGATTTTAGCAGTGAAAACGTATGGTCGTCGCGGAGTCGTGTATGCGTGCAAATTTCGTGCTATGTAAATTTGTATATTACATAATTTTAAATGTGTAAAATATTGAATGATTCTAAATGGTGTTAAATATTGAATACTTGACTTACAAATGAATTAAATAGTTCTAAATAATATTGAATAATTCTAATTGTGTTAAATATTAAATACTCGACTTGTAAACAATTTAAAAAATTATAAATAATAAATAAATAGTTTTAAATGAGTTAAACATATTGACTAATCAAATGTGGTTGTGGTTTGAATTCTGAACCTATTGTAAATCCTGGAACGGACCTTAACTTGTGTGCTTGCATCAATGCAGAATCTGAGGATGACCCACTGACCTAGTGCGGTGACTGTGGTGATCTCAGAGTGCAATGAACCCGGGGAAGATAAAAATGTGAAGGAGAGGAAAATGTTTTGTAGCTATTCACCTGTAAAAGGAGATCATTGATCCCCAGCGAATGGAGTGTTTGGGGAAAGTGAATAGGACGCCGAATCGGCTAGGGAATTATGATCGTGGGAACTGAATTAAATACTTTGATAATTTCCCCAGCGGTTGCATGATTATGCAACCGCGTCGTTTGGACAGACTATGCCGTTGCTAACCGATATGAAATGCGATTTCCGGTGGAAATTTCATGGGTTAGCGAAATGGAGTCATACGGCAACTGAACTCAATTATGCATTATCTGCATATAATAACGAGATTAGCTATGCGTCCTTTTGGAACTGGTGTTTTGCAGGTGGAATAGCTTGTAGGGGGAATAAAGTTGAAATGACGCGCTGAAGGCGGTCGAAATAAGGTTTGAATTGTGGATAGGTTCTCCACGTGGAATAGAGAACGCCCACAGGACTGTACAAAGTATTCCAATAGAGATATAATTCAACGAAGCCAGAATAAATTCCTTCGCATTATCACCAATGCCTACCGTTTTGTGGCAAATCAGGAAATACATGATGACCTAGAGATCAAATGGATTTATGAAGTTATCCCAGAATATGCTGTCAAACACGAAAGGCGCCTACATAATCATACCAACGTAAAAACTATTCAGCTCTTGGATAGTAGCCACGAATTGAGATGGCTAAAACGGACGAAACCTCATGAATTAACGTTTTAAAATCGAACATACTAAAATGGACTTGGGAGCTGAACACTGGTCCAGTAAACCCTTACACGTTTTACTTAATTAAACTAAACTAAGTGCAATTTAAACCTATTCATATCCAAGAAAGGATGTTAATAAAAAAAAAAACAATTTCAGCTGCTTCGCTTACATTTTCGCCTTTATGAAAAGAAAATTGTAAAATATACCGAATATACCCTTTCACTAATCATCGAAGTGTGACCGTCAATTTATTCAGTAAACTCAACATTTTTATCATGGTTAAGTACACGAACGAACAACGTCTGCAAATTATAAAAATTTACTACCGAAATTTGGAGTCGGTGACCGCAACTTTAAGAGCGTTAACTCCAATTTTCGGTCGTGATTCTCGCCCTAACAAGTTTAGTGCAAACATTTGAGTCTACATATTCGTTGTGTGATGTTGCCGTGCCAGTGAGACAACGGGTTGGTCGAAGTGTCAAAAATATCGCTGCCGTTCAGGCGTCCGTAGCATACGATCCAAATCAGTCAATTTCACGGCGTTCTCAAGAATTGGGCATCGCCCAGACCAGTTTATGGCGAATTTTGCGTATGGATCGTGGTTTACATCCATACAAGATCAAGCTGACTCCAGAATTGAAGCCGATGGACCATTTGAAGCGACGTACGTTCTCCGATTGGGCTCTGGAAAAGATGCCCCAAGATGATGAATTTCATCGCAAAATCATCTTCAGTGACGAAGCTCATTTTTGGCTCAATAACATGCGTTATTGGTCGGGTGAAAATCCACATGTGCTTCATGAATCACCACTTCGTTTCGGCCGAAATGTGTGGCCGAGTCATCGAAAATTGGCTCCAACGAATCGACCACTGCAAACGTGCCCGCGGTGGTCATATGAACGAAGTCGAGCTCCATTCATAAATGTTTTGATTGTACTTCAAGCAGATAATAAAGTTTTTAAAATATCTCAAATGGTTTGAGTTTTATTAAAAAAAAAAAAGTCCCTATTGGAAAGAAGAAGGGTCAACGGCCCGTAGAATTATTACTCCGGCAAAAGGGCTTTGGAAAAATACTTTACACCACTTAAGTGCTATTTGCCTGTTCTGATCGTAAAACGGTCCATGTTTCGAATAATTACTTAAGTAATTGCCTTGATCACGACAACTTTTGCATTTGCTAATTTCCTTGGCGACATGTTCTCATTGATGTCCCACATTGTTGTATGTTGATGTGTCAATCATTCCATCAATCACGCACGTTGAACATAACAGTTTTAGGCTTCCATCATATAGAATGTTCGGGACAAGTTCTTCCGGTTACACCATTTTAGCCAATGCGCCTGAGTTTTTAACTCAGATGTAGGTTTCTGCAGTGAAATCTATAATGATAGGTTGATACATCCCAAATGGCACACATACGCCCGTAATAATTACGTTTCCGTAGGATCGTTTCCTAGGTACCTGAGGATGTAGATACCAGACACCACTTCATAGACTGGGAAGAGGTGGCAGAACTAGTAATGAAGCCCACATCAATCAGATCAAAATTAAGTAAAAAATAAGGACCAGATCAATTTATATGTGTTTTACAGCAGCCTATGTATCAGAATGAAACTGCACGCCATGAAGTACCAGCAGCGGCACATTATATGATTGATCTCAAATTACATGTCAACGGTTGGGTTAGATAAGTTTCAAACACATCTCGACGTTCGTCTCAGCATCAAGTTGGTTCAGTTTTTCTTTTTTCTCTATTTAAAGCCGAAACAGATACGAATCTTTTATGCTGCACTCAAATGCGGAGCAGCAAAGTTTCTGGATAATGTCGCTGCAGCGATAAGTGGTGGTGGTGACGATTGTAATTAGATACTAAATTAAAAGCCCCCATTGGATAAGAGAAAAAAGCTGTCCAACAATGTCATTTAATGATACTACACATAACATATACGAGGTGATGGGGCTATAAGGAGACCTGGTGCGTGTTGTGTAGCTTAGTGTCAAACCGTCTGACAGTGCAATGTATCGCTAAACTGAAAAGGAACTTCACCCTCCGTACATCCTAACGTAGGGTAATGCAAAAGTTCTTCGTTGCGGTGGTTTGTAATTAGATTTGAAGTTAGTTTGTTGATCTTTGTGGTTGAGATCGTGGCTTAGATTACATTTAAGAGTTTTGGTAAACTGATGTCTGGTGTTCTTTGATTCCTGTCAATTACGATTGATAATCTCCTACTTATGTCGCTGTTTAATACGGATTTGACTGATCCAGTGGCTTTTCGTTGTGTACGTATGGCTTTTATATCACGTTGATAGATTGGTACAAAGATGACATTGAACGGCTTATGTTCTTAATTAGTATATGGGTATGATGTCTCTTGGCTATGTGCAGGCAGGTGCACTGGTTCTCCAAGGACCCCAAGTTGACAGTCACTGTTCCACAACTTCCAGAAAAATAAAACACTGTAGTAGCTTGTGCCATTTATACAAAAATAAATTTATTTATACAAATTCGAAAAATGGGCCGCGCACCAAAATAATACAACTTTTTAAATTATTGATGTTATTCACAATCGTAGAATATATTGAAGCTGGATAAAAAGGCACTAAATACATTGTTCGTTATAGGGTTAAAATTAAAAGTCACAAAGTTCGTTGCTCACTGTGGCAGAATTAATTATTACTATAAGAAGGCTTACTGAGCTCGAGTTAGTATTTACAAAAATTCATTAGTGATCTTAATATAAGGATCAAACACAAAATTCGGATATATGAAATTGAAAATTAAACGTCACTAAACGATGATCACTGATACTCGGCTATATATATAATTCTACTTAAATAGTCACTGGTTCTTGCTCGTTGTAATTGAATTAGTAACACAAAGTTAAGATATATACAAAGGTATGACCAAATAAACCCAAACTGACACTTTGGTTAACTCGCGGAACCGTTTAGTTCGATTCGTTCGGCGACTCCTCCCGACTGCAGTTGGATAACGACTCGAATTTGTTTAACGTGGAGGCACGACTCGCCTCCACGGAATCTGTATCGCGATTACCAAGTTCATCGAAGCGATGGAATACCACACATTCAATCATCGCCTCGATGACCATATATGGTAAGATATCCTTATGAATTTGCACCACCAAAGAAGGGTTGCAACACACACACGATGATCCTTTTTGCATGCTCATCGCGTGTGTCGCCCAGTATGCGAACTATAGACTCGAAGTCAAACACAAATAAACATATTTGCAGCTGGGACAAGTCGACCTGAAAAGGGTTAAATGAGCTCACACGATCAGCGGCTATATGAACATTGTTGCCGATCGTGTGTGTGTTGTTGGCATCGTTGCGGCTTATTCGCACACCTCGTCACATCATCTTTAATGTTTACATGATCAGCGGCAGCGTACTGCATTTTTGCTGATCATGTGTTATTGGCGGTAACCCCCAGCAAACGAACTCCTGCTGGTAAATTTCCGTTTCGAGAAGCTCGACTTCCTGGGGTGATAATTGCCGTATGCCACTATGTACGTGTCGTTCGCGTGACCGACCGACGCGGGCCTTAAGAAAAGAACACAAAAGAAAGAAATATGTTCTGTGGTATGTGGTAGACACATTAGGAGGTATTTCTTTGGCACGGTTTGGGCAATGTTGATTGCTGTTTTTGCAACCGTATATTCCTTTTAGGAACATGGTACGACTATGCCCTTGTGGCGAATGTCCGTTGTTGCTGATGTATTTTTCATATCAGCAGACATTATGTTTCACAGGTTTTTCTGTGGTTATTGGTTTGACTAAGGCAGGTAAGTACGTGCTTTTTATAGAATAGTACGCGCGTGGAAATGGTTACCTGGTGGGAAATGAGGAGGTAAGTAGGGTGGTAATTGAGCAGGTAAGCAGTGGCGTTCGAAAGAACCGCCACAAGTATATCCCACAATAAAATGCCTCAGAGATCAAAATGAATTTGTATATGGAGTTTAACTAAAGTAATACTTCGTTAAATGAAAAGTGGCTACAAATTTGAAGAATACGATGGATGATACTTATATTTCTGGTATAATCATAAAAAAACCAATATTTGTCATCATGACCACAATAGTTTTGCGTGCGTCTAAATCAATTTTCGAAGCACTTTTTCTATTCCCATTGAGATACCTTCGAGATATGCGTTTTGAACGCATCAATTCCTTATTCGGTCGTATCGAAATTCATATTTACTTTTGATGTGATACCGTCACTTCTGTAAATTTTACACACACAATTTGATGTATGGTGATTGAATTTTTTCAACATTTTCTTGCAAAAATGAATGCAGCCTTTTTTCTTTTGAACGTTCGTCAAATTCTGCGGGACCCAATGGCAAAAATTGAAATTTTACGACCAAATGATTATGCAATACCTTATTCATGCTTGACAAGCTAACGCTCTGAGATCCCTCAATCTTTTGTGAGATGACGGTCTTGCATTATCAGTTAATGCACAGGGTTGATGTTTGGTGGCACAACAACAAATTTTGGACGACCGTCACGAAATTCGCCCTGGAGCGAATGTCGGCCACGATTGAATTCGTTATGCCAGTTTTTCACAGTGCTGTGAAAGGATGGTGCTCCTCCGCCATATAAAGAATTGAGTTCATCGATGCACTATTGTCTTAATCCACGGCGGAAATGATCAAAAATGATTGAGCCAGAATGAACACGTGTGAATTCCACTTTCTTCCCCCAAGATGAATTTTTCAAATCACTGCAAAGAAAAGGTAGAGTGATAGGCAGTCGAAACTCCTTAAAAATGTGAAACTTTCCAATGGAAATGTCAAATTGCACCTGACAACAATTAGTGCTGCCCAGACCAGAAATATAAGTATTGTAGTTTATGTAACCATCTCGAGTGTTTTCGAAGTGCTACAATTTTTTTTACACTAACGCGCGCACAAAAGGGGATTTTGAAGTACCCTTAAATGTCAGAGCACAGTGCGAGCGGACAATATAAAACCATTGAACTACAATTCCAAAAGTTCTCTAATAGAATCTTAGGGGCTGGCTGAACGCTATAGGTGTACCTTCCCTGAGAGAAGTACAAGGTTTGTCCAGAAAGGATCGGGACTGATTTTTCCTGAATAAGAAAGAAGGCGTAGATCAGGGTTGCCAGTGACATGAAGTAACCACCGGCTGTTGGCTCCAAAATGTTGGACTGCTCAGTCCAATCGAGATTTTAATGAGATGTGTTTCAGCTTTCTGTCGAAAACTTGGGAAGGTAAATAACAACGCACACGTTGCTGATCGCGGGCGAAGTTTTGGCTCGTAACAACGTGGCAGCAACCCTACCCCACAGCCCCGACCTGGCTCCCAATGAGTTTTTCTGTTCCCCCGCATTAAGAGAGACATGAAACGATAGCGTTTCGACTCGATTCAACTGGTTTAAGATGGACACAAAGCTGGAGGGGGTTGTACTGTTGCCCTTGGCGCTTATTTTGAAGAACTTTGAGTTACTGTACAAAAATGCGGATAAATGTTTTTATTTTGGGACTAATCCCGATTCCGACACCATGTATATATATATATATATATATATATATATATATATATATATATATATATATATATATATATATTATATATATTTATATATATATATATTTATATATATATATAGATATATAGATATATATATATATATATATATATATATATATATACATATATATATATATATATTGTGACGAATTTACAATCGAATAGCAGGCAAGGATTTAAACCCGACATCTAGCGCGAGATATACGACATAGAGAAGCAGACAAACTGACAGCGGAATAATAAGTGTCAGTCAATAATGAGATTTGTAAAAACTAACAAGCGTGAAAAGTAATAAAGAAAATGATGAAGCTAGAGAAGTAAAAAGAACAAACTTTGGAATTATATTTGGATTATTCAGAATCCAGAGATCGAACCGAGGAAGTCGATCAACGTAAAATCGAAATTACGTAACAATATATATAAAACATTAGTAGATTTATTTGATGGGTAGATATAGCTCTTATAAACAATATTTCTATTGCTACGTAAGAAATTGCACCGTCTTTTGGGCAAGAAGGAAATTGTCGGCGATTTTTGAAAATGGACTATGAACTCGTCCTGTATAATTTTCATATTTCGCTTCAACTTAATGAATTAATATAATTAAAAAAAAAAAAGGCAACATTGAGCCAAATTTTCATTAGCAGGCAACTTTTGTCTAAATTACTCCTAACTTTCTCCCCCATTGCATTCCTTCCAAGCAATGCTTTCACATTCAATTGTGATAAAAATTCTCGTGTGTTTTATCGATTCGCTCATTATACAGCCGGGTGGCATCTGTTGGAATTATAAAGATTTTAATAATGACATTAAAATTTTCAGACTTATTAAAAACTATTTGGCCCTCTGAAAATCAATCGATCCGTGGATGTTGTCCATGGTTCTGCGTTGATTCTTCGCCTCCCTGGCCTATTCTGGTCTAGAAATTTGATAAAGTCATTTTTTTTTCTTGAAGTTTTTACTTTCAATTTTTTTTACTGTATAATTGAAATATTAATAAACATCCTATAAAAAATGAATTGTAAAAATATTGATTGCTTTTTTTTACAGCACTTCAAAAATTGCGTTAAATTCGTGCGTCTAGACCAGAATACCCCTTTAATGTACATAACCATAGATATTAGCACAAGTCACTATAAAAATCGCAAAAGCTGTTCCGAACTAATGAAGAAAAACACATTTCAACGGCGACATCTTTTTGTCGAGTTCACACCCGTTGCTTGAATAACTCTGTGTTAAACTAAAAACAAAATTGAAGCGTATTTCAAAATATATTCATTTTGTAGAACCTTCACTTTGAATAACATTTTTCTTGTTGCCATGAAATCATCATGCACATAATTGCTTGTTCTTTGAAAACAGAGTTAGATCACTCGACAGTCATTTATAATCTGAGATCACAATCCGTGACGTCGTGTCACACCTTGCGAGTTGAATTCCACAGCTGAATCGAACGTCTATCTTTCACTGCCCGGAAATTGTTATGAATTATTGAGTAATACTCCTTAAAAGAATGAGCTCATGCCTCGGGTGGCATCTATTATAATTAAACCTAATTAGTATTGAAGACAGTTTACAGATTATGCATCATTTATCTTTCTCTTCGATAATATTTTATAAAATCAATCAACGCCATTGTCTGCAGAAGGAAAGAGTTATTGATTCTCTAATCGTTAATAGTCTGAGCGAATTTCATTAATCCTTGTTTAAATATACTGGAATATACTGAGTCTATATAAACAGAATGTTATTAACACTTATCCTCTCGCACTGCTCTAATGTGTATTGTTATTTAAAGATAGCTCTTATTTAGACAAATGGTTCTTATTAACACATGAGTAAAGTGACACCTAACCAACCAACTAACTGGAATTTAACTTGACATCGTTGAACTCTTGAGGTCATAAGCATGTGAGATTTTAAGCACAAAAGTTAAAACTTAGAAATCAATTTAACATGAAATTTATTTAACATAGGTATTATAAAAATTGTGATTAATTATTATGAGTGATTTTGCGGAAAGTATTCTGACATTTTTAAACCGAACTGTTATCTCTTCCATCTGACTGTTTCTTTAAACTTGACTGTTTTCCAACTTTTTGAACAACTCATGTATGTAAAATGATTGATAGACCCACGACATACTGCTAGTTAGGCAATCAATTGACAATGCACCGATAGTTCCCTTTTCTCCGCAAGTTTGTGTAAAAGATAAAGTTCTACGTCATACAATATGGTCTGCCGAAATATAACGGGTACGACTAAGGAAATAGAAGCAACACAACTAAATTAATCATATTATTTATTGGCCTGTAGGAACCCAGAAGTTCATGACCTCACCGACTCGACTCCGCCATTGTTCCTTGTCCTGTGCGCTCTCCTTCCACGCTTGACCATCCGATTCGATCTTCAAGGTCGAACCTAACATTGTCCTCCCATCTCCGTCGCGGTCGTCCTACCGGTCTCTTTCCCGATGGCTTACAGTCAAGAATTCTATGCACGGTCCTATCATTGCCCATTCGTGCCATGTGTCCGCCCCATCTTAATCTTCGCGACTTGATTACCCTCACTATTGTAGGTTTGCGGTATAGCTTGTAGCGTTTCCGCCAAACCCTACGGTCTACTTACCTGAAAAACCCCCATAACTACTACCCAACTCCCTTAAGTTTGCTAATGCAACGGTATTAGTACCTGTAAATGCTTCACGCATTATATAGATCACCATCTGTAATCATAAAATCCCTATAAAGAAAACTTACCTTCATGCATCCCTTCGCATACAATTTTCCGTAAGATTTCTTTGTTTGCTTATTTGGTATTCTGAACCAATTCGGTACCAGACAAATTCCTGTAAACAAAATAATTCTGATTGCATTCAATGTAACCGTTATGACAGGGACCATAAATATCGCGCCGTCTATTTTCCCAGCCGCGTCATATACCTTTTCATACACATTGCCTGGCAACCTTTTTTGTTTTTCTTACCAACAAACAACCCAAGCAGCTGCATATAATTCGCGCAATACCCGCTGAAACCAAATTCTCCAGCATTTCCTAATGCAAATATGAACCCGGTTTCTATTGCAGCCAGAGATGCCATAAACATCCAATTTGCTTTTAGCACCTTTTTCTCCTAACGTCGAAAATAGCGACAAGGCATCGTGTAAACAATGACCCGCATTACCAGCGGCGCATGTGGTCATTTTTCCCTATTGTCCTTGCCGCCTGCCTGTTTTCGAACACATGCAACAACATTGAATCTGTTCGATCGCGCACATATACCAATGCGCCACTAGTTACACCCTTAAGAGAAAAGTTTTTCTCTCTCTTCCTTTTTTTTCCCTAGCGAAATCATCTCTGCATGAGATGACGATCGCTGAGTCTTCTTCCATCCTTCAGTGCGCGCACATCGAGTTTTTTCTTATTTATCATCTCCCGTAGGGTGTGCATCGGAGTCTGCACCCCTGCGGGACGTATCCCTTTTATTCAACTAATTATGTATTCCGCGAATGTTTGTACCGGGTTTGAACCAAATGGAAATAATTTAACATAAAGTGAACGTATTAACAGTCACCACAACTTTCATTACACCACCTTAAAAATAAAAAACGAACCTTTTATATAAATCAAAACAAGTGTCTTATTTTCCTCTTCTTGGTGGATAGTTGCAGGACTACGGTAATCAGATGATGGGGATGGAAGTGAACAGAGTACCCATGCTGGTGCATACTTCCTCTCCACAAGCTCTTCCAATTCGTGGTTGTGGAGTTTCCTCCATTGTCCTGCCTCCACGTCATATTTGCCGCCAAAGATGCCCCTTAGGACTTTATTCTCGAATACGGGAAATTTGTTTTCTTCCCGTTTTGTGAGAGCCCTTGTTTCGCATCCGTATAGAACAATTGACATGGTTATGGTTCTATAGACACGGAGATTTATATTCCGTGATAGCAGTTTGGATTTCAGCCAGAGTGTAGTCTTTTGTTAATTTCCTGCGGCATTTCGTTACTGGCCGTCAGTATTGTTCCCAGGTATTTAAATTCTTTGACATTTTCAAGTATCTTGCCCCTGATGTTTATGTGTGTTCTCCGAGGCCTACCTGCTCTCGCCGTAATCATGTATTTTGTTTTGTCTCCATTTATTGCTAGACCCACCTATTCTGCCGCTTGCATGATGATTTCACAGTTTTTACTTACAGTTTCTAGATTATCGCCCAAAACGGCGATGTCATCCGCCTATGCGAGCACTTGAGTGACACCGTTCAAGGATGATCCGGCCATGTTGTCGTCTTGTACTTTTCTGATGATATACTCGAGCACAAGGTTAACAAGACACGGCGAGAGGCCATCCCCCTGTTTTACTCCGTCGTGGATTTCAAATGGTTCTGAGAGGTGGTTTTCTATTCTAACTCGCCCTTTGTTTTCGTTCATGCAGATTTGAATGAGAGCCGCATATTTTTTCGGGATTCCCAGCTCAACCACAGTATGGTGGAGTCTTTGCCTTGCGACTGAGTCGTAGGCTTTTTTGAAGTCAACGAACAGTTGGTGAATCGTCTCTCCATATTCCCACTTCTTTTCCAGCAATTACCTTACTGTGAACATTAGATCGCTCGTTGACCGGTTCCTACGGAATCCGCATTGGTAGTCCTTCAGTATTTCTTCTGCGTACGGTGTATTCTCGCCAGTATGATATTTGTTAGTATTTTGTGTGTAGTTGGGAGCAATGATATTCCTCTGTAATTTTCGCAGTCAGATCTGTCACCTTTTTTGAAAATGAGGACGACCATTGAGGTTTTCAATTCTTCCGAAATGACTTTCTTATCCTATATTGTTTTAATCAGTTGGTGGAACTTTCGAGCGGTTGGCTCTCCTCCATACTTCACAAGCTCTGTCGGTATGCAGTCGACTCCGGGAGCCTTGTTGTTTTTCAATCGGTTTATTGCGTCTACAACTTCGTCGAAAGAGGGCTCTGGGATCTGAGGCTCGGCTGTATGTACATCTGGTGCGTTTATTTGTGGTTGATGGGTGTGCACATTAACCAGGTTTTCAAAGTACTGCTTCCATCTTGCCACGATATTGTTTGTTTCTGTCACCAGACAGCCGTTTGTGTCTCGGATTAATTTGGCTCCTGTTACGGCCACAACCATCCATCCCATAAAACTTACCTCTGTGGAACCAACCCGCACCACTAACGGCGATACACGCCAAGAACATCCAGTTAAAGGATGTGACATTAACTAAGCCAAAAAGGGGCAGTATATATTGAGCTGCACGTTCGCCTAAAACAAGCAAAGCATTACCCCATACACCCACTCGTCCCGCATAAATTGAGAGCAAGCAAATCAAGCTAAAACGTGCAATTTGCGCTAATCAATTAAATGCCAAGTAAATTGAGCTGAACGCTAAATTTACTCACATAAAAGCCGAAAATGTAATCATTCACCCAACAAAAACCCCTAAAAAGCAAATGTGCGGACCAGATGCCGTCGTCCGAACCAAAATCGATGGGAATCATGAAAATGCGCGCCAGCAATTTTATGATCCTTTTAGAAAAATGGTTATCTAAAACCATTAAGACAACCAGCGCAGGTTTTAGGTCTAACCAAATTAAGTTAGAACAAACGAAAAGGCAATAAAACAAAATAAACATTTGCCTCGGCACGATTGATCCTCCTTCATGAGTTTCCCACGGAAAAATCCATTAGACTAAAGAAAAACATTAGGCGGAATAAACGTACTATTGATTTTTCTTTGAGTTTAACACAAAAAAAAAGGACCAGGCAAAAAAGGAGAGATCCTTTGATCTGGTGAAAGAAACCAGGTTTCACACCTAGAAAAAAGTACAATGAAAAACGAACAACGATTGTTGAGGACAAGGTTGGCTGTGGGATGGAGTCCAAAAAGGAGATTGAGTTGTGTTTTGTGTGAAGTCCAGAACGGACGTAAGTATGGTTTTTTTACAGTTGGTTTCGAAAAGGTGACCAGGAAGGTCAGGTGTTGGTTCTAGAGTTTTGAAGGAGTCGGTCGTAAAGTGATGCGGAACGTGTGTGAGGGTGAAGAGTACGAATTAAGTTGGTCAAGAGACTCTGAAAAGTTGGTAAAAGGAATAACGTCGTGTTAAATTGTAAATGAATATATGTGAACCTAATGCCCAAGTTAAATGATTTATGTGCGTTCGATAAAAGAATATATGTGTAACCACAAACTAACTTTAATGACTAACGTTTAAGTTAAGTGACCTATGTGTGTTTGATAAAAGTATATGTGTGTAACCGCCAACTAATTTTAATGACTTATGTGTACTCTGTAAATGAAATTATTTGGAAACAACTACAAAAATAAGTTAGTGTGTGTTTGTTAAAAATAAAGATTAGTTTAAATGCAAGAATCAAAGCGTGTATTATTTAGAAATGTGTTAACGGTGGACTAGTGTTTAGAGACTTACGCATTTGTCAAACAAAGAAAACACCACACTCCCCATCGGTGTCCATTTCTAATTGAATTTATTCCAGCATACATACCTTTGATATTCTTTGCTCTGGCATTTTCTAGGATTTTTTCGATCCTAGACTTCTCCCATTCGGGTTTTTTGCGTTTGAAAAGTCTTGTTGCCTCTTTCCGAATTGTCGCGTATCTTTCTGCGTTGACATATCTTTCTAAGTGGATCTTTGGCAGATTTATTTTTGTCCTTTAGGTCGACTGCTGATGGCTGCGGTGTTCCGCCGAACAACAACAACCAACCGGAACACGGAGACGATCACACAAATGAAACACTGCGAAATGTTTTGTTTTATTTTTGAATTACTTGTTGTAAAGGTTTAAGGATTTAATACACACATTTTTAGCGTTTTGTTCTCACAACGACTTTACGGAATCGAAACGAATGTATCATCATCATCATCGGCCACTACAACCGGAGACCGGTCTTGGCCTTATTTAGCAAGTCCTAAGGCTTGTTAAATTTTCCATAATGATTTATTTTTTCTGGGCAAGGTCATTAGTCTTGCGCCAGAGGCTCCCCGACGGGGAATCGAACCCCGGTCTCCCGGGTGACAGGCGGGTATACTAACCACTATACTATCGAGGAGCCCGAAACGAATGTATATTTTCTTTAAAAACACGAATCTCATACATCACGTTACTACTCGACATCGTTAAACTCGACTTTTTGTTTTTCGAATCGCGGATACCTCCTCGGTGCGTTTCTCTAACTGGACTCTATCGATCTCCTCGGTGGGATTCTCTCCGTTCGACTATCTGTTCGAATTAATTTTCCCTCAGACGACTGCCCTATCTAAATTTTCCTATCCATCCTATCTGTCTCTTAACTTCAAGAGAAAATTTCTATTTTGGTTTTCGATTCCAACTTCTTATCGGAATCTTGTTTCGAAGGATCAAGCGTGCCGCCACTTCTTTCTTGATCCTATCATGGGCTTTGTTTACGTTACCCATCTGGCTTCCGACAACAGAGTTTTTGTGTGCTTCAGATGGGTAACAAAAGGAACCGTGGGATTTGGTTTGTAGATCGCATTTTCTAATCATAAACATCTAGCGTGGGATAGGCGTTTACGATGTTTATGATCGCAAGAATTGTTGGTCGGCGAGCGAATCGCTAGGCCTTTGTTTGCGCACGTGCGCTTGTCGGCTTGGGATCTTGCGAGGAATTTATGGTGCTAATTGCTATTAGCTACATGAAAAGATTATTCTGTTTGTTTTCAGAAAAATGCGTTCAATGGATGAATCGAATGGATGCATTGGATGGATGCGTTAAATTTAATATTAGGGAATTTTGAATGTTAATTCGATTCATTTTTATTATTGAATTCAATGTTACCTTTTGTTTCAGGCGGAAGTAAGGACGTTTCTGTGGGCTAATGTAATGGATATAGGTGAGTATGTTCCTTTGGTGGAACGACGATCTTTCAACCTATAGTGGGTATTGTGTGGTTCATAGAACCGCCACAGATCACTCTGAGGCGTTTACGTTCTTCGATCTTCGCCCTGCACTCATCGTCAAACCAAGGTTTGGACTTAATTGTTTTCTTAAACCCTAATACTTTTTGGGCTGTTTGTTTGATTGTTTCTCTGATCGGTGCCCATTTACTGCCCAGAGTATTGGTTTCCTCTTCCTCACTGCTCCCATTCTCTAGAATGCTAAATTTATTCGTTAGTTCGTCTTGATATTCAGCCCTTTTCCGCAGGTCTTTTAGTTTATCAATGTCGAACTTTTTGCTCGTCTCCAGTGACTGCCAGTGTGGGTTTGCTGCGAGGCGACTCCTAATTTTGCCCATCACTAGAAGATGATCGTAGTCGCAATCTGCTCCTCTATATGATCTTAGGTCAAGGATATGCGAGTGGTGTCTTTTGCCTACGAGAAAGTGGTCTATTTGGTTACGCGTTACGCCGTCGGGTGATATCCATGTGGCTTTATGGATTTGCTAGTGCTTGAACATCGTGCTTTTGGACGCTGCGAACGTGATAATTCGAATTCCATTATCGTTTGAAACGTCGTTTACTTTAGTTGGTTGGAAGATATCTTCCTTTCCAATTTCGCATTGAAGTCCCCGAGGAGGATTTTAACATCGAATGATGAGATCCCATCGAATACTTCCTCTAGGGTCTCATAGAATGTGTCCTTCGTTTCTTCGTCCGTAGATTCTGTCGGGGCGTATACGTTTATAAATACATAATTGTACCATGGTCCCTGTATTTTTAGCACCGACATTCGGTCATTAATAATGCACATCTTTTACATGGGGCGTAATCTTCTTGCTTATGATGAAGCCAGTCCCGAGGTTATGTGTGTCGGTACCTCCACACGCCAGTATAAGCCCACTGGCTTCGATTACTTGATGTGGAAGTCGGACTTGCTGAAGCGTGACGATGTCTATTTTATATTGTTTCGCATTTTTTACGACCGCCTGTATCGCGCCTGGTTTATATAACGTTCGAACATTCCACGTCCCGACGCGTATATCCCGCTTTTTCCGTTTTTCCCTACGTCTTCTTTTTGCCAAGTCGGTGTTTTCTTGATGATTTGTTCCCTTATGGTAGTGTCGGCTCATCACACCTACCTGGTATCTTCACATTGGGGTCGGAAACTTTTCAGACCACCCTCGGACTCCTTAAATGAATTGAGCAACAATCACTTTAATATTCTACACCGGAATATTACCCCATAGCTATAGTCAAGCAATAGTTGTATAGCCGTACATACGTATATCAGTAAAATAGTCTATCATTAAAAAATTACAACATTAAAGTATAATAGTATAACAGCCCCACTACACCAACCAAAATAGTTTACTGTATCCTAACAATGAAGGGTATGAGAGGTAAACGTGCAAAAATGACCCGTGTAAGTTTAGTGAGGGCAGAACCCTCATTTATTTTGCTTAATGCAAGCTCAAAATTAAACTTAAAATTAATTAACATAAAAAAGAACCTTAAAGACTATCTTAAATCTAGAATAAGAATGAGAATAAAAAAGAAAAAAGAAAAACCAGGAGGTGAAAAGGACGGCGAAAGGGGGGTAGGAGGCTAGGGAAGGGCAAGTGTATGTGGGGGAGGCAAATACGGCTTTTGTGAGACAGAGACAGTGAGGGACACGTCTACGTACTGGTATGGGGCGCGGTTGGAGAGCTGGGGGGAGAGGTTTAATTTGGGGCGGGGTGGGGTGAGGACGGGTTTCTTCTGAGACGTCGTTTAAGGGCAGGAGTGGAGAGGTTGAAATCAAAGGAGGTGGGGAAAGAGTTGGCATGTCGTAGCATACGCGAGATGGGCTCGTTAACGCCGTAAGAAGTGTGATGAGCGGGCACGTAAAACAGACGAGGGTTCCGCACATTACGGGGGTTTGTGTAAAATGATAAAGTGGAGAGCAAGCTTGGGCAATTGAATAAGCCTGACAGAAGGCGATGTATAAAGATGATGTCAGCATGGATTTTGCGCTCCTCAAGTGTGTTAAGATTGATTAAAAGGAGTCGGCATATGTATGGTGGTAGAATGAGTGGGTTTTCCCAGTTCAGTCCACGGAGGGCAAAGCGCAAGAAACGACGTTGAACGCCCTCGATCCTACGAATGTGAGACTGTTGATACGGGGACCAGACCTGACTAGCATATTCGAGTAGTGGCCGGACGAAAGTTGTGTAGGGTGATCGGGTGACGTAGGGGTTTACGAATTCCTTCGACCAGCGTTTTACAAAGCCAAGAGCGGCGTTGGCCGTTAGGATTGTGTCATCGATATGTGCGGTAAATCTAAGTTCCTTGTCGCATAGGACGCCCAGGTCGCGAATCGATTCAACCGATGTTATCGGTTGGTCTATCAAGAGATAGGAACGTGGCTGGGTCGGGGAGCGCTTCCGAGAGAAGGCGATTGTGTGACATTTGGCGACATTCAGTTCTAGCCAGTTATTTCGGCACCATATCGAAAAGCTGTCAAGATCCGATTGGAGAAGTGAAGAGTCAAGGGGAGAGCGGATTGTCTTGAAAATTTTGGTATCATCCGCGTAAAGCGAAATGAGGGAGTGATTGATGCACGAGCCTATGTCGTTTATGGTTAGGATAAATAGTAGGGGCCGAGATGACTGCACTGGGGGACACCTGAAGTTGGAGAGAAAGGATCGGAGAGGATGGCTCTAAATCGCACACGGCAGGTTCGAGAGTTAAGATAGGATGAGATCCACTTAATCAACAGGGGTTCAAAACCAAGGAAAGATTATTTAAAGAGAATGAGGTTATGGGAAATTTTGTGGAAGGCCTTACTAAAGTCGGTAGTGACTACATCAACCTCATCGCCGTTTTCTAGGGCAAGGAGTGTGTGGGATGTAAATTCGATAAGGTTGGTAGTAGTGGACCTGCCGGGGAGGAAGCCGTGCTGGTTAGGAGAGATGATGGGAGTACAGCGAAAACATAACGCTTCGTATAGAAGGCCTTCGAACATTTTAGGAATGTGCGAAAGCTTAGCAATGGGACGATAATTGGATATATCGTTTTTTGGCCCCTTTTTATGTATGGGGGTTATGTAGGGGGATTTCCAAATGTCGGGAAATAGACCTTGTGCAAGGGATAGATTGAAGATTGACGCGAGTGGGAGAGAGAGAGAAGAGGAGCATTTTTTAAGAAGATAGCGTCTCGTCCGGGACTGAAATCGTCTTTCAGTTGTTCAAGTTTTTTTATGACTTGGTGTTGTTGAATGTGTAGAGGGATGAGAGGGCCAAGGGAGAATTCAGACATGCCAGTAAAGTAGGAGGGGTTAAGCTCGAACGAGTTGTCCGTGAAGGAAAGTTTGAAGAAGGACGCGAAAAAATTGGCTATGGTTTGGGAGTCAGATGAAGTAGTTGAGTCGTAGAAAAGAGAGTTGGGATAGGCATCTGATTTCCGTTTATAGTTGATAAAGTGGTAGAAATATTTGGGGTCATTGATCAGATTGAGTTGGACTTTGGCAAGGTAATTGTGGTAAAGGGAGCTATAAAGCTCGGTGAATTGGTAAAAGTAACCGAGATAGTTGGAATAGTCCACAGGAGAACGCGTATTTAAGAAAGTATTCCACAACGTATTCCTTTTGTTACGAAGTGTGCGGAGTCTTGTGGTTATATCAAGGGGGCGATGAGAATGATAATCTGTTTCGGGAATATGGGACAAAAAGGGATATGGCGTTTTAGATTACTGTGTAGAGCGAGGCTGTACTCATTTATGAGCCGGAAATTGGCTTTTCGCAAATTGAAAGCATATTGGTAGGGGAGGGGAGTGGGTGTGCTGTGGGCTGAATAGTCACGGTAAAGTGAGAGAGAAGTGGGGGGTGGTGGTTGTCAATGGTTGAGAGGATGTGGGGACTAGGGGTAACCGAGGAGTTACAGGGGTCTGTCGTGAACACAAGGTCGAGTTGTCTGCCCAGATGATTTAGGATATTGCTGACTTGGTAAAGGCTAGAGTCGGTGAGTATAAGTGCTTGGGGTATACCTAGTGGTAGGATATGAATTTGCAGGGTTTATGGTATAGGAGATAATAGCTTACGTGCCGATAGTATACGACTGAACGGTATAATACAACGGTGCATAACACACGCAGTTGTGTTTTGTAACAGTATAATTATTTAATAGGTGTGTTAAATTCAACTTTATTGGAAAAAATATAATACTTCTACAAAGATTGATGGATATTGCTAGGTGAAAAACTCCTAACTGCTCTGCAAGATCTTCTTGAGTTTGACCTGGATTTTCATCGAGTACAACTTGAAGTTATTCGTTGTCAGTTTTTTACTGCACTCGGACGTGGAGCGTCCTCAAGACTAAACTTTCCTTCACCAAATCTTCCAAACCACTTTTTTACTGTTGAATGACTCACCGAATGTTCATTCAAAGCCGAATTAATCAATTCCATAGCTTGAGTATCAGGTTTTTGTTATTTGAAAACAGAATAGAATGCCATGGCGTAAATGCTGCTTTTCGACATCCATCTCTCATACAACTGATGCACACGGAATGACAGCTTGTAAATGACTAAAATATAGTCATAAAAACAGCAATGACTAAGCTAAATACTAGTATACCCAAAATGGCAAGCGAATTGGATGCGTTCATGTATGTTTTTAATGCAACCAACTTCAAAGCCGAGTTGCTAGTTGCACACCTATCTGATCGTCTATCTTCGCGCTTTATAGAATAAACGTCAAAAAGGAAATAAATAAATAAAATATAATAAAATGAAATAAAAATAAAACGCTGCAAGTTACTTTTTCGCATCGCGATATTTCAGAAAAAAATCTAGAAAATTAATATTCCCTTATTATTGAGAACGAAAATATATAGTATTATAATACTATTAAAAGATTGTGTCGTATTTTAAGCACTTACAAAATTGAGCTACTCAATGTGAAAAAGAACAGCAGAGGAATAATGTCCGCATACTTTTGTGTACCGGCAGAGTGAATGAATATTATAATCATGTGGATACCCCCCTTAGTGTAGGTCGGAATACGTTTGGTGAATTTGTCTTGACACATATGCCGGAATTAAGAATAACGAAGAAATTTATTATGACGGATAATGAGTTTTTCCGGAAGGATACTAAATAAATAAGCTTAAGTAATAGAACCAATGCATTTGATTCAAAGTCCCTACCATCTCTTCGTTACAGTGTGTTTTCCAGTTCGCTCTTAAGCCCCTCAGAAAAGCAGAAAAGTCAACAGAAGGTTATCTCTAATGGCACCATCCATTTCATCCACAGCCAGCTTGACCTACACAACATCATTCACCCTTATCATTTGTAATAATTAATCCGCTTTCATAATAAATCACGATATATGACGACGTCCGTCTGCCTTGTGCCGTCCCCTGGAGAATATGCACTTTTCAAGTGAAGAAGTCTTGACTCTATGCTGAGTAGGTCGTCGACAGTCAATAGCCGTTGTTAATTACCCGCAGTAATGTGATGGAAAAGGCTTCTTGTTGTTTACAGTCGCAAATTAATTACTCGGACAAGAGCTCACACGACCACCACATGCAGTGAATTGGTGCTTTCTCCAGATTGGTTCCTATAGATGTAGCCGCCATGGATGCGGGAAGTCTTTGTTCGTTTTTATGATAGATGGCAATTAATTCGTGGTTTAAGATACATTTTATGCAAGCGAAAAGGATTTGCGATGGTCTTTCAAGTATTCTCTTAAGATTACAATAAAAACAAAAGGGAATGCCAATTGTAGAGGAACGAAAATGTAATTTTGCAATACAACTTGGATGTTGTAGAACAAAATTGAAATGCCGCGCAAATTAAATTGATATTCTACGCGTAAATTTATGATCGAAATTATTATTTGTTAAAGCAAACAAAACACAAATGGTTCATGTCAAAGGTAATGGTTTTTCAACAACTTAAAGCTTCAAAAACATTATTCATTTGTTCGCCTATAACAATACAGTAATTTGATAATTACATAATTTTAAAACTTCGTCCTTAAATAAATACTTGTAAGTATATGCTCTCGAAGGGAACCTTGTGGCGACAACACGAGTCTCTCACGTCAGCTCAGAGAACCACATAACCCTTCGCCCAGCAAAGGGTCCATACCTCAATGTGAAGAGGAGGCAGGCCAGACCGTCCCCCGTCGGAGTCCATTTAAGATGTTTATTGGTTTGGACAGCAATACCGCTATTTTTACTAGACTACTTACGTTGATCATGGTCAAACTAAGTAGCCTACAAACGTCGTATCAATTTGTTTGGAATGCCGAACTCTCTCATGGCATTATATAGTTCTACCCTGGCTTTGCTGTCGTAGGCAGCCTTAAAGTCTGTAAATAGATGATGTAATGGAATCTTAAATTCCAGACATTTTTCCATCACCTGCCTAAGGGTGAATATCTGATCAATCGCTGATTTACCTGGGATGAAGCCACACTGATATTGACCAATAATGACTTTAGTGTATAGGACTATCTGGTCTTGTAGGACAGAGGAGAGTATCTTATAGGCGGTACTCAGCAATGTTATACCCACATAGTTGGTGCATACCATGATATCTTCTTCTTATGTATAAGGCAAAATATTCCACGACGCCAATCTTCCGGGATCTGCTCTTGCTCCCCTACGTGCACCGCAAGCTCATGAATTGCGTCATGTAACGCTGTCCCTCCTTGTTTGATCACCTCAGCTGGTATGCCATCAGCTCCGGGGCTTTATTTGATTTGAGCTGTCTTGTGGCTTTTACTGTTTCCTCAATGCTTGGTAGCGGCAACATTTGGTTTTGATCTTGGATTGGTGGAGCTTCCAATTCTTCTGTGAGCTGACCACTTAGCAATTCATTGAAGTGCACTTCCCATCGCTCCAAAATGCCTTCAGGATCGGTGATCAGATTACCATCTTTATCCTTGCAGTAAGTGCAGCAAGGCTAATAACCTTGTCCGTAAAAATAATTTATTATGGAAAATTTAACAAGCCTCGAGACTTGATAAATAAGGCCAAGACCGGATCCTGGTTGTAGTCCCGATGATGATGATGAAGTGCAGCGTGGTGTGTACCGCGTCATACTGCGGATTATTTGGTAGAATTTTCGCGCCTGGTACGGACCTCGCTCTCTACTTTTCTCTATTTCAGAGAAAAGGTTTTTTTCCCAGGCACTTTTCTTTTGTCTGTGAAGCTTTTTTTCATATCTTCTGAGGTCTTTGTATTTATCCTCGCGTACCCTCGCCCAATGAGACTGCTGCATTGCCCGGTATACAGCATTCTTATGTTCAGTCGGTAGTTTGCACTCGTCACCCGCACTACAACTACTGCCTAAGATGGAGTTGGCAGTACTAATGACAGTATTCTTAAGGCGTGTCCATTTCTCTTCTACGCCCGGCATTCTGGCCCCAGGACTTACTCTCCCTCCATTGAGATCTTCGAGGGCGAGTGTAGTGTAACAATACGATCACCAGATAACTATGTAAAATATATCAGTTATGGTTTGCAAGTGTCACATGACACGCATTCGGTACCGGCAAGTGATTCAATGATATGAAGGTCAACTTTTATCATTGAATCATAGAAACGAATTGCCCTAGTTATGGTTTGCATGTATTAACATATGTGGCATGCACTTGGTGCTGGCAGTGATTCATTATTAAATAGGTCAACTCGTGTCATTGTTTTACACTACACGCTAAGCCGGTGCTAGATGTAAGAATCGCACTATAAGCGAATTTGTATTTTATTAATGAATGAGTAATGATTTGTAATTATTCGTACGATTATTCGTACGTATATAATAAATACTCCGGCAATTTGTAAATAAAATCAATAATAGCCAAACACTGGTTTGATTTAGAACTGCAGCATTCTTGCCATGATCTTTTAGCGGACTGCGCTTTGTACAGCACCAACAGGGAAGTCGGAGTTTAGACCGTCACAGGACGAAATTTATATCATTCCTTCCATACCCTTACACGAGTCTTAACGCATGACCAAAGGTGTTACTGGTGTTCTCGTTGTGTAAGGCAGCCGTGTTGATCCGAACCTGATCCGCAGATGCCATACGTCTCCGTAAGGCAATCGGCGCTCGGAAAACTGTACCAACAAGATAGTGATCTGAGTCGACGTTGGAACCTCGGCACGTTCGTACCGTCATCAGGCTCGAGGAGTGGCGGCGATCTATCAACACGTGGTCAATTTGGTTGCGAGTGGCTCCATCAGGTGATACCAAGATGGCTTTGTTGATGTCTTTACGCGGAAACCTGGTACCCGCATCGACCAAGTTCTTTGATGCTGCCAGTTCGATGACTCGTAATCCATTGTTATTAGCGTTCTCATGCAAACTATGGGAATCTCCGTAGTGCCTGAAAACCGGCCCCCGATCTATTTGGGCATTCAAATCACCAAGAACGATTTTCACATCGTATCTTGGGCAGGCATTGAGGGTCCGTTCGACGTTCTCGTAGAATTCTTCGTTTTCGTAGTCAGGTGACTACTCTGTAGGTCCGTGAACATTTATGAGGCTTATGTTCTTAAAGTTGCCTCGCACGCGAAGAGTGCATAACCTTTCGTTTATTGCATTAAAGCCGATAATGGCCGGCTTCAGTTTTTGGCTGACTAGAAAGCTTACCCCGTTCGCATGGTGAAACTGATGGCAGCTGAAATAAATGTCATACTTGTTTCTTTGAATAACACCACGCCCCGTCCATCTTATTTCTTGTAATGCTGTTATGTCAGCCTTATATTCGGACGGGGCATCGGCTAGGTGCTGTGCAGCAGAGGTCTGTATAGTGAGCGGACGTTCTATAAGAAAATTCTCAAATCGTTTAGCCATTTTCGTTTTCGTGGTCGTCGTTGTGTATCCGGACCATATCCGACGTTTGTTAAATTTTCCATAATAATTTGTTTTCCGGACAAGGTTATTAGACTTAATAATTAAGTAATATGCCGAAAATCAATATAATTTGTGAACTTATTCACTTACTTAAGTCTTCCATGTTAGATGAACAGATACATTGTAACAGATCTTACCTGCAAAAAATAAGAAAGGAAGAAATATATTATTTCAATTTCTGCAATAGAATGGCACAAGCCACGTCAACTCTTCTACAAATCTTGCTCATTATATTCAATAAAGAAGCCATTGTAATCTCCTCAACATTTGATTGAATTATCCATACAATGAAAGTTCACTCGTACATCCTCTCTAAGTAGCTAACTAGCATTATCCAAAACGACTAATTCAAAATCATGTTCTTCAGTGAATCTTCTCAACTACCGCCAGTTATCATAAAGTAGCAAACACCAACGCGCAAAACCCCGGTCGGACTCTGGATATTATTAGTTTGCATAAATCTTCGATGACAATCTTAAGTTATATTAGGTTCCTAGTCGCCCTAGTTGTCAACGGCACCCACTCGCATCTCAATTGCTCCTGTCACATGGACGTCTTATTTTGGAGACAACAATTCACATCACTTAAGTGATAAAGATCTTGATTGCCTCCAGTAAGTACAAGTTGATTCTCTGACAGATGTGAGGGTAGTTAAGTATGGACTGGAGGCCTTTCAACAATGTGACACCATCTATGATATACCAACCGAGTGCTGGTGACGGCATTCTTTACACTTGAAGATGATGAAAATCAATTTAAACTATTGTCACACTTTCCGGGTCGGGATGGATGCCACCAGTAGTTGAGTTGTCTCAATAATGTTCCATTCATGGCAATAAAAAAAACTTTTTTTTTGTTTTTTAATCAACAATTGGTTATGGTGATAAAATTTATTTCGTAGCATTGCTGTAGTAATGTTATGTTGTGGACTAATGGTCCACCACACGACATTCGGGAAAGCTCTTCGATAATAATAAAATAGAGAAAGTGAAATCTACGAGGTATGAGTAGTTAGAAAAGTTAATTGAAATCGCATAGCTAAGGTTATAGGGGAAAATATTCCACCTTCCTTCCACTTAAGGTTCGGTTAACTGTAAATTCTTTTTTTTAATATATACGGACGTTTGACGGCTTACTAAGATCTGCGTTACTACATTTTAGTTCAACGAACGCTAGATTAACCCAAGCTGTTAACAAAGACAAGTTCGATTTGAGCTCTAAAAAATATGGCTACAAATACTTTACCATAAACTAAGATGAGTCATTTTGTACTAATGTGAACTCAGTTCAGTTCTTAAGTTAATTTGATATCTTGTAAGGATGTACCACAAAATCGTCACGCAAAATTCGCACACTATGTGAGATATCTAATGACCGTAAATGGTGCGGAATAGACTAATTTGGCTCATTTTGAAACTATACCGTCTACGATATTTTCAGTACATCGACCAACGTGTTATCTAACCGACGCAGGAACATCCAACACTGAATATTTTGACCCAAATTTATCTACTATATCACACACAGTTTGTCTCTTAGGGCGATTATTGCGACCGAAATATGGAGTCATCATCATCATCGGCACTATAACCGGGATCCAGTCTTGGCCTTATTTAGCAAGTATCTCCACCGCTATCCGGTCCTTACCCGAGACTTGTTAAATCGTCCATAATAATTTGTTTTTCCGGGCAAGGTTATTAGCCTTGCGCCAGAAATATGGAGTAAGCGCTGTTAAAGCTGCGACCACCGACTCAGAATTTCGGTAATAATTTTTAATGATTTCCAAATGTAGCTCGTTTCTGAACTTCACCATAATAAAAATATAAACTTGGCTGATGTTTTGACATTTACATATTCCGAAAAAAGTTTAAGGCTGTGTTCGTATTAAAATACAAAATTATTATGTAGGTTTTGTAAAAGCACTAGACGTTACATTTTAAAAACAATTAAGTTTTTCTTATATTGTTTATGTTAGGGAAAACTTTTCAGTAAAAAAAATTATTATCTTCCCAGCTTCCTTTTCCATGTGGACTGTACTGTCGGCGCCAGCCGGGCAATCGATTTATTTGATTTGTATCTTTATCTGTTCCTATAATTGCTTAACTCTTACTATTTGTTATGCACTGATTTTCATTGTAACTTTATGGGGCACACTATTGGCCCAGGGTAATAACCTTGCCCAGAAAAACAAATTATTATCGAAAATTTAACAAGCCTCGAGACTTGTGCTAAATAAGGCCAAGTCCGGATCCCGGTTGTAGTTCCGATGATGATAATGATGATGATGGGGTACACTACAGATAATCACGTGCACTATATCTGTTTTTGGTATCTTTACAACGAGGAGTGTATAGCGTATTGCGACGATAGTGAAGAACGTGTGATTCGAAGTGACGCTATGACGGTTAGAATCACTAAAAATGTAATCAATGCTCAACACATCAGGCCACTTGCGCGTGTACGAATTCGATTTCTGAACTCAAGTACACTCAACTGATGTGGAATTGTAATGTTACGCTATGGTATACGGCCACAAGTTCCCGTGGCAACTCCACTGCTCCGTCGATGTGCCCTCCTTATATAGACCCGTAGCCGTCGTCTTCGTTCGCTCGTTTCCTGGATGTCGTTTTCTTCGGTGGCTTCCTGATATCAGCGCGCCGCTGATCATTGATTTCCGGGAATTCGTGTACTGGCGCTTGCCTAGCCTTTCCTGGGAATTCGTGTTGATGTGATTCATCGCCAACAGCGGAACAATGTCTGAAGGGGCGGAACACATTCAGCAAGTTCCGTTGAGCAACAACCGTGATAATACCTATAGAAAAGAGATAGGCACGATACGTTGCGCCTATGTTCTAATGACGGAATTGCTCGACTCACAGCTGGGTCCTCAATAAGTTTTACTGCTCGTTTTCGCATCCATGTGCGGCGCAGTTTTGCATGCGCCTGACCAAAGATGGGAGTTGAACTCCATTTTGGGACGAATATACGCCTTGTAAATACTGACCAGATTAGATGGAGTGAAGTATCTTTTGCATCTCTTAACGCACCCCATATATATGGCTGCACTTTTCGCAGCTTCAAATATGTGATATTTCTAATTGTTATGTCTTAAGCTGAAGAAGCCCGATCTTCACCCACAAAAGGTTATGGTGACAATATGGGGGGGGGGGGGGGGGGGGGGGGGGGGGACGATCACGGAAACGAAAATGGCTAAACGATTTGAGAATTTTCTCATGGAATGTCCCCTTACCCTACAGAACTCGAGCTACTCAGAAGCTAACCGATGCCCTGTCCGAATATAAGGCTGACATAACAGCATTACAAGAAATACGATGGACGGGGAGTGGTGTTATTCACAGAAACGAGTATGAAATTTATTACAGTTGTCATGGAAAACACCATGTGTTCGGGGTAGGCTTTCTAGTCAGCCAAAAACTGAAGCCTGTCATCATCGGCTTTAATGTAATAAACACGAGGCTGTGCACTCTTCGCGTGCGAGGCAAGTTTAAGAACATATGTCTCATAAACGTTCACGGACTTACAGAGGAGTCCCTTGACGATGAAAAAGAAGAATACTACGAGAACGTCGAAGGGGCCTTCAATGCCTCCCCAAGATACGATGTGAAAATCGTTCTTGGTGATTTGAATGCAAAAATAGGTCGGGAGCCGGTTTTCATGCACTACGCGGGTTCCCATAGTTTGTATGAGAGCACTAATGACAATGGACTACAAGTCATTAAACTGGCAGCATCGAAAAACTTGGCCGTTTCAAGTACCAGGTTTCCGCGCAACGATATCCACAAAGCCACCTGGGTATCACCCGATGGAGCCACTCGCAACCAAATTGGCCTCGTGTTGATAGATCACCGTCACTCCTCGAGCCTGATGACGGTACGAACGTACCGAGGTAGCGACGTCGACTCGGATCACTATCTTGTAGGTACAGTTTTCCGAGCGCGGATTGCCTTACCTGGTATTACATCCGCGGATCAGATTCGTATCAACGTGGCTGCCTTACGCAATGAGAATACCAGTGACACCTTTGGTCATGCGTTAAGACTCGCGCTCGAATAGCTCGACGGAGGGAGAGTAAGTCCTCGGGCCGCCTTTACAAATACTGTCATTAGTATTGCCAACTCCATCTTAGGCAGCAGTCGTAGAGATTGGAGCGACTGGTTTGATGATGAGTGCAAACTACCCACTGAACGTAAGAATGCTACATACCGGGCAATGCAACAGTCTCATAGCAAGCGGGTACGCGAGAAGATCTGAGAAATGACTCCACAGACCAAAGAAAAGTGCCTGCAAAAAAAAAAACCTTGTCTGTGAAATAGAGAAAAGTAGAGAGCGAGGTCCGCACCAGGCGCCGAAGTTCTACAAAATAATTCGCAGTGTGACGCGGTACACACCACGCTGCACTTACTGCAAGGATAAAGAGGGTAATCTGATCACCGATCCTGAAGGCATTCTGGAGCGATGGGAAGTGCACTTCAATGAATTGCTAAATGGTCAGCTCACAGAAGAATTGGAGGCTCCACCAATACAAGATCAAAACTGAATGCTGCCGCTACCAAGCATTGAGGAAACAGTAAAAGCCATAAGACAGCTCAAATCAAATAAAGCCCCGGAGCTGATGGCATACCAGTTGAGGTGATCAAACAAGGAGGGACAGCGTTACATCACGCAATTCATGAGATCGTGGTGCACGTATGGGAGCAAGAGCAGATGCCGGAATATTGGCGTCGTGGTATAATTTGCCCCATACATAAGAAGGGAGATATCACACTGTGTAGCAACTATAGGGGTATAACATTGGTGAGTACCGCCTATAAGATACTCTCCTCTATCATACAAGATCGGATAGCCCTATACGCTAAAACCATCATTGGTCAATAGCAGTGTGGCTTCATCCCAGGCGAATCAGCGATTGATCAGATATTCAACCTTAGGCAGGCGATCATCTATTTATAGACTTTAAGGCTGTCTACGACAGCATAGCCAGGGTGGAACAATATAATGCCATGAGAGAGTTCGGCACTCCAATCAAATTGATACGATTTCGTAAGTTGACCATGACCAAGGTAACTAGTGAAGTAAAAATAGTGGAATTGCTGTCCAAACCAATAAACATCTTTAATGGAGTCCGACACGGAGACGGTCTGCCGTGCCTCCTCTTCAACCTGGCGTTGGAGAAAGCAATCCGTGACTCTGGCGTCACTACTAGAGGGACTATTATCACCAAGTCCAGCCAGATACTTGCCTATGCAGATGACATTGACATCATTGGTAGATCCGATTCAGCTGTACAGAACACCTTCACCCAGATCGAGCAGGCGACACAAAAACTGGGACTGCACATTAATGAGGGGAAAACTAAGTACATGGTGGAAATATCTGCGAAGAGAAGACGTAACGTTGGTCAAACTATCAGGGGGGTGGAGCACGAATTTGAAGTAGTGCAATCCTTTAACTACCTTGGGTCAATAGTATCAGCCGATAACAATATGGAAGAAAAAATACGCCGACAGCTGATCAAATCCAACAAAGCATACTATGGTACGGGGGTTGCCTTTTATATTTCGGGATTAGAGAACAAAAACAAATATTGATCATCGAAAATCACTTTATTGTTTTTCAAAATATTCCCCATGAAGATCTATACACTTTTGCATGCGTCTGAACCAATTGTCGAAGCACTTTTGCCACTCTGATTGAGGTATCTCCAACACATGCATTCTAAATTCAGCAACCGCTTCTTCAGGTGTCGAAAAACGTTGACCTCTCAGTTTGTTTTTTACGTACGGGAATAAAAAGAAGTCATTCGGTGCCAAGTCAGGACTAAACGGCGGATGACCCATCAAATCGATGTTTTGGGTGCTCAAAAATGCAGTTGTCGCAGCCGATGTGTGAGAGCTCGCATTGTCGTGGTGAAGAGTGATCCGTCTTCGGCGGTTGGTTTTCCTGATTTCTTGGAAGACAACTGGCAAACAAATGGTTGTGTACCACTCAGAATTGACTGTTCTACGTTGTTCTAGTGGTACGGTTGCGACATGTCCAGTTTTTCCGAAAAAACAGGCGACCATTTGCTTGGAAGTGCTTCGTGCGCGAACAACTTTTGTTGGATTTGGCTCATCTTGAAACACCCAGACAGTCGACTGCTGTTTACTTTCGGGCTCATACGCGTAAATCCACGATTCATCACCTGTCACGATGTCATAGACGTGTTTCGAAGCACCGCGACCGTATTTTTTGAGCATTTCTTTCGACCAATTGACACGAGCCTTTTTTTGGGCGATTGACAAATTGTGTGGGATCCAACGCGAACAAATTTTGTTGACAGTCAAATGTTTATGCAATATTGAATGTATGCTGGTCCCACTAACGCCTAAGGTTGTCTCAATCTCACGATAGGTCACATGACGATCTTCCAATATCAGTTCGTGCACAGCATCAATGGTTTTCGGAACAACAACTGATTTTGGACGACCTTCACGAAATTCATCTTGGAGTGAACTACGACCACGATTGAATTCACCATACAATCGATAAACACTGGTCCTTGATGGAGCTTCATCGCCAAAAATTGAATTAAGTTCATCCATGCACTGTTGCTGAGTTAATCCACGCCGAAAGTTGTAAAAAATAATCGCACGAAAATGTTGACGATTTAATTCTATTTTTGGGCCGAGATGAATCTTTTAAGTTACTGTAAACAACACAAATAGCGCTCGTATGTCAAAACGTTCTGAGTGCGTATAACCTCAAAAATGTCCAACTTTACGACAGAGCTGTCAATTGCCGGATTGCAACACTAGGGTTGCCAAATCCCGAAACATAAGAGGCAACCCTCGTATATCAAGGATCTTTAAATCCCGAAATTTATCCAGAACATCCAAGACCATGGTCTTACCAGTACTCATGTATGGATCAGAGACCTGGGTGGTCATTAGAAGGCACTCTGAACTCTTAGCCGCGTTCGAGAGGAATTGTTGACACCATATGTGGGTATGGTCGATTCCGGAGAGGCTACAACCATGAGTTGTACGCGATCTACCTTGAAGCTAATGTTGTAAGAAAAATCAAGCTCCGTAGACTCCGGTGGATTGGACGCCTAGCTCGAAAGAGCGAAGAAGAACCTGCTCGGAAAATCTTTTGTGGCAGGATGTATGGAAGAAGTAGACCAGGGCGCCCAGAATCTGGGACTGCGAAACTGGATGACGTCGGCTCGAAATCGGGACCGGTGAAGAGATTTGTTAAATAAGGCCAAGACCGGATCCCGGTTGGAGTGCCGATGGTGATCATGATGACAATTTGGGGGACATCAAAAGGACCAATCCACTTTTCATTTCTTCAACCAGGGGAAACGATAAACGCTATCAAATAATGTGAGGAAATCGACATATTGCATGCTGAATTGGCTGAAAAGCAACCCGCGTTTGTCAATAGCCCCTGCCCGAGCCTTTTGCATGGCAATGCTAGACCGTATACCTCACAAGTGACGGCGCAAAAATGTTTGCAGTTGGAATTTGAAATTCTTTCGCATCCACCGTACTCTTCTGACATTTCCCAAACGGGTTACCTTCTTTTCCGCTATCTGGATTCATTTTACCGGCAGGTCTTCCGGAACCGAGCAGAGGTCATAAAAACCTTCAAAGATTTCATTGCCTCAAAAAGGCAACACTTCTACGAAAAACGAATATTTGCCCTTGTATCGCTTGGCAGAATGTCATAGATGCCAACGGATACTATTTTGATTGAATAAAAATGTACAGACAAATAATATTGGCTTTTAAATTTTTACTATAAAATCGGACTTTTCATGTGGTACAACCCAATACATTAACCCATCATATAGGGCACAAAAAACCAACTGAACTGCACAGCTTCAGGTACTCACTCCGAAACTACCCAATGACGTAAACAAACTCGCACACATCTTCTCACGGTCACTCCAAGGCACATTTGACTGAAACCGAAGGAAGAGAGATCCTCGCTCGAATCATTCAATCGCGAAGCAGGTTGTTTATATTGTACATTTATTCAGACGGCGCACCTGACGCTCTATCCGTAAACCTAACTTGGGAGTTGGATTACAAGGGGATGACGTATAATCGTAGCAATTGAATAGCCGGCAGGTGGCCGTAGATCCGAACAAGAGCAACATGACGAGTTGCTGACTCATGATTTTTGTGAATTCAGGAATTACACGCATGTAAACAAACATGATCTCATATCCAGATGTGAACATACTGTATCTCTTCATGACATTAAGCATAAAAAACCAAACATGCCAACCAAGAGCCAAAATGAAATGAATATAGAACCTCTAAGAATTCAATACAATGGTGCAATTAAAGGAAGGCTTAGTGTAAGATGCAATCTGACGTAAATCGTTGGTTCCATCCTAAAGCGACGCGTTCTAGTCTGGGGTTTCATTTAACACTAATTCGAGTGCCGAGGATTGATGATTCTCTGGCTTCGTCGATGCTAGAGCCGTTCAACGACAGTACATATATTTACTTTGGGGTTCGCCTTTGACGACAAGAGGCAGCACTGAATTTTTGAGGCATTGAATTCTACTCGGTTAGATAATCCCCATTGATAAATCTTGTTGAGGTGGGAATACTTGCTGATTGGTAATGACATTCACAGAGTTTGCTCGGGATTGTTCGTATGAGTAGAGAAACTCAACCTGTTATCATTAGCAAACAAGTGAATTGGGTTAGAGTAATTGACAAGAGATCATTTATAAAGATCAGGAAGAGAGTGGGGAGTACAGAACCCTGTGGAACACCTGCATTAATTTGGTGGGAGGCAGATTTGACACCATCAAGAACCGCTGAAATTGAACGGCCAGAGATATTATCTCATAGCCATCGGATCAGGTAATTGTCCACTCCATAGGAATGCAATTTTAACAAAAGGGCTGGATGTCAAACTCTGTCCAACGCCCTCGAGACATCCAGTGCAACAACCTTGCTTTCTTCGAGGTAGTGGATGGCATGGCTCCATTTTCGGTAGGATACGCCATCAAATCTCCTGTGGACATGTTGCTAGGAAGGCCATATTGGCGGTCATTGAGGGGGTCATTTGATTCTAGATATTTCAAAAGTTGATGGTTGATATGTAATTCCATTGCCTTCGAAAGAATAGAAGTTAGTGCTATGGGTCGATAAGAAGAGACGGGTGATTTGTCCCCTTTTTGGGAATTGGCTGAATGTTCGCTGACTTCCATCTATTTGGAAAACGGCCAGCACCAGTCAGACAAATGGAAGACTTTCCGCAGTGTTTTAGCGAGTGAAGAAGAACACTTCTTCAAGAGAATTGAGGGAATTCCATCAGGACCAGCGGCTTTGTTTGGCTTTAGCTCCTTGGGTGCCATGGCTACAGTACGCATTCGGAAGTGAATCTGGCTCGTAGTGTGCTGCTTACGCTCAAGTTGAGGCGGAACTGATGTGGTATCGAGCAGCGTCAAGTTCCGTGCATAATGTGCAGCTTATAGACATTATATCAACACGTTTTGGGAAAAGTCTTGTTTATCGTTCGACCCACTAGATAAGATTTGATTGAAATCAACTCTCGGGAGGGGTTCCATTTACGAAGGAATAGAAACATTTTAGAAACGCTTTACGTTTATATTCATTCAGTTCTTCACGGTTTTTGGTCGAGTGCAGACGAATATTTTTCTTTAGCCCTGAACATAAAAATGTCGGTCAAAGAGTATGAAAGCGATAGCAGTGAAATTATTTTTGCTAAAATATATATGTGGGGGTTCTAAATCGCGACGGCAGCATGGGCGAGAGTTCTACCTCGTCTACACCAATTCTAATTGTCTGCCGTAGACCGAAAGAAAAACAGCAAAATGTCACCGAGGGGAAAATAGGCGCACCGAGAGGGAAACACAAAGCGAAACTCCGCGACATCAACACAGGAAAGAATAACACACTGATTCAGTTTATCATTAATTTATTGGTTTTAACACTGTCATTTGGTTTGGATGTATCCAAGTGAAATTGATATTAAATTGATTTTTTTATAACTTTTATAAATACATTAACTGGTGAAACACTTTCCTGGATACGACTTCGCTATTGGGACGTTTCTCCACCGGGCGACGGAGAGCGGGAGCGACAACGACCACGACCCGCTCGGTCGGTGCACGTAAAAGGACTCAACGATATTCGATCGTTGTCCAATGGAAATTTGGGTGTATTCACTTTTACGGTGGTGATAACCGGATCTCATAGAGGAGATCGTCATTGTACACATATATATGTGTACGTCGGTTCTTTTCATAGGTCGAAGCCATGGTAACGAATCTGAAACAAAGAAAGGGCATAAGTGCATTCACGAAATGCGAGTTCGGTAAAGCAAACAAAACCGAAACTCGTCGGATTCTAATTGGATCTACTGCAGCTGGATAAATAGCCTGTTGCTATTATGTGATGATGCTAAAGCAATTTAGGTATACGATGGGTGGTCGTGTACCGTATCTTGCTGAACGAAAAGGGATCGAATTTGTATGCATGTTTACATGCGAAGGAATTCAGTTTATGGCACCAGACGCTAGATGCATGTATTTGCTTTTGTTTGCACATGGTGCGAGTTAGGGAAATTGGCTTCAGCGTCGATTGCGTTAATTGAATGCAGCTGCTGGTATTTTATTGCGGGAAGGAAAAGGTCGCCGGCCAATGTGTACGTTAAGAGATTTATCATAGACATGGCGAAGCTGAAAAAATAGACAGCGCAATGTTTATGGTCCCTGGGGAAGGTTACATAGTATGTAATCCAAATCTTTTGTTATTAGGAATTCGTCTAGGGGAATCTGCCTGACACCGAAGGTGCCGAATTGGTTTGACATTCCTTATTAGGTAAGAAAGAAATCTTACAGGAATTATATGCGAAGAGATGCATGAAAGGTAAGTTTTCTTTTCCAGGGACTTTTAGGTTATATAAATTGGATTGTTTTAATGCGTGGAGCATTTAAGATGTTAATGTGATTGTATCAGCGAAAGCTTATGCAGACTGGGTAGCAGTTATTGGGGTTTTTTCATGAAGGCGAACCGTGGGGTTTGGCCGAACCGGCACATATACAGTATGGTAGGGCAATGGGAGAAAAATTACTAAACGAGTTGTGGTATTTTGTGATACCTGCAAGGGACAACCAATTTTATGTTTATCGTGCTTCAAAAAAACCCATTAAACTGTCTTAATATAATCTTGTAACAAATAAAAACGAAGTAAATTTTTAATAAATTTTCAATAATTACTTAAGATAATATAAATTGTTTAGTGTTAAACTATATTTTATACTGTGACCCACCGGCGGTTGACGCGGCCTAAACGGAAAGTGCAGTGTCAGTCACCGATAGCTGACGTAGCACTCAACGTGTTAAAGGGATTGTCAAAATTCTTTTTGTCGCCAAGTTTCACAACTTTCCTCTATCCTCACATGAAGTTTGAGCGCGACCTGTCATTTAGTTTGTTTAAAAATTCGGTATATTAAACAAGGAAATTATCGTCACTTAAATTACTATAACTCAATATGTTATGATCCGATTGTCAAGAAATGTTGACATATATCGTTTGAAAGTTAGTACTTCCTAAAAGTCATAAAGATTTTTCAATACAGGCGCCATCTCTGAGCTAGTCTCGGGACTTCTTCAACGATGTGTTAATGATGGTATGCATAGAATGCCATGCAGTAACTCGAACCTGACAACCCAGAACCTTTAGTCACGCTATAGTACAATATTAAGATAACACATGGTTCCTACCATACTGAGTTCAGTGTCTACCCTTGACGTTTTATTCCTCCTTTGGATCGGGTGCTCTTATTAATCTCTTCAAAATACTCTTTGTAATTTTGTAGAGTACGAGGGATGCTGGTTCGTATTTGATGTGGTTACTGCATTACTACATTGTGGCAAAAATGTATACAGAATAAAGCTCTCAGATTGCAGTTACTTCGTTGCAGTGCAGCCATCCCATTGTTTTTGTTGTTACTTACTATCCTGCCAAGTAATTCCATATTTCATTTGCTTAAGTGTTGGCATGCATTTAATTTGAAATTTGAGACCGGGAGGTAAACAAAAGAAATCATTAAACTCAAGGAAGAAATAGAGTAAGCTCTCCATTGGTTTTTACATGAAAAAACTCTATAACCTACTTTCCTTTATGCAACCTTCGTGACTGCAAACCTTCAATGATGTGCATAGTCACAATAGCCAATGTGTCCGTCAATTCAATTCCATTTCAAACGATCAATAAAATACCCAGATTAGTTTTCTATTAGAGTACAATGATTATGCTTCACTATTAAATTAGACAATCCCTATGCTAGCATGTCCTTTACGAAGTGGGCCAGCCCATAAAGTTCACCACAAAATCATGACATTTTAAATTCTCTCTTTCATTTTAATTTTCAAGCTTCACTTCCGCCACCGTTGATTGTTTATTTGCAAAAGTGTCTGCGGGCAGGGTTTCATAAGCCATTACTTGTGCTTCCCTCCTTAGCCCTCATACGAGTATCGCGTTTGTCTTTTTCTCCATGAAGTCTTTACTTCTGCTTGCATTTATATAATGCACTATGTGAGTTCGTTCAAGGACTGGCCCAGATTTTAAGTGCAGCAGGTTCTGCAGTCCCATAACAGTAGGGCATTATCCTTTAAGGAGTGTCATTTATGTGGGGCGCTAATAGTTTTTTTTAAAGATTTCTTTAGAATAAAATGTTGTTGGTCATTAAATATATGGTTTATAAATATTACCTCTTAAAACTGATTTAATTAGAAATTTAATCATTTATTCATGCCATTTAGAAGAAAAAAGAAAAAATTCCTCGGGTGAATAAGTAGGAGAAGATTTATTAGGTTTGTGTTACACGATAGAACCATCCGCCATCCAAAGGGATTTAAGTCCTGGGGTCTAGATCCACACTGTTGAGAATCACTTAATGTGAATTGATTTAAGTTCATTAATGGATGATTTATCATTCCATTAAATAAAAATAATAATAATACTTGATGGTAGTACCACTTGCATTAAATCCTGTGCCAGGAAACATGTCATAGACGGCATAACCAATGACTCAATGAAATCCCAAGTTATGTTAAGTAATTTAAGACACTTACAATCCAAGGGAATGTGAAATGGCAATGACGGAGGTGAATTTGAGACAAAATTATAATTCACAATCACATCGTGACAATGGAGTCAAACGGAATTTTAGTTGATCCAATAATTCACAGTCCATCAAAGCAGTACACTCGTGTAAATGAGAACACAGTTCGTTAGATGGGTGTTGCGGATTCACTGGATGCATCCAGCGAATTCGCAGTGAACGCAACAATGTCAGCAACTAGCTGACATTATTATATTTCTGGTTGTCAAGGTGACAAAGTAAACAAGCTTTGTGTAATTTGTTCTCTTTCTGCGTTAACTTTTTCAGCGAAACAGTCGCAACAATTAAAATGAAATAGTTAATATACCAATCCAAGCCGTTTTATTTCTTCTTTTTGACTGTGGATTATTTAAGGAGAGTTGCTGCTACAATCGAGCTATTCGGTTCACTTTTTCCTTTATAATAATTCAATTAGTTTCAGGCAGCATTGTTGCGGACGCCATTGCTTTGGCACATCCAGTCTCGTGTTTGTGACCGCATCTGGAGATTCCCCAACGACATTTATCGGTCGGCGAAACCCAAACACGTGTCGCCCCTGCCCAACCAAAGTGCACGTCAGGAGACATTCCTGACGCCAGGCCCACAACAAAATAAGAACCATTGTACGTGGAACGTGCGTTCAACGCTTGTTAAACATACAATGGGCATATCGTGATTCGTAAGTGGTTGTCAGCTGAAACTAAGAGTTAGTTCTAAGATGAACAAACCGAGTGATAGGTGGGATCCCAACGCCCTGTCGCCCGGTGAAATACCACTCGATAAAGCTATAGGCTCCGTAAAATGGTTGGGAGAAATCCCTGGCTTGCTTGATGGACCGGTTCGAGAAAAGGTTGGTTTAGATGGTAGTCGGCCCCAAGGTGAGATACCACCCCGTCACGCTGTACATTCCCCGATATTGTCGAGAGAAATCTTCGACGGTGTTTCCGATGTCTGGCTGATGGCCCGGAGTGACATGGAGGTAAGTAATGATAGTGTGGTGTAGTGTTATGTAGTGTGTCTGGCACGACACGGATTCACTTAACACCCACTACTTTATAACGTTGTAACAAAAAAAACAAACACCCCGAATCAATCCTTCACAACCTTTACGACCGATGAAAATGACTCTGCTGGGTCCAATAATGAAGAAAAATGAAACGCTGGAGGTAGCTTGTCAATTAAAGTTTTATTCCCGTTTATGGTAATTATTATGGATTACAAACACTTTTGGACTTTATTGCAAAAAAAGGAGTAAAATTTATTACAAGGGACTATGCCTTAACTTGTTAATTGTTCGTTAACTAATATGCCTTAACTTGTTAATTGTTCGTTATAACTTTCCGCGCACAACCTTTTAATTAAAAACGGATCAAAACGTCTCGACTCAAGAGAATGGAGCTTTCCGCGCACAGCTCCTTGTATAAGAAAAAAATGTATTTCCTACTTCGCGAACTCTTGTACGTCTTCGCTGGTGGTAACAATCTGACTGACCATTCGCTGACGACGAAAAAAAGGACACCGCAAAGAAAACCGCAAAAGGGGAGGAGCTGCACGATTAACTCGAGGTAGTCAATCGTGATTGGACCGGGGAATAGGCATACATTTCGCATGTGTGTGTATGCATCGCATACGATCGTCCGGTGACCGAGGATGGATGCCAGCGTCGCAACTGCATCTTCCACGAATGCAAACAATGCATGGCCTGCGGCTGTGTACACAATTGATTGTGCAATACATGCCAGCAACAGAACCATCTGGGGTAAAAACAACACGAGCCGAAGATCTGGTCATCCTAGGAGAGGCCATAAATCAACATTTGGGTTGATGGGTGTGAATTTTCCTAGGTCCGCCGACGGTTGGCGGCCGTTAATAGGGAATTGGATATACCGTAAAACATCTGAGATGCAATGCAATGTTTAGGTATTGCAACGAATATAGGGTGCAGCCATTGCCAGATGTTAAAAGTAAACACTTGATGGCTGCATCCAATTCGTTGCTTGTTTGCGGTCCCTGATCGGTGGAGACCGATAATAGGAAACCAGCTATTGCTGGTAATTAGGGAAATGTTTGGTTTGCATCAGCCGAAACCTTGTCGGCGGTGGCAAACTGATGGGACCTGATAGCCGCATGCTAGGGGTGCCATAGACAAACAAAAACAACGAGTAATCAATGAACTCCTTGTTGATTTTGTTTCCCATGGCATAAGGCTATGGAAACGAGATGCACTGGGTGCAATGCATGCCCGAGGATGAAATTTTCAATGCCACGGCTAGGTGATAATCTTTGCCGTGGACTTAATGTTTTCAGATATGGTAATGCATGCCCGAGGATGAAATTTTCAATGCCACGGCTAGGTGATAATCTTTGCCGTGGACTTAATGTTTTCAGATATGGTAATGCATGCCCGAGGATGAAATTTTCGATGCCACGGCTAGGTGATAATCTTTGCCGTGGACTTAATGTTTTCAGATATGGTAATGCATGCCCGAGGATGAAATTTTCGATGCCACGGCTAGGTGATAATCTTTGCCGTGGACTTAATCTTTTCAGGGATGGTGATGGAGAAAAAGGGGTTTGGAAGAAAAACCCCCAAAGAAAGGTAAGCTGCCTAAAAGATATTCATGTCAGTTATCCTATTGGGTAACTGAATTAATTCCAGCGATTTGGCTGGCGGTAAATGCCGTAGCAAGGTTACGCAACCTTGCTGAAGGTTCGACTTAGAGGTAAGTCGCTTCGCCTGGAATAGTGGGGATCGAGTGATGTATGGCTCTTCGGGCCCTGAAAAGCCCCACAATAGTACCCCCTGATATAAAGAATTCCGGAGGTAAACTAGTTACCCATTCGGACCTCCAGGAGGGGCTATGTCAGGGGCAATATCATGCAGATATTATGATAAATAACCGAACTTTAAGAAATTCGTCATCACATAATCGGGCTCGCTGTCGAAGCTCTGGCCACGCTCGACTGGTAACGGCATTTTGTAACATCAGGGGCATCAGTTTCACCAATGCGAATGTAAACGCCGTCCACCAATATTTGCAAACAACGAAACCTGATATCCTTGCCCTAATTGAGACCCAGGTCGATTCGTCAACCGACTTGACATGTCTTTGTTGCCCAGGATACGACTTACATTCGAGATTCCGTTTTAAGGGCAGAGACTGCGTCTCCGCGCGGTCCAATCTAGCTTTCCAGAGGATGGAGGCGTTGGAACCCAATAACATGGACATAATATGGCTGTATGTCGTGCTGAGGAATTCTGTTACATTTCTTTGTTGTCTTTACCGCTCCCCGAATGACGATCGACCAGCGATATTTTTCGAATATCTTTCACGTACCGTCAACTGGATACAGATCAAGCACCCAGCTTCTGAAATTGTTGTCCTTGGCGATTTTAATGTGCACAATTCCGGCTGGTTGGTATATTCTAACAGAACCAACGAGGGTAAATGGCTGGCGAAGATGTTCGAACTAACGCGAGTGGCGGATGCCCGAGGCGATTATGCGAACACCCTGGGTCTGTTTTTGACATCCGAACCGAGTATTTATACCATAGAGGTTTCTACGCCACTGGAAAACTCAGATCACTGCTTGGTAGCTGTCGCGCAGGCTCTTGCATTTCAAGCAAAAAACCGGCCTAGGCAGCTCCATCATGTATGGAAGTATAGGGCTGCTAACTGGGACGATTTGCGATATTTTGTTCGCATCCTTTCGATGGTCGGAGGTGTGCTTCGGAGACTCCGATGTTAACGCATGCGCGGAGTCGGTTACAGAGATTATTCTTCTCAGGATGGAGATCTTCATTCCACATTCCATCAAACGAAGTTCATCTGATAAACCTTGGTTTGACAAGAAATGCCAGCAGATTACAGCGGCAAAAAATAGAGCTTTTAAGCAATGGTGCTCCAATCCCACCGATGTTAACAAATCGAATTTTGTTAGAATTAGTGCAACCAGGCGATTGATACCGCGAAGAAAGCTCACAACGACCGAGTGACCAATAAACTCCTTCGGTACCTGACTGGTGCGCCCGTCTTCTGGTCAATGGCTAAAGCTGTCAGCATAACTTCGCATCCTCATTTTTCTCTGCGTTTGTGACAGACAGTGGGACGTTAATCACAAATTCAAAGGATAAAGCTGACCTGTTCGCGAATTTATTTCCCCCGAATTCAAACCTCGATCCCGGCCTTTTGGAGCCACCTGTGATCTCGCCGGTACAGTCTTCCACGCGGAATGTGAGATTCCGCGTACTACTCAACGCATTCTACGTGAACTGGACTGTAGGACAGCAACCGGCCCGGACGGAATACCAGCAATAATCCTTAAGAACTGTGCTCCAGAACTATCGCCGGTTCTCGGCAGACTCTTTCGCCTATCTTATGCACGGAGGACCTTTCCTATCTACTGGAAAATCGCTCGAGTTCAACCAATCCCAAAGACGGGAAAAAAGTGTCTCCTACTGCATTACTGTCTATGTTATCTAAGGTGATGGAAAAAGTCATCAATACTGAGTTAATTAAGTATTTGGAGTGCAACGGACTTCTGAATTATCGTCAATACGGATTCCGTGGCAGGAGGTCCACGGGAGACCTTTTGACACTTATAACCGATATATGGGCATCTGCGATTGGCGGCATGGTGAGTCAAGGGCGGTCACATTGGATATCTCCAAAGCTTTTGACCGCCTCTGGCACTGGGCATTGCTGAGCAAACTTCGTTCATATGGACTTTTCCGACAGCTTCGCGACTGGATGAGAAGTTTGCTTGAAAATCGATCGATTGTTGTGGACGGCGAATGGTCGGATTTGTATCCTGCTAATTCGGGGGTGCCCCAAGGTTCTATTTTGACTCCAACCTTGCTCTTGCTTCACATAAATGATTTGTTGGAGACAACGGATAACAAAGTGTTGAGTTTTGCGGATGATAGTATGGTTGTTTCCTCCTTTTCGAGTGTTGGGCCGATTGGTGCATCTGCGTCGCATCAGCTGAGATGTAGACAGATTGACTCTCTGAATTAGGATATACTAAGGTCCTGCAGTGGGGAAGGGCCAATCTCGTCGATTTAATGCAGCGAAGACACAAGATACAACATTCACAAAGAAAAGTGGATCATCGGTTCCACAGCTGATGATGAATGGCCAGGCTCTCGAATCTGGGGAAAGTTTGAAATTGCTCGGCGTCACGCTCTGTGGGAATGTATCGTGGCATAAACACGTGTCGAGCATCACCAGGTCATCCTCAGGAAAACTGAGCTATCTTTTTAGAGCCAAGAAGTATTTTACTGCAGCTCAACTTCTTCTCCTATATAAATCCCAAATTAGACCCGCGCTCGAATATTGCTCTCATGTTTGGAGCTCGGCTCCTAAACATACCCTCCACCTACTTGAGAGCATACAGAGACCGATCCGCCTGATCGGGGACACGGCGCTGACATCGGGACTACAGCCGCTATCCGATTGAAGGCGCGTAGCCGACCTCTGTCTCTCTTACAGATATTATCACGGGTACTGTTTTTCGGTGATTCGTGGTATTATTCCAAGCAATTCGGCTTATATGCGCTCCACAAGACAATCCGACGGATCGCACTAGTTTGCGGTTCATCTCCTGACGGCGCGAACATCCCTGCATCAGAACTCGTTCCGTTACAGAGAGGGGAAGCTGTGGAACTCCCTTCCCACCCGAGTGTTCCCGGAGCGTTACAACCTGCAACTGTTCAAAAAGAACTGCAACAGTTATTTGGTGGCATCTCGGGGCGCCCACTCGGCGCTATAGGTTCGCCTCTCCTGACAGAAGTGTAATAATAAAATAATTGGCAATACCTTTAAGAGGGCTTTTTAAATGACCAATTCCCGATATTTTTTTTTTTTGACTTGACTCATTTAAACAGATGATCAAGTTAAATATCAAATCCGATCGATACCACGTATACAACCATCGTCAACCGAGACGATGACCTTTAAAGACGGTTGATTCGTTTTCTGAAAAATAACAGGGTCTAGATTTAATTGTCGAACACGGCAGCCGGACTTTTGAAATATTAAAATCAAGTCAAGATCAATTCGTCAGCAAAGACGGTCGCAATTTTAAATATTTTATGAATATTTAGAAAATTGAAATCAGATCCATGTTTTACAGTTTTGTTGTAAGACGGTGCTCACGTTGATTGTGTCGAGCGTTGTGATTTGTGGATGATTGCGGATGAATGTAAAATAATTGGGTTAGCAGCGCTAAAGGTGTTAAGTCCAAATTTGTGCCAAATGGGTTATGTGCGCTCTCGGTTAAACTATTTCTATATTATAAACTATTTAATTTGGGTATATAGGGCCAACACCTTCCTTAACTTTTGACGAAGTAATTTACGAGTGGTGATGTTGTGGGGGTACGAAGCCGTGGGCTCCGGCATGGGAGCGAGTTCTACTTCGTCCCACTACTTCACTGAATGTTCCGCCGATTAATAAATTGCAAATTGTCAAAAGGACAACGCAAGAGTCACTGAGGTGATTGTATGATTTTCTTTTCAATTAGAAGGAAAACACGTATTTTTATTTCTATTTATGAACGGAGAACTTGACAGAAAATATTTTAATGCACACGTAATAAGGCTTATACCTTGTAAATTATTTAATATAGGTAAATTTTAACCGACTTCAACTTTTAAATCAATTTAAATTCCTTATGCTTAATCCGCACTGTTAATTGAATTTATTAGGACACGACACTCGCCACGACTCGGGGAATATTTTATTACGCTTCTCCGCTGCCGGCGGAGAGCGGGGGTGCTGCGCATGCGAACAGCGTGGTGGACGGATGGAATAAGACCCAACCGATATCCTCTCCAATAAGGATATCGTTTTTTACCTACACCAGGGAAACGTAAAGTCTCTCTTGGTGGTATAGGAAACCAGATCTTGTAATAAAGGTCATGGTGGTATGTGTGGGATCATTCAGATCGATGCTATTCACACGTGCAGTGGAACAACGAAACAGGCAGGCGGCAAAAACAATAGGGAAAAATGACCAAATGCGCCGTTGGTAATGCGAATCATTGTTTACACGATGCCTCGTCGCTATTTTCGACGTTGGAAGAAAAAGGTGCGAAAAGCAAATTGGATGTTTATGGCATCTCTGGCTGCAGTAGAAACCGGGTTCATATTTGCATTGGGAAATCCTGGAGAATTTGGTTTCGGCGCCTATTGCGCTAATTATATGCAGCTGCTTGGGTTGTTTATTGATAAGACAAACAAAAAAAGGTTGCCAGGCAATGTGTATGAAAAGGTACATGACGCGACTAGGAAAATAGACGGCGCAATATTTATGGTCCCTGTCATGACGGTTACAATGAATGCAATCCGAATTATTTTGTTTACAGGAATTTGTCTGGTACCGAATTGGTTTAGGCTCCTCAATAGTATACTGGTTAGTATACCCGCCTGTCACGCGGGAGACCGGGGTTCGATTCCTCGTCGGGGAGCCTCTGGCGCAAGACTAATGACCTTGCCCGGAAAAAAACAAATCATTATGGAAAATTTAACAAGCCTCAGGACTTGCTAAATAAGGCCAAGACCTGTTCTAGGTTGTAGTGCCGATGATGATGATGAATTGGTTTAGAATACCAGATAAGCAAAGAAAGAAATCTTACGGAAATTGTATGCGAAGGGATGCATGAAGGTAAGTTTTCTTTACAGGGACTTAAAGATCATAGATTTGATCTCTTAAATGCGTGCAGCATTTTTAGGTGCCGAATGCGAATGCATTGGCGAGGACTTGTGCGTCTTAGGTGATGATTACGAGGGTTTTTCGGGAAGGTAAACCGTGGGATTTGGCGGAACCGCCACAATGTCATCAGGAAGGTACAAGACGACAACATGGCCGGATCATCCCTGAACGGCGTCACACAAGTGCTCGCATATGCGGATGACATCGCCGTTTTGGGCGATAATCTAGAAACTGTGAAATCATCATGCAAGCGGCAGAAGGGGTGGGCCTAGGTGTAATGAGATAAAAGTGAATATTGTTATACCACATTGTGAATATTTCATTTATACCACAGTAATATAACAAACCAAAGTGTTAGTGATCCGGCTCGAAGGACCGAAAATGTTGATGATCAGGCGCGAACGACAAAAAATGTTAGCGATCCGACTCAATGGACCAAATTTGTTAGTGCTGTTATAGTTGAAGACAGACGGCTGGCTATAAAAAGGATCTTGTGTTAAATAAGCGGCAATCGAAAGAAAATACCAAACTGCGACCACATGTTGATGGCTAATAAAGAAAAACACGAATTGAACCATCAATGAGGAGATGTCGTATCTTGAGAGTCGAGTTGTGATTTGATGGGTGACGCGAGGATTTGATGGTAAACTTCTTCCTTAGTCTTCTCTTATTTACTTTTACTCAACAGATACCTCAACATTGTTGAGTTAATTGGAAGATGTGTTTTTGAGAGTCGAGATTGTGGTTTCAGGGAGTTAATACTTTAATTATAAATTTTCATGTTGTGGTATGTTAAAGATCGGTCTTTGAACAAAAAAGAGAAAAATAGAGTTTCACAACTTCTGCCAGTGCACAGTGTACTATGCACCAACCAACCAAAGAAATACCTTAATCCATCGAACTTACCCTACTACATCGAAGAGGGGTTTGGAGAACACTACCCATTAAAGGTCAGCATGGTTCCCGGCAAAGTTGTCAAGTGGAAGTCGTGTTGAGTGTAAATTGTTTCCCAATTGTCAGCGAGAGAGAGCAAAAAATACAATTTAAACTACTGACATCCCTACCAAATAAGCTTTTTATATCTTCCCTTAACATATGGAACATATTATTCGTTGACCTTCCAACTCCAATTTTGACATTGGCTTTAAGTTACACTAATAAAGATGTTCGAATTATGTATACCCGGATAAAAAAGGTCTGATGATAATGCCTTCTCATCCAAGTGTATAAATATGGATATCAGTTCACAAGGCTGACTGCCTAATATCAAGACACTTAAGTGGAAAAGTTTTAGTTCTATTATAATCCAGTGGATTTTGGTGATTTCTTATGCACGATAAAACGAGAAGAGAGCCACCAGAGATTGTGAAAACAGATGATCCGTGGACTGATCTTCATCTCTAGCCCACTTTGGACTCGATTCCAAAACAAGAATTTGAATTGCTCATATTTCCTATAGCATAATCCACAGACTAGATTTGTATTAGCAGATGTTTTAAACTATTTATTACTACCAGCGATTAATCTCAAATTTTTGTGCTACAAATAATTATGATCATAGCCATAAACAAGTCACTGATAAGCGTCGTTAATCCGCTGGATGGCTCATCTTCATACGTATTATACAGTCCATGCGATGCTACGTCGGGTGAAGGTCAGATATTATCGTCATCAAATACTATAACGTTTCTGTTATTTATTTCAGTCGGAAGACGACCGGTTGACCTTCTTTATCTCACTCTAGACGTTTGATATATGGAGACAGCACAGCGTGTTCAATCTGATGTAGATTAGAACTCATCGACCAGATTTAGATGAATATTAATTAGCTCACGAATTTATTATTTTAATAAGGAAATATATTACTTTATTCAGGACTACTATAAATTTTCAAGTTCACGTAATCAATCTTAAATGGCATGAAATAATCTGGAACCAATTAGGAAGAAGTAACAATTTAATGTTATTACTAAAAAATGTAACCGTTTTAACAAGCAACCATGAAATACTTGGACCTCTCAATCTACAATACTTTATTTTTACGAACATCTAATTTAATTTTATACTATGAGGTTTGTATGATAACTACGTGACGCTGAAAAAAAACATTTATAATCAAAAAACTTTTATTTAAGTTGCCGTCATTCACAAACTAAATCACATGGGAAGTTGATAGTGTGAGAATAATTGATGTGAAAGATTATGTTTACAACAAAAAATTCTTTTTTTTATTAACATTGCCACCTTTGGTCGACGCCAGGTATTTATCTCAAAATTCTCGATCGTTATAACCTTTTATATAGAGACAAATATAAAATACATTGGAATTTAGGTTTAAAGCAGTTTCATCATCATCGGCACTACAACCGGGAACCGGTCTTGGCCTTATTTAGCAAGTCCTGAGGCTTGTTAAATTTTCCATAATGATTTGATTTTTCCGGGCAAGGTCATTAGTCTTGCGCCAGAGGCTCCCCGACGGGGAATCGAACCCCGGTCTCCCGCGTGACAGGCGGGTATACTAACCACTATACTATCGAGGAGCCATTTAAAGCAGTTTAGTGATCCCGAAACTGCACCTGAAATTAATGTTAAATTTATTTATTTTTAATTATTATTAACGAATGATTTACAACACAATGAAAATGAATAACTCATGAGTCCCCGACGAAGACGGTTGTCAGTTTTGTTTATTAGGTAAAAAAAACTTTAAAATATGTTTATGCGAAAAACATATGAAATGAAACATTGAAAAACAAATTATTTACAGTGGATTGGATACGTTACAACAACGCGATAAAAAGGAGCGCTCCAAGTCATTTATTTCTAATGATTTGATTAAGGTTACAATTCAAGGAAAATGTTGACGTTTTACTAACGAGTGACGAATATAAATTCGCGCCCAGGCTATGAAAAGGTTATAACAAGAGATTCTACTGGTCGTCTACCAAATAGATGGAAGTCAGCGAACATTCAGCCAATTCCCAAAATGGGCGACAAATCGTCCCTTTCTTCTTATCGACCCATAGCACTAACTTCTATTCTCGAAGGTAATTGAATCACTTATCAACCGTCAACTTTCGAAATATCTGGAATCAAATGACCGCCAATATGGCTTTTGTAGCAACAGGTCCACAGGAGATCTGATGGCGTACCTTATCGAAAAATGGAGCCATCCATTCACTACCTCAGTGAAAGCAAGGTTAGTCGCATTGGATATTTTAAAAGCCTTCGTTTGACATCCAGCCCTTTTGTCAAAATTATATTCCTATGCAGTGGATAATTCCCTGATCCAATGGATAAGAGATTATCTTCGTGGCCATTCAATTCAAGTTGTTCTTGATGGTTTCAAATCTGCCTCCCATCAAATTAATGCAGGTGTTCCCAGGGTTCGGTAGTCTTACCGACTCTTTTCCTGATGTTTATAAAGGATCTCTTGTCAATTACTCACAACCCAATTCACTCGTTCGTTGATGACAGCACATTGAGTTTCTCATACTCATATAAACCCTTCCCACCCAACTCTTCGAACGTCATTGTAGTGCTCTGAAAAGCCCTACCATCTCCTTGCCCCACTCATACATCCTAATCCCTATACCCAAACTCATATTTACAAAATGCATTACCCCGATCTAATCAAATTCGCAATAAACGAATCAAATATTCGTTTCTCACTCTTACATCCAATTCCCCATAATTATCAAACAAAATCAAACGCATGGCAAATTGAACCAGACGTTCAATTACTATCCGTAAACAAAACCCGAATCCCAATGCATATCTTCATATGCAAACAAACCCATATTAAAAGATATTCATTTCATTCCCATACACACAATTCCAAAACCTTATCTCCATCTGGATTGCAGCCTGATGTGTATATTCTAAAAATAGATATGCCATTCCTTTCCTCCAGTACTCTACTCCAGTGGAAGTATATTTCGAAATTCTGGTTGCATTTCAATGCATCCGTGATACAAAATCCCGATAAGATTTTGTATAAAAGGGCGATGGATTTTGGATTCGAGGATCAGTCTCTAGGTTGGCGTCCGACGTTTAAGGACGTCAATCAATAAATATACAAAATCCAAAATAAAAGTATTATTATTGGATTCAGTCGAATATCAGATCTCTTTTTACAGCAATCGGTCGTCACTCTTCCCGGAGGCCCCGGAACCACGGTGGCGGCCGCAGCGGGTCTGCTCAAGAGCGGTCCTTTTCAGGACAAGGGGACTCGCTCTTGTCGTCGAAGGCGAACCCCAAAGTAAATATACTGTCTATGAACGGCACTTGCATCGACGAATCCTCGGCACTCGAATTAATTCGACTCTTAACTGGAATGACCCCATATTTGAAGCTACGGAAAGTGCAGCCACATGTATGGGATTCCTTAAGAGATGCAAAAGATACTTCACCCCATCTAACCTGGCCACTATTTATAAGGCGTATATTCGTGCAAAAATGGAGTTCAACTCCCATATTTGGTCAGGCGCATCCAAGACTCCACTACAGGTGCTCGGCAGGATGCAAAAGCGAGCAGTGAAACTTATTGGGGACCGGTCGATGAGTCGATCAATTGATAGTCCACTATCATATATATCACTATCAGGCGCACAAATAAACATAGAGAGGCATTCTTTGGCCGAACCACACGAATGTGAAATATTCTACCTGATCATGCGTTTCCTCGTCGTTGTGATGTCCAGGCATTCAAGACCAATATACCTCGACACACCTTTTGCTTATCCGCTTCCTCTCCATCCCCTCGCACTGTGCTCTGATATTTAAGGGTACTTCAAAATCCCCGTTTGTGCGCGCGTTAGTGTAAAAAAAAAAGAAAGAAAAAAAAGTATGATACTGTGACGCATATGACAACCAGTACTAGGGTATTCTAGAAAGTCCAAAACAAAGTACTGGAATATTCTAGAAAGTACTGGAAAACTCGAGACTACGAGCAATAGAAAATTCGAGGCTACGGAACGGGTGGAAACGAAACACCAAATCAGAATAAGGAAAAACGGTATAAATACGTCGCATGTAGATCGGGAAGATAAGTAAGAAGTAAGAAGTAAGCAGTAAAAGACGCGATAAGTTCGGAAGCGATAAGTCAAGAAATCGTTAAGTGTACGGTAAAAGTAACGGTTGTTATTAACGGACTAATAAAGTGTTGCATTTATTCAAAATCGATTTAACGGCTCTTATTTATTAAAAATAATCAATCCAGCGAAGCCTAAGCTCGCTACAATACTGTTGCCTTAACAGGATGGAATGCCTTGCACTGCGGGGGAAACTGTTGGCGACGTAACATACGAAGTCGAGGACGGAGCAACATACGACTGCCGACTGGCGGACTGAGAATCGGCAATTTATACCAGTCGCTCTCTTTGTTCCTGTGACTACATGCGAACGAGGCAATGGGGACAAGAGAGAGAATAAAAGCAGCGGCAGTTGGGGAGTACAACCAGTACAACGCAAGCACCGGGCATTCCTCAAAATTATCAACATATAAGTATGATTTACTAGAAAAACTCTAGTTCAGTTAGCTATCTGAAAAACTTGAATTTTGGTAGTAGTACGATAGTTCACCACCCTGGAACAACACTCGATTTCATTAAAAGACAACATTCAACCGACGTTTTCTGCATCGTTCCACAACCAACGAAAATTGGCCCAATAATCCTGTTGTTGCTGTGAGTGCCTTATTTGAGTTTTTGGAAGAAGGATCTTCCTGCGGCACGTTAACAATGTAACAACATCATGTGTGAATTTACCGGAACTTGTCTAATTTTCATACTGTGAAGGCCATGAACAATTTGGACATGTTGGGGGCTTATGTAAATGTCTTAGCAGTTTGTCTGCCACAGTACAAGGAATCAGAAAGTAATCAAAAAGCGATTTCGTCTTATTTGGAGAACTTTGATTGACTGTTTCGAAGGATTTGAAAGTGGGATCCATTCATTTCAACTCTTGAAATTACATGGCATTTGAAAACAGCATACGTCTGTACTTTCTATTTCACGTTTGCCCTTGTCCTCGTTCGTCATTTTATAAGCACCTCAACCCTTTCTATGTACTATATAACCAGCGAGTAATACGAGTATGTAATAAAGTTCCGTTTACACAAATCAGATCTTTGATTTTTTAATATGCGCTTGATTGATCTTTAATTACCCAAAGATGTTAGATACTTTCAAATACTTTATTTGATAGCTGTTTTCTTCTATTATCCAATTTCATATTCCTCAAGGCCCGAAATTATCTAAATATAATTGCCTCCCTTAGAGCTACAAAGTTTTTGACTCTCAATGTCGTTTGTTGGGTTTATAAAGTTTACCTTTGAACCAGGTTAGGTAAACAAGCAATCAAATGAAGGCCTCTCCATGAAGTAACGAGAAGATTTCTCCAAAGAGGCAGTGCGGCAATGCTCGTTCGGCTGCCTCCTGTCGGCAGTGCATTAGGCCTCAGAGCAACTTACACAACCCGAAAACGTCTTGTAACTGATTTGGGTAGCCGGTACCACTTATCCCATAAAAATTGTATACAAAACGTCAATTCCAGACTCTTAGGTCCATTTTCAAGATTTACTGTTTTCGTTTTATGTGCTTAAGTCAGTGAATAAGCTTCTTGCGTTGTATTTATAACATGAATAACTTGTAATTCGGGTCATGTAATGACCTTGATAGAGGATCAAAGGAACAGGTTTGAAGTGGTTAACCATCTACAGCAGCACATGAGAAAGACCACTTATGTATGATGCCACGGACAGCGTGTGCGAGTTTCCTATTCTTTCTTTATTCACTTTCATTTAGCTGGCATATGGGACATTGGGTCACCTGGATGGAAGTTTCTATGATGTAGGTCTGTTTGATATAACGACAGCTGTGCCTTAAAGGGAGAGGTAATATGAGTTTTCATAGCATGTTACTCCTTCACATCGTTTAGGTCCTGTCGTGCCATGTGCCATTTAAATGAGTTGTTTTTAAACCTCTTTGTGATAATAGCCAAGAATACCTGACCTAAATGACTTGCCTTCTTGTTAACAGTCAATTAGGGAGCTGTGCTCATATATTAACAGTGATCTTTTGCTTTTTTACATTTTTTGTTCTTCAAAGGAAAAACAACAACAGTGGCGGAATGTTTATACTTCTCTCTTATTCTGGGAAATGCGGACTCTAGTTTTTCATAAATTTATATATTTAGTAATTGATGTAATGCTTACATTTTATTGTTTTTTCAAATTGTAAGTTATATAAAGATTTTGTATCTAAATTGTCCGAAATTCGATTTTGTATTGCGAATTATTATTATATTCGTATTACTTTGTAAACCATTAATAACATTAAAAGAAAATAACTAATGTTTTAAACGATATTCATCATCATCGGCACTACAATCGGGATCCGGTCTTGTCAAATTTTCCATAATGATTTGCTTTTTCCGAGCAAGGTCATTAGTCCTAAACGATATTGCTTAGCGCTATTTTCAAGTTTAGAATTTATGCTTCAATTAATTTACAATTATTCTTGGTCTACTGGTGCGCAATCAGAGCAAGATTTTAAATTGAGGAAAATGAATGTCACGGATTCTGATCGACATGAAATTCAGTGATAGACGTGGCATTTTATTCTAAGATCAAATATCGCCAAAAAAACAAAGTAATTGACACGAAAAAGGGGAATGTGCGAAATAATTGGCAAAGATAAAAATGAATGGCAGACTGAACTCCATTTGATTGGTTCGAGTAAGTTTGAATTCAGAGTTTTAAAACCTAGTAATATTACGAACTTTAACTACCTCCGACCAGTCCTTTCATACTGCTTTTCAGGAATAATGATTATCTGTCATTCGATTTGAACTTTTCCAGCATCTTTTTTGGATCCCAATCTATCTACTTACCATTGTTTACAAAACGGACCTCATCAAATGGTTCCTACCGCTTAAAACTCGTGATCTTGATAGACATTCATCGCAGTATCATTTTTGTAACATTTTCAATGCATCAGAACAAGAAATTTGATTTCTTAAACAAAATTTGATACAAATTCCTTGTTCCACACGTTTGGTCATTTTAACAAATAACCTACAACAATTTGCTTCATACCCAAAAAACCCTGTAATTTCAAACTTACTAACGACAACGTGATGAAATTTCGATCTGTTGTTCTCAACAGATATAGCAACGTAGCAACCCACTATCCTCGTCGCTATTCGCAGCGGGCGTTTTTCTTAAAAATACAGTCTCGTTACGCTACTATTTTCACTATTTACCCGGAAGTTCATGACCTCACCGACTCGACTCCGCCATCGTTCCCTGTCTTGTGCACTCTCCGTCCACGCTTGACCCGGCGATCCGATCTCCTCAAGGTCAAACCTAACACTGTCCTCCCGTCTCCGTCGCGGCCTTTCAGTCGGTCTCTCTCCCGTTGGTCTTCCGTCAACAATTCTACGCACGGTCCTATCGTTGCCCATTCGCGCCACATTTCTGGCCCATCTTAATCTTCACGACCTGATTACTGTCGCTATTGTAGGTTTGCAGTATAGCTCTTCCAATTCGTGGTTGTGGAGTTTCCTCCGTTGTCCTGCCTCCTCGTCATATTTGCCGGCAAAGATACCCCTTAAAATTGTATTCCCGAATACGCGGATTTGTTTTCTTCCCGTTTTGTGAGAGCCCATGTTTCGCATGCGTATAGAACAATCGGTATGATTATGGTACTATAAACATGGAGCTTTATATTACGTGATAGCAGTTTGGATTTTAGGAGTTTACTGACTGCGTGCCAACTAGCGTTGCCGTAATGCTGTCTTTTGTTAATTTCCTTCGACATTTCGTTACTGACCGTCAGTATCGCTCCCAAATATTTAAATTATTTAACTTTTTTCAAATATCTTGCCTCTGACGTTTATATGCGTTCCCTGAGGTACATCTGCTCCCGCCGTAATCATGTATTTTGTTTTGTCCTCATTTATTTCTAGGCCCATCTCTTCTGCCGCTTGCATGATGATTTCACAATTTTTACTTACAGTTTCTAGATTATCGCCCAAAACGGCGATGTCACCCCCATATGCGAGCACTTGTGCGACGCCGTTCAGGGATGATCCGGACATGTTGTCGTCTTGTACCTTCCTGATGACAGCACCACTCGTAAATTACTACGTCAAGAGTGAAGGAAGGACTTGGCCCCATATACCCAAATGAAAGGAAGAAATAGTTTAACCGAGAGCGCACATAACCCATTTTGCACAAATTTGGACTTAACACCTTTAGCGCTGCTAACCTAATTATTTTACATTCAAACTTTCGCCAAGGGACACTTTCAAAATAATGCAAATACAATTTTATACAATATATCTTATAAATTGTGACGCAATCATCCACAAATCACAACGCTCGACACAATCAACGTGAGCACCGTCTTACAACAAAACTGTAAAACATGGATCTGATTTCAATTTTCTAAATATTCATAAAATATTTAAAATTGCGACCGTCTTTGCTGACGAATTGATCTTGACTTGATTTTAATATTTCAAAAGTCCGGCTGCCGTGTTCGACAATTAAATCTAGACCCTCTTATTTTTCAGAAAACGAATCAACCGTCTTTAAAGGTCATCGTCTCGGTTGACGATGGTTGTATACGTGGTATCGATCGGATTTAATATTTAACTTGATCATCTGTTTAGATGAGTCAAGTCAAAAAAAAATATATCGGGAATTGGTCATTTAAACAACCCTCTTAAAGGTATTGCCAATTTTTTTGTTTATTACACTTCTCTCAGGAGAGGCAAACTTATAGCACCGACATGGGTCCCTACGATGCCATCAAATAACCGTTGTAGTTCTTCTTGGACAGTTGCAGGTTCTAACGCTCCAAAAACACTCGGGCGGGAGCATTCCACAGCTTTCCCGCTCTGTAACGAAACGAGTTCTGATGAAGATATGTTCTTCGGGAGATGAATCATAAAGTGGTGCTATTCGTCGGATTGTTTCGTGGCCCCCAGATAAACCAAATTGCGCGGAAGACGAATCTCCGAAGAACAGTATCCGTGATAATATCTGTAAGAGAGACAGAAGTCGGCTACGCGCTTTCGATTTGATAGCGATTGTAGTCGCGACGTCAGGGCCATGTCCCCGATTAGCGGATAGCTCGTCTCTGTGCTCTCAAGTAGGTCGAGGGTATGTTTAGCATCAGAGCTCCAAACATGAGAGCAATATTCGGTCTAATTTGAGATTTATACAGAACAAGTTGGGCCGAGGTAATATATTTCTTGGCTCTAAAAAGATAACTCAGTTTTCCAGACGTGGATCTGGCTGTTTGAGACGCGTTTATGCCAGGATACATTCCCACAAACCACGACGCCGAGTAATTTCATGCTTTCCCCTGAATCGAGGGCCTGGCCAATTATCATCAGCTGTGGAACCGATGATGCATTTTTCTTTGTGAATGTTGTATATTGTGTCTTCGTTGACTTCGTTTTCCCCACTGCAGGGCCTTTTCCAGATCCCGATTCAAAGAGTCGATCTGGCTATATCTCAGGTGTTTTTGTTGTTAAGTTGGGGCAATTGCTCTCTATTGTGACGTGTCATTTGAGCGCGACCTGTCATTCATTTTGTTTACAGTGCTCGATTTTGTCAGATTAACCCAAGTGTGTTGCGATTTTCTCCGAATTTCCTTCAAAAATGTGTGTACTGATCAATGTGAAACTGTTTAGTACGTCAGACTTCACTTTGAGTGATTCGCATACTGACTATAGCCCCGCAGATTTTAGCGTGTACCAACGGTACATAGCGTGAAAGCATTTCTTGGAAAATCCACCCGACGACCTAAACATAAAGGCTGCCCCTTGTTAAAGATAGTCATCATCATCATCGGCACCACAACCGGGATCCGGTCTTGGCCTTATTTAGCACAAATCTGGAGGCTTGTTAAATTTTCCATAATAATTTGTTTTTCCGGGCAAGGTTATTAGCCTAGCGCCATTTTTAAGATAGAACCAACATGATATTCAGGCCTTGGATTCCAGAACCGACAGATAATGTTGAAATTATAATCCAACAAACGAAGTCGCACATTACGATCTTCGTTTGTGTCGTGCTGCCTGGCTTCCATTCAATTGGGCTTCAATTAGGGCACCAACAAATCCCCACATTGTTACATGAATTATTTGCACGCCGCCTGAGTTCCAGTCATTAATGTAGATGATCAGATCGCAAATAAAAGACGGTAATGTAATCATTACATTGTAAAGGTAACGCGGAAATTGGTTCTCATATGAACAAATTCGAAAAACCTCCAAGTGATCCCTACTCAGCCAGTGGCACAGGCGTTCCATCCACCTACCAGATTATAACCAGGGATAAATCTTTTTGAATCCGAGGTCGTGATAAAGGACCAGCGAGAAATTAAGAGATTATTATTATTATTATTTATTGGCCTGTAGGGAACCGGAAGTTCATGACCTTACCGGCTCGACTCCGCCATCGTTCCCTCTCCTGTACACTCTCCTTCCACGCTTGACCATCTAATCCGATCTCCTCAAAGTCAAACCTAACATTGTCCTCCCATCATCGTCGCAGCCGTCCTACCCGTCTCTTTCCCGTTGGTCTACCGTCAAGAATTCTACGCACGGCTCTATCGTAGCCCATTCGCGCTACATGCCCGGCCCATTTTAATCTTCGCGACTTGATTAATTAATCAAGTAATCAAGTCGAGAAATTCAGACATAGAAAATTGAAATGCTGGAGCCAAGTGTGGGGCGTGTAGATTGTGGCACGTAATTTCAAAAAAAAGCTAGTAAATAACAAGGTAGTAAATAAACTATGTGTTCATTAGTTATTAAGATTTTAGAACACTGACTTTTATATCGACCGCCAAAGCCGTAAGATCACTAGACTTTCGATCGAAGCAGAACCTAGTACCACAGGTGGATGAAACGAGTAGTCACCCTTTCGGGATTCACTGATTTCCCCTTATTTGGGAATTGACCAATTCAATAGGACAGATGCAAGATCTTACGCAGCAATTTAGCGGGTGAAGAAGAATATTTCTTCAAAAGTATAGAGCCGGCAGATTTTTTAAACCTCAGCTCTATGAGTGGTCGGGCAATAGTATGGTATGCTGCTTTTGCTTAAGTTAGGGCTGTAAAATAAACAGCAAATGGTGAATGAGTTTTTGGTGAACATGAGAATCACTGAAAAGATCGGTTGAAAAGGGTAGTATTTTTGCTTCTCGCTTTCACGTCTACTAATTTTTTTGCAAGCCAGTTCCACCGAACCGAAACGTTGCACCTTAAGTCGTAAATGTTGCACTGATTGACGAGAAACTCCCGTATCATTACAACGGATCGACACAAACATCAAATACCGATATGAAATGGAATAAAACCTGAGAACCAGATTAGTGAGGGCGACCGCTGTAGGTGTTATGCAGTTAGCAGTTGTCCCAATAAATCCCGGTAGCAACTTAGGTCACAGCCTCGCCGTTATGCTCTTATTGTAGGTTTACATTGATACAAATGATACAATGATAAAAACCCATTAAAAGGTATTGAGGCCTGAGGATGCAAGAGTTGAGAAAAAGGCAGAAAATATATGGAAGGTTATCTGAATACTTCTGTACTATGTGCACAAAAAAGGAAGAGATAAACATCGCTCGGCAGAGGAATGACTCCTTGTTTTTATCTATCCGCTTAAAACTGACTTTTTATGTAAGCTGATGCATAAGTTTTGTCTGATTTTGGATTCCCAATAATTGCCTAGTTCTTGTTTGATGCTATCTCCCATTATCATCGAGCAGGGTGTAACGATACTCCTCAAGATACTTATGTCGTATTTGCGGTTGGTCTTTAGGACACTTTTCTGAAAGTTCGAGGACGTACATGAGGTTTCACGATCGATATTAAGGGATATGAAACCGATAACGGATGTTGTCGTTGTTTTGCTGATTACAGAACGTAGCTCAAGTATTTATTAGCATCTTGGGTAGCCGTCGTAAAGTGGGTAACAATTGTGCTCCATGTCTTGTTGAGTTTCTTATCAATTTTGAATACATAATCGGGCCGCCTTTAAGCAGCTAAAGCTATGGGTGTAGAGTAAACCTTTTATGAGAAAATTCGCATATCGTTGCCTTTCTTATCATCTTTCTTGCCTGGTTGCGATTAACAATCCTTAGCTTTTTCCTGGCCACACAATAAGCAGATTTAAAAGTCATGTTATTATTAATACGCTTACCTTGTACAGGATGTTATTGGAGTCCATGTCCTAAACCCATTATTGCTTTTTGCTTTTGGTGTCAGGACATCATCATACTTCTAACATTCCTATATACCATATGCTGTTCCCCTATTCCGCTGGAAACTGACAATCGCAAATATTATTTGCCACAACCCATTATTGTGGTAGAAGGTTCTTTACTATAGAACAACTTTAATTTCTTTTTCTTTTTTTTTGGTTAGTATACAAACAATGTGAATAATCTTCCAAAATGAATGTGCTACCTGATTATTATCCAAATGCTTTGCTCCTTCTTCTACTGGATGAGTAAATTACTAAGTAAGCTATTTCGGGTAAAACATTCGTTGTCACAGGATCGAAAACATATATTTTGCATTTTCATAATGAAAATTGCAACAGCCAAAATCCATTAGTCGTGAAAACGCGACCATCTAAATTATTTTCTGACCTATGTCCACAATAACAGCATAACACACCCATATAAAAGAATTTGCACGAGACTTGATTACCCACAGTGCTCAATATAACCACGTCTTACTATGGTAGGTTTAATAAAGCGAATATTCGAAAAATCCTCCTTTCACGGATTCAGTTACATAGTACGAAAGGATATTCACTGGACTGAAAGAGTATTTTGGATTGTGGTCATTTCTTTTGCTATATTCGTAAACGCACGTCTCTGCTGGGACCAATGGGAACGATATAAAGAAAATCCAACAGTGTTTGGTTTAACTAGATTATCCCCGACAAAAGGGATTCCTTACCCAGGAATCACAATATGTTCAAATTACTTTGATAAAAAGCAAGCCGGAATTATTATTGAAAAGTAAGTATTGAACAAATTATTCTCACCTAATACAGTAACTCATGAGATGCAAGGAAAAGTGGCTGTAATTTTACGCTGATGGTCCATTACATTGGATCTATTTCAGGCAAACATAAGGTAAGGTTATTATAAAAAGAGGATTTGTTATTGTACGTAAGGTGTGATCCATTTCAAAGTCTGCTTTTCAACTTTAATCTGCGAAGTTTTAGAGATACCTTTTTTACATAACATAAAAATATCAGCACAAGTACAATTGATGAAGAGCCCTAAATCTTAGAGTAATCTATATTCTGCTTTTGATTTTTTCTACCAGTTTATATTTTACTGTAAAATTAAAAATTTTTAAATACTTAAATGCCATTTAAAATTTGACATCAATTTAAGAGGGTATTCTGGTCTAGAGGTAATTCTAGTTCGGGCGTTTTTTCCGAGCTCTGTAACAAAAAACAAGGAATATTTTTAATATCCATTTTTTATCAATCGTTTATTTACATTTTAAAAATAGACAAAAAAATTAGGATTCGAAAAGTTAACGCCTGGTAAAGTAAGTGAGGGGTCCAAAAAAATGAATGATCTAGCGTACATGAATCCAAACCTTCTGGTCATCTAAAACAAAAAAAATCCAACGAATTTTAATGAGTCAAGAGCTCGATATCGTCCCTACGTCGAAGAACTCAAAAGAATTTTTTTTTTCAAAATGGCGGCCGTTTTAAAAAATAATGTGCGCGTTGTTTTTAACAGTTTCAAATGTTTTAAAAATAGTAAAAATTAAAACTTTGACTTTAGTCTGCTAAGTGCGATAGAGAGATGTATAGGCACGGTTCACAAATAATTTTAAATATATCGGTTCAGTAGAACTTGAGATATCATGCACGCCAGCTTAAAAAAATAGTGTCGAGAAAAATGCGTTAAAAGTTTTGAGTCCGATCGGACCAGTTTAGTTGCGGCGTTACCAAACTCGGTAAAAATTGGAATTTTCAAAAATCGTTTTGAGGACATACTCTTTCTTGAATGTCTAAACGTTGGTACTCTAAAAAAATTCGATTCTTTCAAATTCCTAGACTAGAATACTCTCTTAAAGGAAGCCTTTCACAGTTATTTATGAAATCCATTATTCACGAAGTGGATTGTAGGTTAAAAAGTTAACGCATCTAAAGTGATTCAACCTCTATTTCCGGACATTTCTTCATTCTCTTGTTTCCAAATTTAACACAAACTTTTGGTGAACCTAATCAATAATTTGTAAAAATATCCTCATAGGTTAATGTATCTCTATTTTACGGTATCACAAGTGTTGCGGATTCACTGGATGCTAACAGGGAATTCGCAATGGAATGCAGCCATTCACGTAAAGTAACAAGTGTCAGCAAACAGCTGACATGAATATTTAATTTGTCTGCTGTGATTGTTGAAATCACTTCTCTTCTTCGTTAACTATTCGAGCGACACAGGTCGCATCCAGTTATAATCCACAAAAATCTAAATAATCGATTAATCAAAGTAACTATTTAATAACAATAAAGCAACCCGTTTTATTGTTGCAGTCAGGAGGAGGATTATTTCTGGGATTGCTGCGCAATCAATTTTAGGTATTCTTGTCCCCTTCCACAATTACATTCATAATTGTTTCAGAACGACAACCAACATCGTGGCACGCCAGGAGCAGCTCAGTGGTCCTGACGTCATCCCCCCGGCCCACCAACAATACATACATATTGGGTGGTGGACAGTTTTGTATCATATATACAAAACATTTATTGGTACTTCGAGCCGGATCCAGTCTGTGGATCCAATCCACTGCTGCCAGTTTACAGTGTCATTCACTCATGGCAAGGACGAACGAGTTGCAGATACTTAAGTCACGAATTCTTATAAAACTCCATTTTATGAACGGAAACTGAAACCGAATGGAAGAGAATTGCACTTAGACAACACCTTAGACTAACTGCGAGTTTTATAGAGACAACGGCACACACACACAGGTTATCATTCTCATCGCCCTCATGATATAACCACAGGCTACGTACCCTTCGTAACAAGAGGAATAAGTTGTGGAACACTTTTCTAAACACGCGTTCTCCCCTAGACTACTACAACTATCTAGGTTACATTTACCAATTCACCGAGCTTTACAGCTCCCTCTACCACAATTGCCTTGCCAAAGCTCAATTCAACCCGATCAACGACCCCAAATCTTTCTTCCACTTCATCAACCACAAACGGAAATCTGATGCCTATCCCACCTCCCTTTTCTACGGCTCAATTACTACAACGGACTCCCAAACCATATCCATTCTTCCTCTACACATTCAACAACACCAAGTCATAAAAAAACTTGAAGAACTGAAAGACGATTTCAGTCCCGGCCCAGACGGACTCCCTCCGATCCTCTTAAAAAAATGTTCCTCTTCTCTCTCTCTCCCGCTCGTGTCAATCTTCAATATATCCCTTGCTCAAGACCTATTCCCTGACTTTTGGAAATCCTCTTACATAACCCCCATATATAAAAAGGAAAAAAAACGAGATATCCAATTATAGTCCCATTGCCAAGCTTTCGCACATTCCCAAACTGTTCGAAGGCCTTCTATATGAGGCGTTATGTTTTCGCTACGCACCCATCATCTCTCCTAACCAGCACGGCTTCCTCTCAGGCAGGTCCATTACTACTAACCTTGTCGAATTCACATCCCACACACTCCTTGCCCTAGAAAACGGCGATGAGGTCGATGTAGTCACTACCGACTTTAGCAAGGCCTTCGACAATATCTCCCATAACCTCATTCTCTTCAAGCTATCTTCCCTCTGTTTCGAACCCCTGCTGATTAAGTGGGTGTCATCCTATCTCAGTTATCGAACTTGCAGTGTGCGTTTTAAATCCACCCTCTCCGATCCTTTTTTCCCAACCTCAGGTGTCCCCCAAGGCAGCCATCTCGGCCCTCTCCTATTTATCCTAACCATAAACGACATAGGCTCTTGCATTAATCACTCCTTCGTCTCGCTTTACGCGGATGATTCCAAAATGTTTATGACAATCCGCTCTCCCCTGGACTCCTCACTTCTCCAAGCAGATCTTGACAGCTTCTCGACTTGGTTGCAAAATAATTGCCTAGAAATGAATATCGCCAAATGTCACACAATCACTTTCTCTCGGAAGAGTTCCCCCACTCACCCACGCTCCTATATCTTACTGAACCAACCGATAACATCGGTTGAATTGATTCGCGATCTGGGCGTCCTATGCGACAAGGAGCTCAAATTTACCGCGCATATTGATTACATAATCCTCAAGGCCAACGCCGTCTTTGGGTTTGTCAAACGCTGGTCGAAGGACTTCCTTAACCCCTATGTCACCCGAGCACTCTACACAACTTTTGTCCGGCCACTACTCGAATACGCTAGTCAGGCCTGGTCCCCGTATCAAGTGACTCACATTCGCAGGATCGAGGGTGTTCAACTTCGTTTCTTGCCCTTTGCCGTCTGCGGACTAAACTGGGAAAATCCGCTGATTCTACAACCATACACAAGCCGCCTCTCTGTCCATCGCCTTCTGACTGGCTCAATCAATTGCCCAAGCTTGCTCTCCACTTTAACATTGCACACAAACCCCTGTAACGTACGTAACCCTCGACTGTTTTACGTGCCCGCTTATCACACTTCTTACGGCGTTAACGAACCCATCTCGCGTATGCTACGACAGGCCAACTCTTTCCCCACCTCCTTCGATTTCAACATCTCCACTCCCGCTCTCAAATGACGTCTCAGAATAAATCCGCCCCCTCCCTCCTATAATCCCCTCTATCCTGCATTCCTACCTCTCCTCTCCTACCCTCAAAATAGCTCCCTCAGCCCCACCCACAATTTCAACCTCTCCCCCCAGCTCACCAACCCCACCCCGTACCAGTACGTAGACATGCCCTTCACTGTCACTGTCTCACAAATGCCGAATTTACCACCCGCACATACACTCGCTCTTCCCTAGCCTCCTACCTCCCCCATCGCACAGTCATCTTCACTTTCCTGGTTTTTTTCTTTTTTTTCTCCTTCTAACTCTAGATTTAAGATAGTCTATAAGGCTTTTATATTAATTTAATTTAAGTTAATGTAAGCTTGCATTAAGCTAAATAAATGAGGGTTCTGCCCTCACTAAACTAAACTATAAAAAAGACTACATATCGCTGCCCAGTCGCAGCCCCAAGGTCCAGCCTAAGGACCGTCCTCCGTCATTCGCGGCATACTAGAGGATCCAGACGTATGCATCCAAATTACAAGGAGATGGCGGCACCAATGTCAGCGAAATCAAACATGACAAAGGCTACATTGGCGGAACAACTCATCAGGGCCCAGTTTGCTGCACATGAGAAGATGATGGGCACTTTCAAGAATTTTAATAAGAAAGGGCCACCGACGCTGGCCACAGTGGAGGCGCAAAAGCGCGGCCTCCAGCTGGACTGGGATGAGATTCTGAAGCGGCATGAACAACTTATATGCCTGGTAACTCCATGGACGACCATCATCCAACGCTATTATGAACAGAGATTCATCGACGAGGCTGAGGAAACATACCTTGACGATTTATCAATTAATTATTTAATTTATTACGATTCCTTGGATGGACAAGGATTAGTAAAATTGTTGTGAACTGTAGTCGCCGACATCTAATGCAAGAAGAAGTTTATTTACGGTTTTTCTTGACAACCAATGAATTTATTGTCTGTCAGATGGTTGCTGACGTTTATCATTCTTTGATTGCTAAGGGCTGCATTCAGTTGCGAATTCGCTGGTTGCATCCAGTGCGAATCCGCAACAACAAGAGTTTTACCATAAGTAAGTCGCCTAATATGATTTGCTGCGACTATCTTTTTTTCTAGAACCCAAAACGGGCATGCCAACAAGGAATTTATTTTTCTTTATTTTTATTTTTCTTTTTTTTTTCATTCTAGTTGGCTACTATGTTCACATTACTAAACAATTGACTTACATATTAATAAATAGACAAATACAATTTTTTTCAGTGTTTGGAATGCCAACCAATCGAATGATAAGTTCAGCTACTATATGTCCTTTCTGATGACACTAACGAATGTACATTATGACAATATGGAGATTCTGGCGCCATTTGTCAACGACTCATCTCTCATCGGTGTGGACTACTTAAAAATGATCTGGAGTGTACGTTTACAATCAGTAATGTATAATGAAACCGGCAATAAGATCTTTGCAGCAAAAGATCCAAAGGACATGTGGTAATATCCTTTATCGAAAAGTGGAGCCCACTTGTACCTATTAATTCAATGAAAGCAATATTGTTACAGTGGATGTCCCAAAAGCAGTCGACGAAGTTTATCACAAGGCCCTATCGGCTAATTTGTATTCCTATAGTACTGTGAAAAGTGTGAGGATATACACGCGGTGATATGCAGTGCGGGAAAACCCTCTACCCTTTCCATCCCTTGTGACTGTTTTCCTCTTTTCGCACCTCTGTTTACGTCCGTCTGGCATCGATACTCTCGATTGATTTATAATCTTTCGAGAGTTTTTGGTGTCTGAGTGGCATAATGTTCGCCATGGAAGGGATGTGACCTCGATTTCGGCATGGATCTAGTGGAGCCCCTACTACAAGGGCAAAACACCTATAGTGGTTGCTTTCACTTATCTAACGCTGGTCCCGACTTGCATCCTTTCCCGAGGAGGTATTGGTTTTCTGTGTCAGGCCATTTCAATGGAACGGGAATTTCGCGTAGATTTTTGTAATATTCGCGGCTTGAGATGCAATTTCTCCTCTGTGTCTGCCCATGTTTCTCACCAGAAACCAACTGTCCTTGCACTTAGCAAAACCCACGTAATAACTACTACAGATATTTCCGATTTTAATCTACCTAGATATAACTTAGGCCCTGTTCTTTCCCCATTGTGTTATAGCCACATACATACGAAGTGATATTTCTTCTCAGTTTCTGTCACAATATAGGCCCTGCTCCAATCCAGAATTTAATTTCTCGTGGCTAAAACTTCACGTTCGTAAGCATATCATACATTACTGCTTTCTTTACAGAAACCCAAACTTGGATAGAAACGTATCCTTTAAAAAATTTGATGCTCTATCTTGACCCTATATCTTGGGGATCTTGACCCTATATCCATACACTGAAATCGTTATTGTGGGTGACTTTAATGTGCATAAGTTTCAGTCCATAATAATTTGTTTTTCCGGGCAAGGTTATTAGTCTTTCGCTAACCTTTTTCGCTGCATGCATTGGTTCACTACTTTGCGGGTGCCAAAGTACCTATCCAGGGGTGAAACGTGGAGACTGCATGTCTACTTGGATTGATCAGGGGGAAGGATCGTCCCGGCCTTCGCCGGGTTGAAAACAATCAGAGACTTTGCCCTGTATGTTCGCTCCCCTCCCTCCATTGCAAATCCATGGTCGGAGCAAATTTTGATGCAGACATTTTGCCCTGTGTGTTCTCCCAACTATTTCACGCAGCCTATAGCTTAATGGGGTGGTATTTCACCGGCTTGCTGGTCTCTGGGACCCTACCTACCACTCAGTAATTGTGCCGATCTGCACCATAGCAAGAGTCGTCAATTGAATCTAGGTTTGCACAATCAAACACAAGACGCAGCATCCTTACCAACTCAGTCATTGAGGCGGCATGTACAAATAGTGTAAGAGTAATCGCGGCACACGTCTTGGGCAAATTTTCGTACAATAAGCGTAGCACAGTATGTGGGGGCTCTCTACATTACGCCGAGAACCAACCCACAATTACAACCCAATTTCGCTCGCTAACCGCGCAACACGTCTACCCCAATCCCTTCCGTCGGCCTATTTCACCTGTAAAAGGTACCCCCCCAAAGGACGCATCACCTGAATTCATTCTTCTATGCAGATAATGCATAACTGAATTCAGCCTTTTTATGCCATATGGCATCATATATTTCATAAAACACATGAGAGTTCCTATCGGAAATCAAAAATCGCATGCCTGGTTAGCAACAGCAAAGTGTGGGCAAGCGACACTGTTGCTGCATAACGAAACGGCTTGGGTTATATCGAATTCTTGGAGTTTTCTTCCCACGCTAATATTATCCCAAGCCATCGCGGCGTCCTTTGACCTGCGCCAGACGCGGCTATTCGCTCGGGATCAATAAACTCAGAGTAAGGTGAATAGTCCTACTTATACTTTTCAACCCACCCCATTTCCCCTTCTCGGAGTGCATTTTCGGTTCTGCACGCTGAGAGTAATTAAATACGAAACTGGGTCATGCGGTCACCAGTTGGTTTCGCTTTCGTTGCATGCGAAACCAAATCAATCCTGAGATCATCACGCTCTTCGTTGCAGTTCTCCCATTCTCCCTAAGTCCATTGACTGTGGGTAAATTCGCAAGAGTTTATTCGCCTTGATGGGCGGGGGGAATGGGAGAGTGCGAATGAGTGTGCGATCAAGATTGGTTGATTGTGTGGAGAAGAAGAGTCCCGAGGTGAGCTGTCCAATCAGTCGAGTTATACCCTCTGTGGAGTGCGCACACACAAGAACAGTCAAAATTTTAACCACCGAACCAGAGACACGGGTTGGATTACGTCTCTGTGCGGGTGCGAAAAGTTCGTTTTATACGGTTGGTCTGCTGTGGAAGTACGAATAATTACAAAACATATAGTAAAATAATGACTAATGGCCTTGCCGGAAAAACAAATTATCATGGAAAATTTAACAAGCCTCAGGACTAAATAAGGCCAAGACCTGTTCCCGGTTGTAGTGCCGATGATGATGATGATAGCAAAATAATAAACGTTGATTGTGAGTTTAATTTTTAAACAAGTTTAAGAACGAAAGTGATCCTGTATAATAATAGCCACTGATTGAGAGTTTAAGATATAAACAATTTTAAGTAAAAAATAAAAAGAACATATAAAAACAAAACAACACCAGTGGATTTTATTTTACTCTTTTGCTGATTCTGAGATCATTTTGCGAACGTGAGTTCGGCGGTACTTAGTGGAGTATTAGTTAACCCGTGCCCGTGCTGGCACACACAAACTTCTACCCCCCACAAGTACTTTTTGAAACGCCTACCATGTCTTGTATCTTGAGCACTTCCAGACGGCATTCCCATAATCGTCTGTGGAATTTCTGACGTAGTCAACTAATTTGGTTGACCACTGCAAGGTTTGTCTTGTCAGCTTGTCCGACCTCTTTAAACTGTGTCACCCTATATATCTTGACCATTCCTGGCATCATCGCCTCATTTGGTCGACCACTGGGATGCTCGTCTTAGCAGCTCATTTCAACTTTGTCGCCATATGTTTTAGTGTTGTAAATGAATAAGCCGACACCCCAAACCCACTCTGATATTGATGGGAGAATAACGCACACTGGCCTACAATATACTAGACAAAAGTGAATGGACGAAGCCAGTAAATTGATCACACCAGTGAGGTCTTGAATTAGCGAGTTCACGATCGACTAATTTGATTAAAACATTTATATTACCGTGCACTTTTTTCATTTAGTTCTTACTTTTTATAATTTTTTCTGTGTTCGCATTATTCCAACTTGTTTATTCTACAACAGATTCGTGAAACACTGTTTTCTAACACAACACCCACAACCAGAGATAAACAAAGGTCTGCTTTAAAATACTCATCCAACAATGGTCTGTCTGTGAAGGAGAGAGATTATCCTGGTTCTCGGATGAGAAGTGTCATTACTGAAGTTGGCTTGTGTGTTACAACATCGACCCAATGGGAGTTTCAAAGGCCAATGTGGGCAAAAAAGTAGTTATTAAATTTTTATTTAACCCTAATAACGTCATAAAGTCACTCTAACTACTTTCAGGGAACACAGAGAGAACTATAAACCAATAATGTGTAATCCGTTGGCGGGTACATTAGAATGTAGAATGTCATATTCTCCTGATTTTTATGACGGGAACGAAATAGTAGCTGTAATGAATTTTCATAATCACATTAATTCATAACCATATAGAAATAACTATATTTTAGTATATCCACAGCAATCTAGACTTAGCTGAGAATAAGAGAAAGCTAAGCCAAAATCTAAGTAATTTTATAACCGAAATTTACACTAACGTTAAGGTGATATCAGTGGAGAAACATTTTCAAAGACTTCCCATTGAGTACAGGAAATGTCGGTTCAGTGATGAAAACAATCTCAAATATTTTAAGGTGGCCTTTCTATTCGCCTGCAATTGCGTTAACATTATCGATCTCATCTTGTCTTTCAGATCTACAGAGATGTTCTTTGCGAAATCGAATGTCGCCTCGAAGCTGCCCTCAAACTTTGTGGATGTAAACCGTTCTTTTATGTTATCGGAACTGCTCAAGTGTGTTCAGTTGAAGGGATGATGTGCCTGGTCAAGCATTCTTGGAAGAATACTCAATGTCGGCATTGTGTACCGATGTGCTCACATTTTGTATATAACAGTGTAAGACAGACCAAACCCGACAATGTAAGTACATTTTGAAATTCACTAAAGTGCATTCAAACACAACCCTGTTTTTAAGCAGAATTCCATGAAACTGGACAGATATCTACACGTCGTATTGACCTTACCAAAGTTCGCCACGCAGAGACAGATAGTTTTCAGTATAAATGAACTAATAGTTGCTTTTGGTGGAGCAGCATCACTCTTCCTTGGCTGCAGCTTCCTTAGCTTTGCTCAAATCATCTTATATTGTCTTCAGTCGTTTTACAGTCAAATTATACGATCATATAAATGGTTGCAGTCAATTAGACGTGATCAGAAATAATAAACTAAAATAATAAATACAAACAAAAAAATTATAACAATAATAATAAATAAAGATAAATGAGCGTTCGTTAGTCTACCGTTCATGTCCCTTCCTATGACATTTATGGTTGAAAGATTATTTTGATATGAATTTGAAAAAAACATGCGAGCCAGTTTCTTCTTGAATCGAACCCTGGTGGGTTATTTTATCCAGCGCGTGTAAAAGCTGCTCTAAAATTCACGGAAGATTGGAATTTTGGAGCATTTGCACTATCAAGTGTGAGATCAAAAAGCAAAACCAGGATTATTGTTGAGACTTCATGGTTATTAAAATTAAGCGCTATATGAAAGGATCAGGCGTCTCTATTGTAGAACAATATTTTTAAAATAACCTAGACTCGGTGGCTACGATTCATATTTCATACTTAATATGGTATTATTCTGTGAAGAAAATAATTCAAAAATTCAGGAACAAGAAATTTCGTACAAAATACGCTCTCCAGCTGTGAATGATAATTCAAAAATTCAGGAGAAGAAATGTGGGCGGAGATGTCTTCAATCGTGAAAAGATTAATTGAAAAATTCAGAAGGATGAGATCAATTTGTTAGCTTAAGGGAGGAAGACCCTTTAGGTGGGTCAAAATGAGTTATATTTTGTTCCGTGTTTTTAAAGATGATAAAATCATCGTATCATTTTATTAGAGCATTCAAAAGTATGCGAACACCTTTTTTTTACAAAATGGCGGCTGAGTAAAATTTTTCTTCAGGCGCGCCGTCCAACAATGCCTCTCTTTTTCTACTGATCTGAAACAATAAAAAAATTTCTACTTCTGACATATGCATGGGAAGGATAAATCTCTAAAATGACAACAACAAAAAAGTATAAACTTAAAAACTGATAACACTCTTTAATAAAATCTTTAAATTTTGTACTGGTTTTTCCCCATTTTTTATTCCAAGAAGGTAGTTTCATCATCGTCGGCACTACAACCGGGATCCGGTCTTGGCCTTATTAACAAATCTCTCCACCGGTATCTGGTCAATATCCGAGACTTGTTAAATTGTCCTTAATAATTTGTTTTTCCGGGCAAAGTTATTAGCCTTGCGCCAACCTTTCTCAGGATGCTAATTGTGTATACAACGGATTAATGTTTTTTTTTGAAACAACCTGGTGCGATCCACCCGAATTGGCAAGAGAAGACAGAGTTGATCAACCCAATTAAGGAGTGAATGACCGCAGTAAAAGGAAGAACATCGAAGCACAACGTAGTTCGATGTAAAGGAAGGTTTAACGAGGTTAATTAGATGATAATGGAAGAGCAAATAAAGTCGTTGGATATCAAGACGGTAAAATCAGCATACCACAACATAAAAATAAACAGATATAGAGGTACATCCTTCCGATACTGATATAAAGTAATGTCTCACAAATTTTCAGCCAAACCGATGAACAACTTCTCGAGCTACAGTAGTGTTACGACCACAACCACCCATCCCATAAAAATTACCCTTTTGGAGCTAGTCTCCACCACTAACGGCGATACACGCCCAAAACATCCACTTAAAGGATGTGACATAATCCTAAATCAAAGCATTACCCCATACACCTCGTCCCGCATAAATTGATAGCAAGCAAATCGAACTAAACGTTCGATTTGCGCTAATCAATTAAACTCCAAGCAAATTGAACTAAATGTTCAATTTGCTCACATAAAAAACTGGGAAATATAATCATTGAACCAAGGGTTCACCACAACAACCCCTAAGAGCCAAATGTGCCGGCCAGATGCCGCCCTTCAAACAAAACCATTGAGTATCATAAAAAATTGCGCGCCAGCAATTTTACGAGACCTCAGAAAAATGGTTATCTAACACAATTAAAACAACCAACGCCAGTTTTCGTTTTAACAAAATTAAGTTAAAACAAACAAAAGGAAAATATTCGCCTTTGTATCGATTCCCAACGGAAAAGGATCCTTGCCCATTCGGCTAAAATAAACAACATAGAGAATCAGAAATGCTCATTAACACAATTCTCTATTTGTATTCCCTAACGTATCCTTACAAAAGGGATCCTTGCCGAGTCGGCTAGAACAAACAACAGGCATCATAAAACGAATTACACATTCGTTTAGCGCATATCAACATAGAGGATTATAAATGTGCATTCGCACGATCCTCTGTTGATTTTTCCCTTTGTGTTTCCGCGTTTGATCCCAAGCCGGGAAAGATAAAGAAAGAAGCGCCAATCCTTCGATCTTCAGGATGAAGAAAAAACAGGTTTTGGTTTTTGAATCTCGACGGAGACGGCGAGACTTTGGTGAGTTGAATTTTGAATCTCGACCGAGACGGTGAGATAAATAAGGGGTTGGTTTCGAAAAGTTGACCAGGAAGGTCAGGAGTTAGTGCGAGGGTTTTGAAGTCCGTTGCGCGAAAAATACAAGATAACGAGAATATGACAATAAAAAGGGTGGATGTGCTGTGATTTTGTGTTGTGAAGAATATAACGTCGCTCGTGGAGTTATAGTGTAGTAACTTATAAATTAATGTAACGAATGACTATTTCTAAGTGAAATTTAATAAAAGTGATCGCAGAAATAAAACAAAGTGTGTTTCAATTCACATAAAGTGTGTGGTGCTGAGAAAAAAACCTTTACAGTAGGGCTACTATATGTCAGATAACTCCGTAAATATTTAATATTTTGATTTTTCCTCTAGCCTATACACCCTCCGCTTAGTAGAAACCTTAACTTGGTGTAGAGGTTTAAGCTATAATGAATCACTCAGGCTATGCTGACGGAAGCATACGCTTCCAATAGGACCACCCATGTCAGAAATGCTAGCGAGGAGTAACACACCTAAGATCTACCACCCCTAATCGAGGGTGTTAAGTGTCACCATGCCCATTGGATGAATTGCACCCAGGGGCATACCCCCTATATTATAACTGCGCATCTCTGACACCGAGGCGAATCAGAGTAGTAAGTAGACCTTACCATATCAAAGATGGGCTCTGATATGGCGGACTATTTGAAACCCCAAAGACTCGTGGGGAAAAAAAGAATAATCAATATACACAAAACAATCCCAAAACTCGGTAGGCGTAGGTGTGATGGGCGGACACTATCATAAGGGAACAAACCATCAAGATAACACCGACTCGGCACAATGAAGATGTAGGGAAAAACGAAAAACGCGGGATATACGCATCGGCACGTGGATTGTACAAACGTAATATAAACCCGACGCGATACAGACGGTCGTAGAAAACGCGAAACAATATAAAATGGACATCGCCGCGCTTCAGGAAGTCCGACTCCCACATCAAAATCGAAGCCAACGGGTTCACATTGGTGTGTAGAGGTATCGATACACATAACCTCGGAACTGCCTTCAGCATAAGCAATAACATTACTCACTGTGTAAAAGACCGACCGGATGTCGGTGCTAAAAATACAGGGCCCATGGTACAATTATGCACTTACAAACATACGCATTCCTACAGAATCTACCGATGAAGAAACGAAGGATACGTTGTACGAGACCCTAGAGGAAGTATTTGATGGGATCTCATCATTCGTTGTTAAAATCCTCCTCGGAGACCCCAATGCGAAAATTGGAAAGGGAGATATATTCCAACCAACTACAGGTAAAGAAAGCCTACACGACGTTTCAGATGATAATGGAATTCGAATTATTACGTTCGCAGCCTCAAAAGATTTGGTAGTGAAAAGTACGATGTTCAAGCACAAGCAAATCCATAAAGCGACATGGATATCAGTCGGTGGCGTAACGCGTAACCAAATAGACCACTTCCTCAGGTTCGCAGGTTCCCATAGTTTGTATGAGAACACTAATGACAATGGACTAGGAGTCATCGAACTGGCAGCATCAAAGAACTTGGTTGCATGGACCAGGTTTCCGCGTAAAGATATCCACAAAGCCACTTGGGTATCACCTGATGGAGCCACTCGCAACCAAATTGACCACGTGCTGATAGATCGCCACCACTCCTCGCGCCTGATGACGGTACGAACGTACCGAGGTGCCAACGTCGACTCGGATCACTAACTTGTTGGTACAGTTTTCCGAGCGCGGATTGCCTTACGGAGACGTATTGCATCCGCGGATCACGTTCGAATCAACACGGCTGCCTTACGCAATGAGAATACCAGAAACAGCTTTGGTCATGTGCTTGGACTCGCCCTCGGAGACATCGACGGACGGAGAGTAGGTCCTGGGGCCAGAATGCCGGGCGTACAAGAGAAATGGACATGCCTTAAGAATATTGTCATTGGTACTGCCAACTCCATCTTAGGCAGTAGTCGTTCAAATCGGAGCGACTGGTTTGATGATGAGTGCAAACTAGCGACTGAACGTAAGAATGTTGAATACTGAGCAATGTAGCAGACTCATAGGACGCGGTTACGCCAGAAGAAATGCAAATAGCTCTAAAGATCTGAGAAATGACTCCACAGACAAAAGAAAAGTGTCTGGGAAAAAATCTATTCTGTGAAATAGATTAAAGTAGACAGCGGGGTCCGCAGCAGGCGCGGAAGTTCTACCAAATAATCCGCAGTATAACGCGGTATACACCACGCTGCACTTACTGCAAGGATAAAGAGGGTAATCTGATCACCGATCCTGAAGGCATTCTGGAGCGATGGGAAGTGCACTTCAATGTATTGCTAAATGGTCAGCTCACAGAATAATTGGAGGCCCCACCAATGCAACTTCAAGACCAAGTGCTCCTGCCAGCAAGTATTGAGGAAACATTAAAAGTCATAAGACATGTTGTGTACACCGGGCGTGATGCCGGTACCCAACAATATTTATTCTTGTTACCTGCTTACCTTGGAGTCCGAACTAAAGATCTCTTTGCAATTTTGGTGTCACTCTTTTATTTTACCGGTATCCAATAGTTGATTATTAATGTTGGCAGGTTGGCCGCTGGTTATCGACTGATCCTGTTGGCTCCCTGTGATCGACTGCCCCGAAACCAAGATGGGCCGCCCTTTATATATGGTGTCAGATCGAGGTTTGCACACAAGTATGCATTTCAGTGTTGGAGTACAAACCCGATTTTCGTGCTAATAAAAGGTTAGTTGTCAGGTCTAGATGCGACAGACTAAGTTTAGACTTAGTCTGTTGTATATGCGATCCTCTAGGAGAGGAATGTATGCAGGATGGTGGACCTTAGGGACAGGTAAGTATGGAATGGGATAGGTTAGGGGGTTTTAGGTATGAGGTTATTCGGGATAGGTGGTAGGTAAAGGAGTTGTGACTACGAATCACAACAGACAGCTCAAATCAAATAAAGCCCCGGAGCTGATGGCATACCAGCTGAGCTGATCAAACAAGGAGGGACAGCGTTACATCAGGCAATTCATGAGATTGTGGTGCACGTATGGGAGCAAGAGAAGATGCCGGAAGATTGGCGTCGCGGTAAAATTTGCCCCATACATAAGAAGGGAGATATTACACTGTGCAGCAACTATAGGGGCATCATTGCTGAGTACCGCCTATAAGACACTCTCTTCTATCCTACATGATCGGATAGCCCCATACGCTAAAGTCATGATTGGTCAATATCAGTGTGGCTTCATCCCAAGCAAATCAGCGATTGATGATGATTGAAAAATGTCTGGAATTTGAGATTCCATTATATCATCTATTTATAGACTTTAAGGCTGCCTACGACAGCATAGCCAGGGTGGAACAATGTAATGCCATGAGAGAGTTCGGCACTCTAATCAAATTGATAAGGCTTCGTAAGTTGACCATGACCAAGATAACTAGTGAAGTAAAAATAGTGGAATTGCTGTCCAAACCAATAAACATATTTAATGGAGTCCGACACGGAGACGGTCTGCCGTGCCTCCTCTTCAACCAGGCGTTGGAGAAAGCTGTCCGTGACTCTGGCGATAAAACTAGAGGGACTATTGCCACCAAGTCCAGCCAGATACTTGGCTACGCCGATAACATCGACATCATCGATAGATCCGATTCGGCTGTACAGGACTCCTTCACCCAGATCGAGCATGCGGCACAAAAACTGGGACTTCACATTAATGAGGGAAAAACTAAGTACATGGTGGCAACTTCTGCGAAGAGAAGACCTAACGTTGGTCAAACTATCCGCGTAGTGGAGCACGAATTTGAAGTAGTGCAATCCTTTAACTACCTTTGTAGATAATAATATGGAAGAAGAAATACGCGAACGGCTGATCAAATCCAACAAAGCCTACTATGGTCTATCAAGGCTCCTTAAATCCCGAAATTTATCCAGAAAATCCAAGCTACTACTGTACAAGACCATGGTCTTACCAGTATTCATGTATGGATCCGAGACGTGAGTGCTCAATAAAAGGCACTCTGAACTCTTAGCCGCGTTCGAGAGGAAGGTCTTAAGGAGAATTGTTGGCCCCGTATGTGAAGGAGGACGATTCCGCAGACGCTACAACCATGAGTTGTGCGCAATCTACCTTGAAGCTAATGTTGTAAGAAAAATCACGCTCGATAGACTCCGGAGAGCGTGACACCTAGCTCGAATGAACAAAGAGGAACCTGCCCTGAAAGTCCTTTGTGGCAGGATGTATGGAAGGAAACAGCGCGGCAGACTTTGTCTACGATGGAGCGATGACGTAGACCAGGACGCCCAGAGCCGGGGAGTGCCAAACTGGATGACATCGGCTCGAGATCGGGACCGAGAGATTTGTTAAATAAGGCCAAGACCGGATCCCGGTTGTAGTGCCGACGATGATGATGATGAATTGTAATCTGGATTAGCCAGCGGAGACCTTCACACAACAGGAATGACATCAACACCCGTGTTCATTTCTATTTCTTTGTTACACCTTTCAATTGGCATATCGAGAAACAACGGACGGTGCGGTGATCGATGAGTCCATCAACAAAAAGGGCAAGTTGCCAAATAAATAAAAACGCCAAAGCAGAAGAAGCAGTGGAGATATTTGTCCAGAGAATCAAATAACTGCAAATTTTTAAACACAATAAGTAAAGTGATATAAAAATCATAACGCGAAAAAAATTAATGCAGCCCATTAATATCTCGAAACCAAGCGAAGAATATAAAAGTACTCTATCAGGAGAGATAGATTTCTATATCATACTATTCCAAGCCCGATCTAATAAACTTGTGAATGTTTAACAACCCTCGGTGTGTATGTAAGTCTAACGATCGCGAGGGCCACAAGACAAAAACAACGATGATAAACATTCTTGTCCTCGATTTCCCTTCGTTTTATTGTTTTCGTCTTGTAGGTCGTGAGTGCAATTATCCTAATTCTATTAGGTGCACAAAGTGAACAAAACACTCCGGTAGATATGTTATAATAATATAATATAATATCTTGACTTAAAAACTCCAAATCTCGAACAAGAGCTATCCACGAAAATTGAATGCATTATAACGCCAACGGTCATCTGTCAGATACACTTAATGTGTTTTGAAAGACTGTCGTGTGTTACGTCACTATATAATCTCGTTTTTAAAGCCGCTACACATCCGCCAAGAATTAAGCTCACCTTGTATTTGATTCTTCGATCAAACCTGCTCGAAGTGTGGGATGGTGGTGCGCCCACAATGCAGTGATAAATTACATTCAACCATAAATACGTGTCAATCATTATTGTAATTTTAATGTCACAACACAGCACATTGAATCCTCGAAGATTAAACACTACATTCTTACACTGAGGTGTTATGGCAAAAACATTAGGCAAGTAGCTTACTCATTTCGTTCCGGACGTAACCACTATAAGACAGGAAGTGAAATTCACAAACCTGGATTTCTAATAACGGGTGCGCCAGTTTAAAAAGTTTCGCAAGCCGCCTCCACTCGGTTGCATAGAAGTCATGGTGTTCCATTGGACTCGGCGTCACCGGTAATCCTGCATTATTCCAGGGTAATGCAAATACCTACAACATAGTACCTACATAGCTTTGCAATAAGCTTCTTGTATCTGTTTGTTAACGAGTTATTAAATATCAAAGATATTCCTTTGGTCTATATTCGCATCTGGCAGCCCAGTGTTGTGCATTCTCCATGGTTGGGCAAGTGGAAAACTTTTATTACGATTAGTTGGGAATGGGTTTGAAGTGATAACCTCTAGAGAAAATTAGTTGAATAAGTAAGTGAATGGGATTCGTAAAGTGTGTATCTCTTGTTATTATCCTTTGCCATAAGAAATGAATTCCGTTCGATTGGCAACGTAAGGTAACTGATTAAAAGAAACTCTAAATTAGAATTATATGTTATCTTGTTTCCACTTGAAGGTAAAGCAAAGGGATTCTATTGACTGACAGTAAGCGTGAAAATAATTACCTATCATTTAGATGCCAGGTAATAGAGAAAAAACGACTTGAAAGCAGGGAAGTGTCAGAGAGTGGGTACCGTTGGACTCGATCAGCTGAATCCGTCTTTACGCTCCAATTGCTTTATAGCTTTTTCGTTCATTCAAATCCGTGGAAAAAAGATATAAAAGAATCTTAACTAGGTCAACTGCCGATTAAACGCGACGATCTTTACGTTTTCTTGATCGTTATGTTGACGCCCTACTGCCTGATGTTATCCGATCCGAAAATCCATCCAGAGACGAGAGCTCAAATCACGGATGCTTTCCTTATATGGACCAGAGACAGGAAGAGTGCAGACATGAAAGGGCATGAAATGTGTATCAAATGATGAGTGTTAGAATCAAGCACATTATGTTGGATATTTAAAATCTGTTAAGAAGGGACAGAATCACTAATTAAGATCGTCAGGCATCACCCACTCAAATCCTTTATTAATCAATCAGTCACAAATATGGAGCTAGATTCTCTACTTATCCATTTTTTATTATTCTTTGTGCTTACTATTCCTTCCACCTTTTCGGTCATTTCGATATTTTAAGCACATCAACTTCAGTACCCCGAAAATTATTGGTTTGTCCCACAATCCCGTGCGGTATATATTAGTTGTGCAAGTTTTTTGTTAGAATATGTCCATTTCTGGTGACCCTAGTTGGTCATCAGTATATGTATTAGAAACGAACGAGTGTTCTCCTCTCATGACATACAAAACTCTTTGATATCGTTGACCAAGGTTATATGGTGTTGTGGGGGTTATTTAAAGCATTCCCAAAGAACCGCCCATTTCCTTAAATCAGCCTGCCTTCCCCTCACTCCACAAGCCACTTTACTTACCAGCAATCGAACAGCATGAACTAACTTTCATTACCTTTCACCCGAAAGTAAAACCCCAGCAAGCATGCACACCAATAAATTATTTCGTTCATATTACATGAACCATACCAACCCAATCGGCTCAGCTCGTCAGCAATCTTGATGAGTAAACACACGCCAATCTCTCAGCGTGTTCTTGTTCCAACAACCCGTTGGTCCAAGAAGACACGTCGGCCAATGTACTTGTTGACACAGCTGCAGCCGATTTTTCCGACCATTGATCGCCCAAGCGACACCCGATCATCGAATAGACATGACCGCGATCGTTGTTCAAATAATCATCCTAATGATCATGTTCTATGATACAGTTTTCCGAAAACTAACATCCATCGAATCGGACATGATCATGATTGCTATTTAAACAACCATGCCAACGATCGTCTCCCACGTGCAGTTTTCTTAACCAAACAATAGCCATCCTAGCCTTTGCCATAGGTGGACAAATCTTCGGTTGGCTTACCGTCACAGAAAAATCTATTGCCTGCAACGGCATGTTTCTGGGCGATTATGTAAACAGCCGACGTTCCCATGTAGCATTGCTTGAACCAAAAAAATGCGCATCTCAGCGTATGACCTTCCGAAATAGCGTTTCTATTTACAAAACACACAAAAACCTATTTCTTCCTTCGGCAATTTTCGCTATCGCTTATCTCAACGATGCCTGCAGCCCCATATACCAGTTCCTTTGTTTGTACAGTTGCAGGATCGATCATTGTCTTGGCTTCCAAAGAACTGGTTTTCTTCCTGACCGTACGGTCACCACAGGGAAATTCTTCCAAAAAAAACCCCAATCGATCGTTCATTGGTCATCACCAAAGAAACGATCCGATTCGGGTCCTCCCATATCGATGGAAATTCACCACTGCAGCTAGGTGATGTTGAGTGCAACAGCCACTAAGGGAGTCGAGTTTTACTATTCAAGGCGGTCGGGTGTCAACCAGGAGTCGGATTGCATCCTTTGCCGCGAGCGCTTGTACTGAGAACCTAGTCTTTCTCTCCATTAAAGGGAACACGCGTGTCAGAAGTGTTTTTTATTGCGGTCCGTTCATACGGCAAATTATCCCTTATACACTTGGGGCGTTTTCCTGATATTAACTAAATGTGATCGCTGGCGCAAGACTAATGACCTTGCCCGGAAAAAAACAAATCATTATGGAAAATTTAACAAGCCTCAGGACTTGCTAAATAAGGCCAAGACCGGCTCCCGGTTGTAGTGCCGATGATGATGATGATGATGATCGCTGCCAGTGGCTCGTAATCGGTTAGATTCGAATTAAATGTGTGTGTGCCAGAAGAACTAAGGAATAACAGTGTTGTGTCACTTATTGGACTAGAATCCACTAAACAATAGTGTAAAAAAACGAGATACGGAATATCACCTTATACAGAATATTACCTTAATCTAAAGAGAAACCATGCAGAAGAATCGGATATTTATAAAGAGTGACCGGAGGAAACATTGTGTAAAGAATAAATCAAAATAAAGAAAACTTTATCCAACCTAGCTCCATCAGTGCCTTTTACTTATCTTTCCTCTCGGAACGTGGTTTTTGGTGACAATTTTTGTGAGGAAATCGTTGGTGGGTGAAAAAGCTCCCGCGTCGGATACTAACAATATCATCAACCCACCACAGTATCATTATACCAAAGTAGTAAACAAAAGCCGGTGACCGGCCCGTGGCATATAAACATTCTCTCGAAAATCATGGATAAACAATGTTACTCATACAATGCATTTATCTTAAACGATGTTTAGATATTACTACTATTCATTGACCTGTACACACCTGGAAGTTCATGACCTCACCGACTCGATTGTGCCATCATTCCCTGTCCTGTGCACTCTCCTTCCACGCTTGACCATCCGATCCGATCTCCTCAAGGTCGATTCTAACATTGTTCTCCCATCTCCGTCGCACCCATCCTGTCGGTCTAAAGAATTCTACGCATGGTCCTGTCATTACCCTATAGCGTTTTCGACGACAGTGAAGAGCGTGTGATTCGAACCGACGCTATCACGGTTAGAATCACTAAAAGATAGAACCAAGGCTCAACGCATCAGGACACTACCGCGTGTACGAATTCGATTTCTAAACTCAAGTACACTCCACTGATGTGAAATTGCTATGTTATTGCTTGGTATACGACGGCTGATGCATTTTCTTATTCGATTTCCTTTTCGTGTTCTTCACTATTTGGTGGTATATTGTGTGTGTATCTGTTAAAAACGTCACACTACTCCCTCCTCAGTAACTTTGTTACGATCAACTTGGTGTGCGAACGACGGAGCGAGGGACGAGGGAGCGAGAGAACGTCGGAGCAGGCGAGTGCGCCGGTGGTCTATGCGGAAGTCGTGATTGTAGTAGTAAAGTTATATTTACATATGGGAGACTGTGTGTTGTGTATACAGATCACGTCACATTGTTGCTTTAAGCAAGGATAGTGAAGGCGGTGATTTGAACATGCGATTAAACGGGTGAAAAGCGAAACATTGAAGCATCGGGCTACTGGCCGCGTGTACGAATTCGATTTCCAAATTCAAGTACACCCAACTGATGTGAAATTGGTATGTTATTGCTTGGTATACGGCTGATGCATTTTCTTATTCGATTTCATTTCTGTGTTCTTTACTATTTGCTTGTATATTGTGTGTGTATCTGTTAGAAACGCCACAACCCATTCGCACCACATGTCCGGCCCATTTTAATCTTCGCGACCTGATTACTCTCACTATTGTAGGTTTGTGGTATAGCTCTTCCAATTCGTGGTTGTGGAGTTTCCTCCATTGTCCTGCCTCCTCGTCATATTTACCGCCAAAATCTTTAGAATTTTATTCTTCCCGTTTTGTGAGACCCCATGTTTCGTATCCGTATAGAACAATCGACATGACTATGGTTCTATTAACACGGAGCTTTATATTACGTGATAGCAGTTTAGATTTCAGCAGTTTACTGACTGCGTGCCAACTAGTGTTGCCGGAATGTGCTCTTTGGTCAATTTTCTTGAACATTTCGTTACTGGCCGTCAGCATTGTTCCTAGATATTTAGACTCTTTAACTTTTTCAAATATCTTGCCTCTGACGTTTATGTTTGTTCCCCGTGGTCCACCTGCTCGGGCCATAATCAAATATTTTGTTTTATCCTAATTGATTTCTAGGCCCACCTCTTCTGCCGCTTGCATGATGATTTCACAGTTTTGTTGTTTAGCCAAGTTGTCGTCTTGTACCTTTCTGATGACATACTCGAGCACAAGCTTAAAAAGACATGGTGACAGGCTATTCTCCCGTTTCAGGCCGTCGCGAATTTCAAATGGTTCTGAGAGGTGGTTTTCTATTCTAATTTGCCCTTTATTTGCGTTCATCCATATTTGAATGAGAGCGGCAAATTTTTTTTTTGTTACTCCCAGCTCAACTACAATATGGTAAAGTCAGCGTAAGCTTTTTTGAAGTCAACGAATAGTTGGTGAACCGCCTCTCCGTATTCCCACTTCTTTCCCAGCAATTGCCTTACTGTGAACATTTGGTCGCTCGTTGGCCGGTTCCTACGGAATCCGCACTGGTCATCATCACACAACCGGGAACCGGTCTTGGCCCTATTTAGCAAGTCCTGAGGCTTGTTAAATTTTCCATAATGATTTGATTTTTCCGGGCAAGGTCATTAGTCTTGCACCAGACGCTCCCCGACGGGGAATCGAACCCCGGTCTCCCACGCGACATGCAGGTATACTAACCACTACACTATCGCGGAGCCCACACTGGTAGTCCGCCAGTATTTACGGTGTGATTATCGCCAGTATTACATTTGTTAGCATTTTGTATGTGGTTGGGAGCAGCGATATTCCTCTGTAGTTTTGGCTTTCAGATCTGTCTCCTTTTTTGAAAATGGGGATGATTATTGAGGTTTCTCTTTCTTCCGGAGTGACTTCTTTATCAAATATACTTTTGATTGGTTGGTGGATCTGTGGCGGTCACACTAAAGGCCACTACTTACCTTTGTAGCGGTTCTACGAACCATACAACTCCTGACAGGAGAGTTATACTTTCCGCCGAGGAACTCTACTCACCTTTCGCAGCACACGTGCGCACAGACACGTGGCCCAATAGTCATTACCATAGCTGTAACAAAGGTTATATGAAATTGCAATAACGTTGAACCCGACATCAAAAACCAAGGAACTTAACGTTCAAAAGCTTCCGATATCGAGTTCAACGCATCCATACATGGTATTCTATCCCAATTCTAAAGCGCAGCTAAAATATCGCATCTAAGCAATGCGTCAAATGCAGCAAACATCGCATACAGGTCACCAATTTCCCATCCAATGCAATGCACGATGTCAATTCACCATCATAAACCCAAAACTATTCGGCACCCTTGTTTGCCAGGCAAATCCCAGCCTCACATGCACATTGGTTGCTGACTCTTTTGTCCAACGACAAAACAACTCCAAGTAGCTTGTTTGCTCAGCTGCAATAGACCCGACCCATGATCTGTTTGTCCAACTGACAAACAATCACCAACTTCGTGCTTAGCCACCAAACGAATTCTTCAGCATATATAAATGCAGACAAAAGAATTCGTTTCTTCCACCGACAAAGATACGATATACAATTTTCATTGTATGAAGTATCCCGCATCCATTAGTACCTTTTCCTAATGGCAAGGCAGCTATTTAGGCAGCTGCGCCATGCATCTATGCCATTAGTAATGCCCTTTGTCCATCTTTCCTTTTTTCAGCTTCGTTTCTCATGAGCTTCGTGCATGAGTAAAACAATGCATCTCGTTTATCCTTTGTTTCAATGCATCGGTAAACAATGCGATCTACACGATCACACACACACCACCGGAATTTAGCCAGCAAGATTATCTTACTGGTTACTCACCATAGAGAGAAATTTTCTCTCTCTTCTCCAAATCTCACCTCGAACTGAGGATTGAATGCAAGTCGGAATTCAACCCTCGGGGAGTCGTATTGCAACCACGAGACACGCCGGTTGTGTCTTCTCCCGCTGCCCGTAGCGCGCCGGGTATGCGTACAGTTAGAGTCGGGTTCTTTTCACAAGTTGCGCAGAGACGCTGCGCGAGTTCTCTTGGCATTGTTTTTTACAAATTGTGTAACTTCAAATTAACTTGACTATTGCTTCTTACAAATTGTGTAACTTCAAACTAACTTGACTATCGCTTCTTACAAAGTGTGTAACTGCAAATCAACTTGACTATTGCATCTTACAAAGTGTGTAACCTTAAATTGACTTGACTAATCTACATTAAATTAAGAATGTTTAAACTATATAGGAGCGTAGCGCACAAATGTATTTCAACTGTATTTTTTTTTATGCCTCGTCATCAAACAGTGTTAAAATAAATTGAAATAAAAGAACATTTTACTCCTAACACTGTGTGGTTTACTTTCCTATTTTCCCGGGCGATCGTGGATCGGATATCAAGTGTCTGGTGTTTCTCTGAGTATTTGGTTAACAATTTACAGCGGAACTTTTAGCGATGATGGGGATAGGAGTGAACCCAGTGTCCATGCCGACACACCCTGCACCTACCCCACAGATCTTTCGAGCGGTTGCCTCTCCTCCATGCTTCATAAGCTCTGCCGGTATACAGTTGACTCTGGGAGCCTTGTGGTTTTTCAATCGATTTATTGCGTCTATTACTTCGTTGAAAGACGGCTCTGGGATCTGACGCTCGGCTGTATGTACGTCTGGTCCGTTTATTTGTGGTTGATGGGTGAGCATATTAAGCACGTTTTCATAGTACTGCTTCTATCTTGTGACGATATTGTTTACTGCTGTGACTAGACAGTCGTTTGCCTCTCGAATTATTTTGGCTCTCTCGGTAGCCATTTCTAATTGAGTTTGTGCCGGCACACATACTCTGACGTTCTTTGCTCTGGCATATTCTGGAGTTTTTCGTCCGAGTCTTCTCCTATTCGCGTTTGAAATGTTTCGTTGTCTCTTTCCGAATCGTCGCGTATCTTCCTGCGTTGACTTCACCATATCTTTCTAAGTGAATCACCATGAGGCATTTACGTTCTTCGATCTTTGTCCTGCACACATCGTCAAACCAAGGTTTGGACTTATTTGTTTTCTTAAATTCTAATACCTTTTGGGTTGTTTGTTTGATTGCGTCTCTGATCGATGCCAATCTAGTGTCCACATTATTGGTTCCCTCTTCCTCACTGTCACATTCTCTTGGATGCTAAATCTATTCGTTACTTCGTCTTGATATTCAACCCTTTTATGCAGGTCTTTTAGTTTATCAATGTCGAACTTTTTGCTCGTCCCCCGTGACTGTCCGTGCGGGTTTGCTGCGAGCCGACTCCTAATATTGGCCATCACTAGAAGATGATCGGAGTCGCAATCTTCTCCTCTATATGATCTTAGTCAAGGATATTCGTGTGGTGTCTTTTATCAATGAGGAAGTGGTCTATTTGGTTACGCGTTGCGGCGTCGAGTGATATCCATGTGGCTTTATGGATTTGCTTTTGCTTGAACATCGTACTTTTCACTACCAGATCTTTTGACGCTGCGAACGTAATAATTCGAATTCCATTATCATTTGAAATGTCGTGTAGGCTTTCTTTACCTGTAGTTGGTTGGAAGATATCTTACTTTCCAATTATCGCATTGAGATCCCTGAGGAGGATTTTAACATCGAATGTTGAGATCCCATCAAATACTTCCTGTAGGGTCTCGTAGAACGTGTCCTTCGTTTCTTCACAGGTAGATTCTGTTGGGACGTGTACGTTTGTAAATATATAATTATACCATGTCTCTGTATTTTTAGCACCGACATCCGGTCATTAATAAATCTCACATCTTTTACACAGTGCGTAATGTTATTGGTTATGCTGAAGGCAGTTCCGAGGTTATGTGCATACACTCCAGTGTAAACCCGTTGGTTTCGATTACTTCATATGGGAGTCGGACTTCTTGAAGCGGGAGGATGTCCATTTTATATTGTTTCTGGTTTTCCACGACCGTCTGTATGGCGGCTGGTTTATATAACGTTCGAATATTCCATGTGCCGACGCGTACATCCCACTTTTGCCGTTTTTCCCTGTCTTCATTTTTCCGAGTCGGTGTTTTCGTGACGATTTGTTCCCTTATGGTAGTGTCAGCTCATCACATCTACACCTGCCTGGTTCTTCGTGGGATTATTTTGTGTATAGTGGCTATTCATTTTCGTTCCCACGAGTCTTTGAGGTTTCAAACAGTCCGACACATCAGAGCCCCTCTTTGATATGGTAAGGCCTGCTTACTGCTCTGATTCGCCTTGGTGTCAGAGAGGCGCCATTATAATACAGCCGGTATGCCCCTGAGTGCAATCCATCCAATGGGCATGGCGACACGTAACACCCTGGATTTGGGGGTGGCAGATCTTTGTGTGTTACTCCTCGGTAGCCTGTCTGATATGGGTGGTCCTATTGGAAGCGTATGTGTGGGGTGTGTTGCTAGTGTGTCGGCGTACGACACGGATTCAGACAAATACCACCACGACTCTATTGGGAGCACTAATTGATCCTCAGGAGAACACAGGAAAGTCAATCCACCGATGTACACTGGAGAGCGGTGAAAATAAAAAACCGCTTGCATATCCTCCTACAATGGTTCTTTATTAGTTGTAATCGTAATTGCTCACAGGATTCAAATTGTCGAATATCGCTTTAAAATACAAATCACTATTGCTATATGTCTTTACTAAACTGAATATTATTGTTCTACGAATTCCAATTAACGAATATCGTTTCAAAATGCAAATAACTTTCACTGGATGTATTTAATAAAATGGTTTTGGCAAACGACCGAACTCTCACCGTTTGAGTCACTCGTGACTGACCTTGCGCAACTTGTACCCGCTTCGAAAGAAGAAATCTGACTCCTTGAGCTGGGCGACGTTGACCCAGCCTCTGGTGATTGCGATGAGTTTCCACGCACGTCATCGCTGGGCGCAGCAGAGGAAAAACAAACATGCAGCTGGGCGTATTCTCATCGGACGATAGGGGATCGATTTGGGTTGGCGATAAGTCAACAGAACTTTGCTGCGACGGCAAAGGCTACTAGATTTGGGTGCATGTTTATTTTAGGCATTGGATAATGGACAGGAATGCTGGCATGCAGGCGAAAATAATTTCTTCTGTTTACGTAGGGTAAACAGAATCATTTCGTTTAGAATAGCCAGCGTGAGAATAGTGGCTCGTCGGTGTTTAGACAACGAATCATTAGACATGACCGAAGCTGTGATCGTTCCTCGATAAGACGACGGATCATGTAGTCGCTCATGCAGCTGTACAATTAAATGTTTGTACGTGAAGGCTAAAGCCAAGGGGTTGTAGGCAATAGGTTTCTCTGTGTCATAGGACGACGGATCGAGTGTGTGTTTACTTTAAATAACGCTCGATCGCTTGTGGGTAGCCAGCGATAGTTATGCTGTGTATTGTCGATAGGACGATCAGCCGATGGGTCTGCCGATAAGGCAAGGGTAAACATGATATGCCGATTATGAGGAAAATGCTCCTCAGCCATGCGTTATTGACATGTTTGGATGTTAATGTCGGTTACGCGATGGGAAAACCGGATTGGTTTTTAGGATATGATAGTTTGTATGCAATCATGCCCCGGGGTGAAAATTTGATGCCACGGCAAGATGGTAATCTTGCCCTGGGTTTATGTTTTCAGGTGAAAGGTGATTCAGAGTAGCTTACGACGCTCATTTGCAGGTAAGTTATGGTAATGGGTGGTTCTTTGGAAGTGGGTTAAAGAACCCCACATATGCTTTCGTCAGCACAGCCTGAGTGATTCATTGTAATTTAAGCCCCCGCACCACGTGACGGTTTCTAGCAAATGGGGGCTCCATTATGTCATCACCATCATCATCATCATCATCATCATCATCATCATCATCATCATCATCATCATCATCATCATCATCATCATCATCATCATCATCATCATCATCATCATCATCATCATCATCATCATCATCATCATCATCATCATCATCATCATCATCATCATCATCATCATCATCATCATCATCATCATCATCATCATCATCATCATCATCATCGTCGTCATCATCATCATCACCATCATCATCGGCACTACAATCAGGATCCGGTCTTGGCCTTATTTAGAAAGTCTCTCCACCGCTCCCAATTTCGAGCCGATGTCATCAAGTTTGGCTGCTCTAGGCCATCCCTCCATCGCAGACAAGGTCTGCCGCGCTATCGCCTTCCATACATCCTGCCATTATATCATCTACATTAATATTTATTTTCATCTATGTGTCACCCCAAATCCAATTCATTCTTTTACTGGTGCAGCACATTGCATTTATAGCGTTTTGCTATGGTAGTGAGGAATGTGATTCGAGCATGTTGACAACACTATATTTTATTGCTAAAAAAAATGGAGAAGCCCCTCGTATTTCGTATTCAAACACCAATGGATACGTCGAAATTGGATGTCACCAAAAACATACCAATAGAGACTCTCTAACCGAGTAGAAGTCCATGTCTTCTAAATATATCGCTACCTTCTCTCATCCATAATAACCCCAACGTAGACCCGCTTTTCATGAATGACACTTGCGGCATTGATATAAAGAACTACTCATATTTGACACCCAAATCAATCTAAATCTTAATTGAATTGTCCAGATATTACAAACTAAAAAGGCAATGAAGTACTTAAAGACATACAAAAGGTATTACATCTCATACAGTTTAACTATAGTTTACAAACGTATTCGCCCAAAACTCCATCCTATTTCCCATTAAATTGCCATATTTTGTCAGGAACGTCAAAAACAGCAATGCACATCGTGCATTTAAACTTAAACGGGGCACTTTTAAATATATTGGGTTTATTTTTTTTTTCGGATATTGCTCTACACATTGCTCAGTCCTTCACGATTTTTCAATCACGAAAGCTGTCGATTGGAGAATGCACACCAGTTCACACTAAATCAATTTTTAATATATATATATATATATATATATATATATATATATATATATATATATATATATATAAACACGTTGCATCGTTCTTCAGTCGAACAGCACGAGCCTGGAAACTTGATTATAAGTCACTCGTGGTTACAATCTGCACGCATTTAATACAATAAAGAACCATCTCAGTCCCCTTTCCCAAATCTCACCCTCTTCCTTCACCCGCTCTAGGTAGATATTTAAGAGTTTATAAAAAAAAAACTTTTTATAAAACAAGAAACACTACAACAAAATCAATGGAAGTTAAGAACTAAGGGCGTTTGCTATTGGTGTTAACTGCGTGCTCATCGGGGTAATTGACTCCTTGTTATGATAATAAAACAAACGTTCGTATTGAACCCATAATAAAACGCATACAGTTACGTCACATACAACTTCGCAGATTGTTAAATAGCCTAAAACATGAACTTAGACATCTGATGCCTCATCTGGAGTTCTGAAAATGTAATGAAGTTATAAACATTTTTAAGACCTCACCATATGGTAACAAGCCTGTCATGTCCAGTGTGAACTGCAACAACACAAACGTGAGTTCATTTGGTGGAGCGTTTCTCTTTCCCTGCGTAACCTCAGAGGTGACTGTCCGAGGAGGAGACGGCATTTCTCAAACGAATTACACTAACTGCTGTGCATACCAAATCGATTTCGATTCAGTTTCATTTGACAAATGGCAAGAAGTCGTTTTTCCAGATTTCCAAGACCCACTTTTTACGTTACTTCCTCGCTGTGCTGTTATCAAATGTGAAGAAGTGTAATAAGTTAGAACCTCGTAGGTTTTTAATTTTATTACACGTTTCGCTGCAAGCCGGAGTTTTACGATGTGAGATGGCGTCAAGCTAAGTCTGTTCATGTTCTTGGATATTTTACGTCATATTCATCCAGGAGTGAATAGTGGCTTCTGTTTTAAGAGAATTTATGGAGCGTCATGACTTTTCTTGGCGGGAAGTCAGGTGGCTATAAGAAAGTCTCCTGAGGATATGTGTGGGCGATAAAGCTGGCTATGAAATTATATACACTGTTTGGGTGGTCTAGGGGTAGCGCTATCGAAGAGAAAGCCAGAAATTTCATTAGGGGGGAATTGATTGCTTTTGGTAAACGGAAGTATCTCATAACTCGAATTAGGCGGGTGAGTTAGCTTGCCTAATGAATTTAGGTTGGTCATATCATTGGTTGTATCGTATTTCTATTAAAAGAAGCGACTTGCCTCGTGCAGAGATATACGCCGCAGTGCGTCTGCATGAGTATCTTAAACGGAATAATTAACTTTCTAATGACTTATTTTTGGACCCACGTTTTTCTGGCAACGAAATTTCGTGTGTGACAATTTTAGACGGGTGGAGCGTATGTACGAAGTTATTTTGTTCAATTGCTGAACTTATTATATAGCGACTCTGATTATTATTTGCACATGTAAAATGAATGCAAGTTTTGGAACACGGGCTTATCAACTCGGTTTTACAAAGGCTATCACTGCCAACGTTATAGGTTTATATGAAATTTTAGAATATATAAAATATAGAATACAGAATACATAAGAGATGGTCTAAAGCGAAGGTTGCTTCAAAAATAGTGATGATCACCTAAAAAATGACAATCGTCAGGCTGTAGCCCAAATGCCTATATATTTGTTCAAAAAAGTTGAACGGCATTCTCGAGTTGAATTAACGCAGTATATTGACAATAATGGAAGCCATCTTCCTTATATAATCTCTAAGCTCGTGTAAACTATATCAAATAAATAAATAAACATTAAATACTGTACTTTGGCGGAATGTTAATAACCTTGCCCAGAAAAACAAAATATTATTGAAACTTTAACAAGCCTCAGACTTGTTGAATAAGGCCAAGACCGGATCCCGGTTGTAGTGCCGATGATGTTGAAATACTGTACTTGATGGTGGATACACGAATTAAAAAAAATATTTCATTACTTTCTTCTTAAATGAATCTCAACAACAAATCATCAGATTCTCCTGCTCCATCCTGTGTTTTCTAGCATTCACGTTACGGAAGATAAGGAACCTAAAATATTTGTAGTAGTCCTTAATTTCCAATCACAACCGCCACGTAATTTGTTTTTTTTTTTTCTTTGGGGGAACATATGCGACCCATTAAGATGAGCTTTTTATACATTCCACGTATACAATTTAATGACGCTACAAAGATACCGAAGTGTCAACAATAATCGACAGCAAGTTTAATTTAAGATTTGTAGAATTTATGTCGAGGTAATCCCCTAATATCCTTTAGTAACGCTGAGCAAATTTATGTCTTCATTGACGATACCAATTTCAAGCTGTGGCACTGAGGACCTTTGGCGGATGTTTTATGTCTTTTAGATTGTATGTTGATACAATGTTCCGCCGAACACTGCTAGCACCGGAGAAAATAAAAACAACCAGAACACTGAGCGAATCGGCCACAAATGTAACACTGAGAGAAATTGTTTTTTTTTTTTGATACTTTATGGTTTTATTTTTGGCTGTTTAGAAATGGTTACAAATTTGTACTTTCAAGTCAAGTCATTTCAATTCAAAAAGGTAATTATGAAAAACACTCCAGCACTGATTAAAAATTCTGGCAAATCAATTAAACGAATTTTACGTATAGCGGATAGTTCTTTCAGCACACGATACAATTTAATTGTTGGTGAAACCGTAGGCCGACTTCCTTCTCGATATTTCTTTAATTGTCCTATCTCGAAATAGACTCCTTATGATCGACGGTTCGATAAAAGACGTTTGGTTCGCCCTTCCGGTGCGACTCTTTCCTCCAGAATCCTCGATATAGACTAATTGTCCCTATCCGAAAAATATTCCATTCTATGTACTTCCTCGCCTCTGCAAAAGAAAATCTTTCATCCTGTCCGCTAACAGATTTTCCCATCGTATCTGTTAGCAGCATAAAATTTCCCTTTGCATCTCAAAAGGAGAATTTTCCATCGGATCTGAATAAGGAGAAATCCTCCTCGTGATCATTATCACTACATTCGTTGCTGGTGGTCGGTATCTTTTTTTGCTTTCATTCACAGATCAAATGCCGCCGCTTATTCTCCGATCTTTCGCTGGTTTTGTTTATCCAACACATCTGGCATGAAGAAAGGGGTCCCATGCAATTCGGATGGGATAGGAACCATGAAATGTAATGCTTTTGTTTGCCTTTCATTCATAAACATCTATCTGGGATAGTGTTTAGAGTATATGGCTCTATGGCTGCTAATCAGCGGCGCAACGAATCGTTTGTTTGTGCAAGCGTGCCTTAGCATTAGATCATGCGAGGGATTTAGGTGCTAATTGCATTTAGCTACCCGAGAATGTATCCCTTGTTCGGTTTACTTACTGACATCGTATTTCGTGGAAACATCGTGCAGATGTTCAGGATAGAAGATTGTGCATTGCTGGGATGCGATGCATTTCTGCATTTTCAATTATTTTTGCATATGATGGATGAATGCGTTGCAATCCTCACTAAACCTTTGTTTCAGGTATGATGTATGCTGAACTCGATATTGGAAGCTTTTGGAACGTTAAGTTCCTTGCTTTTTGGTATCGGGTTCAACGTTGTTGCTTATTTCAGGAATGGCCATGACTCTTGGGACAGGTGTCTGTGGGCACGTGTAATGAATAAAGGTAAGTATGTTCCTTGGCGGAAAGGACATCTCAACCGGTAGTTGGTTGTGCGGTTCGTAGAACCGCTACAGACCCACTTTACACTTGTAAACATCGTAAATTGCGTCCGCTTCGTGTTCAATTCAACGAGATTGGCTTTTTACCGCTAAGAACATAGGTGAAGGAAGTCGATATAATTAAACTTCTGGAGACGCGGCGTTGTTGCGTTGCCAGCCTGATCATTCGAAAACGGAGAAATCGTCGGTAAAATTGCATACCTTGCTACCCATTAATTCTAGAAAATCATTAATATCGACCGCCAATATAGAACCCCGGGGATCCCGCACTATTCGGTTGACGGTGGTTGACGTCCTAGTGTACACGTCATCCAAAAGCCCTAAACTCGCATCAAACCGACACCTAGACGAACTGTATCAATATTACAGTCGATGGAAAATTCGACTTAACCCACCCAAAGCAGTAGCAATAATTCGGAGTAGTAAACTGGGAGTGTACTTCTCGATATTCACAGAATATTCGAATACAAATGGGAGATACTACGATTAGGCCACAGGACACGATGAAATATCTTGAGGTACGTACCATTATCATCATCACCGGCACTACAACCGGGAACCGGTCTTGGCCTTATTTAGCATGTCCTGAGGCTTGTTAAATTTTCCATAATGATTTGTTTTTTTCCGAGCAAGGTCATTAGCCTTGCGCCATGAGGTCACGTATACTCCAAAAAAATAATTTGATCAAATATGTAACCCACATTCTTCAAAGGACCTTCGATCAGTCTAAACACAACTGCACAACGTTTTGAAGTGGAGCAATAAAGTTTACTCCAAAGTTAAGCTTCTCTGCTATAAGCAGCTAATCCGATCTGGAATATCGTACGCCTTTCCTATATTCTATTCTATTCTATTTATTGGCCTGTAGGAACCCGAAAGTTCATGACCTCTCCGACTCGACTCCGCCATTGTTCCCTGTCCTGTGCGTTGTCCTTCCACGGTCGACCATCCGATCCGATCTCCTCGAAGTCAAACCTAACATTGTCCTCCTATCTCCGTCGCGGCCGTCCTGTCGGTCTCTTTCCCGTTGGCTTACCGTCAAGAATTCTATGCACGGTCCTATCGTTGCCCATTCGCGCCAGGTGTCCGGCCCATCTTAATCTTCGCGACTTGATTACACTTACTATTGTAGGTTTGCGGTATAGCTTTTCCAATTCGTGGTTGTGCCTTTCTATATGGTCTTCTATATCTTCGGGTCAAATGGAAAGACTTCGTGTTTTCGAAAGGGAACTCCTCAGAAGATGTATCAACCATTATAGAAGCCCTGACGGTCGGTATTATCCCAACTCCCACCTATATGAAGGTGCCTCCATTACCCTGATCGACGAGCACCTGACACAATTAGCATACAAGAACCTCGAAAGCTCTCAGAACAGCGAGAACCTACTTGCAAGGGAATCCTGCGTTCTTGACCCTTCTCTCCTTTGGATCTTCAGTACGGGCGCTTTTTCAGACCAATATAAAGGCGAATCAATTTAATAATTCGGGGGGTGGTTTAATTATGTAACAGGTGTGGAAGAAATTGCTTGGAGGTCACCAAATACCTGTCTATAATCGTGTCACAAAAGAACATACCTTCTCCTCCCAGTCCATACTCCCTTTATACTTTATACTCACCATCGTTTAATCACGCCACGACATTTGTATTTTATTTATAGGAAACCGACTTTCCTCTCACATATTGATGAGATAATCTTTAACGTCGGCTCAATCCTCGGCTTTATAAAACGATGGTCTAAAGAATTCTTCAATCCCCATGTCACCCGAACCGTCAACATTTCCATCGTCCGTCCACCGTTCGAATCGAGAGCATTCAACGGCGTTTCTTACATTACACTCACCGTGAATTGGATGGGAAAACCCTCTGATCTTGTTCCCTTACACCAACGGTCTCAAATTCATCATCATCGGCACTACAATAAGGAACCGGTCTTGGCCTTATTTAGCAAGTCCTGAGGCTTGTTAAATTTTCCATAATGATTTGTGTTGCGGATTCACTGGATGCAGCCAGTGAAGTCGCAATGGAATGCTGCCCTTGACAACACAATAACAAATGTCAGCAATTAGCTGGCATAATCGAATTTGGTTGTCAAGCAACCAATAACAAAATAACAACTTTCTTCTTCGTTAACTGCTGAGCGATACAGGTCGCAAAAATTGGAATCAACAAACATCCTATTAATCTGAATAAATAAAGTTAAAAATTAAAAACGGTAAAACGGACCATGAATTGTAATTTCATTCGAGAGGAATATTTCTAGGATTGCGGCAGTCAATCAGCTTACAGGTATTCGTTTCTCTTTTCTATGGCATTTAAGCTTGTTTCAGAACGACATATTTCAACATTACCCAACGTCAGGAGACACCATCGTGTTCCTGTCGCCACTATCCAGCCCACACCAAATTAACAACTTTCTGTGTGTGGAAGGTGTGTTCCACGCTTGTTGGACACACAATTTGTTTTTTCCGGGCAAAGTCATTAGTCTTGCACCAGAGGCTCCCCGATGGGGTATCGAACCCCGGTCTTCCGCGTGACAGGCGGGTATACTTACCACTATACTATCGAGGAGCCCTCTCAAATTAATTAACCTAAAAAGCCTGGAACAACGTAGAATCCTGCCCAATATTCCATTCATTCCCCGTCACACAGCTTACGACTCCAACGGACGCATCTCTCGAATGTTGCAAAGTGTGACTCCAGGTCAAGTGTCACTCCAATTTATACATTTTTGACGTCAATATTGGCACTGTTGTATTTATTGGTACAATATTTAATATTTAGTTATCGTTATATGGAGTTACTTACGTGGTTGGGTGGCTTTTTTCTTCTGTAATGCAGCTTCTTCGGTTGACAGGCTTTTTCTGTCTTTAATGCGGCTTCTTCGGTTGATAGGCGTTTTCTGTCCTTAATATGTTTTTTTCGGTTGACAGGCTTTTTTCGGTTTTGTTTACTAGATTAACAAAACTTTTACTTCATTTACTTTATCTACAATCTTTATTATTTCTTAAAAAGCTGGGAATATCCATCTCTGTACACTTTTGGTTGATAATTTATTCTCCATTTAACTCTAATCTAATCAAATCAAAGGGCCCGCTGTACCGTTGCAAGTCTGCTACCCTTTGCTTGATTGATTAGTTCTATACCGTGTCTATCCGCAACCACTCTTTTATACCTGAATTATTGGCGAGGAAGTGCAGACAATGCGTTTACTTCAGCCAAAATGCATGACCCATATTGAAGCTAAATGCCTGGCCCGAGTCATTAGCATTTCCCAATGATCATTTTCGAGTTAACTGCCCTGCTTAAGGTGCAGCGGCATTGGCTTGAGCAATTACTGATTGCTGCATATACCGAACCAATTAAAGTACATTGGCCCGCGTTCAAATCGTATCATTCGATCCATTTGTGTTTCGTCGCTGTGTCTGTCCTTCCGCAGATCTCAGCATTTTGATCGACGCTCAATTAAATCGTCGCTAATAGCCTTAGAACGAACCGACCGTGTCATATAACTTGTATGACACTTGTTTTCGGGCATGAAGCACAAAACATGCATTCGAAATATGAAACTGTGTAGGTCCGCGAGCAGGTACTCGCTTGGTTTTTGAATGTGAAGCAGAATGCATTTAGCGAGTGGCCTTGGGAAGTGGGTCAATTGTTTGATTGCAATGATATACGATAAGCGTTTTGCTTTGGAAGGTGGGTAATTAATGAATAAATATATTGATATTTGATATTAATTGCCTGTGGGCAAAAGGCGGCAGTTAATTGTTTGTGAGCTGCATTGTGTGCAATATGAATGCTAGTTGTGAGGATGTTTGAGAGGGGTTGTGTAGCGAGGTATAACAGCACCCTCAATTTAAAACACCATTTTCTAAAAGCCTCCATGTAACTTCTTTCCATCTTCTGTCTTTCCCTCACCCTCGCAGTTATGTTATTAACTGATTAATTAAGTTAGCTCGTAAGAGTCTTTTTGAAAGCTTGCTCTAAGCTAATAAATGGGGTGGTAGCCCCACTAAGTTTAATTTAACTCATTTAAACTGCCGTTGCTTACAGCAAAGAGTCTTGAAGTTCAGAGATGTATGATAGAATGATGCTGCTTTTGCTTATTTGTAAAACTTAATTATTAAAGATATCTTCTCTACTTTTACTTACTGCTGTTCAAAAAATAAATGTCAGTCAAATAGAGCTTGCCTTGGCCACAGATCTTGCGAACAGAAACATGGTCAGCAGTACTTGATCAATTTGAAGACAACGAAAACTCTGATCAAATACTGAATCAGATCCGACATACAAATCGATTGTAAGATTTAATGAGTGTTGCGGATTCGCACTGGACACTACCAGCGAATTCGCAACTGAATGCGACCCTTAGCAACAACATAACAAATGTCAGCAATCAGCTGACATAATCGAATAAATCCTCTTGGTTGTCAAACAACAACCGAAATAAGCTCTCTTACCTTTTAGCTGTTGGCGACCACAGAACCTAATCTTTGTACATCATATCAATCCGGCTCAAAGGACTACAATGCGGTGGATGTGATCATCGGCGCCGATGTGTACACGGTCATCATTAAGGCAGGACTTGGGAAGTCCGACCACTCGGGCATCATCGCCCAGGACACTCATTTGGGGTGGATACTGACGTGTGCAGCTTCGCTAGGCCCAGGCATCTCCAACAGCAAACAAGTCTTGACCAGTCACATGGGCGGTCCTCGTGGGTTGCGAATTTATAACTCCGACCCAGAGGAACTGGTCGACCCTACACTGCTGATTCCAGATCCCATCAGAGGACAAAGAGGAGACATCGTCGACGTCGACCCCGAGCGCGGTACATGCAGCCAGCTACCGCCGACCCCCCTCCTGGACCAATCATCAGACATGCCCCTCGCCCGCTGAACCGCCGCATGGACAACGGGCAATTGAAGGGCCAGGAGCCTGCACATTCAAAGGCTTCCAGGCACCACACCACTTCAGTGACACCGGGTGGCGAAGCTCCTGTCAAGTATCATAATAACCGAGACCGACCGCTAATAAAAGCAGCCACCCAACGAGGAGTGGGAGCGCGCGATGTCCCGCTTGGCAGCGGTGCTCCCCAGTATCCATGGATCGACCGAGTCCCAATCAGCCAGCACTCGTCTCCATCACTGATCTCGAGCTAGTGAGATCAATCACCAGCTACCACGTGGTTACTGATCGTGGGTTGCGACCTAACAACTCCAACCCAGATCACGTGGCCAGTTCCATGGCCAGCAAAGATAACAGCCTCCAGCAACGAGGGGGACCATCCCGTCATCACCAACCCTCCGTGCCGTCCAAGACCCTTCCGTCTTCAACACTCTTCAGACCGGCGGACCGCTACCAGCCCACTCACGAGACCCATCGCCAAAATAAGTATCCTTGCACTGGAGGAGGGAACCCCCGACCAAGCTCCGGATGACCATCCCCTGGAGCCAGATGATTCGCCAATGATTGGCGAAGGCGGGCGTTAAGTTGCAATCAGCTGACATAATCGAATAAATCCTGTTGGTTGTCAAACAACAACCAAAATAAAGCTCTCTTACCTTTTAGCTGTTGGCGACCACAGAAGCTAATCTTTGTACATCATATCAATCCGTAGAAATAAAAGTAATTTTAATAACTAGAAATCTAGCAGCAAGGTCTTTTGTTAAGAAGGAGAAATTTGAGGGATTTTCGAACGTCTACATAACTGAGGTAACAATTTCTTTTCTATAGCATTGTAATTCGATTGATTTCAGTCCTCGACCAAATCCTCGTTGCAGGGCAAGGGAATTCCGCATTGTTCCTGACGCCATGGTGTTAACCCACCACAACAATACCGTGTGCTGGTGGGCAGCACATACAATGAGTATAGTACATCAATCAAATTTTCTAGTGGGAGTTGCCTCTCCAAGTTTTCTTCAGAATAGCTGATGTACAGAAATATTATATAAAATAATCTAGTAACTGTTCTAGTTTCAAAATCCGTGGAGCCTTTAAATCTGAATCTCAAATATTTCGAAAACCAGTACTAACCTAGAGAAAGAGTCTGCACCAATGAACTCAGAGTAGGTACGCGAATTAAGTTCTTGCCCTGAGCGATTCCCTTGATGGGAAAAAAGTGTCTCATTCCAGCACTGTATTATTTTCTGAAGAAAATTCAAAACAAATAGTTTATAAAGGTAATCCGACAACAATAGTCTAATCACAAGAAAACGTATGGGAAATCAGGGTCATTCCAAGGAAAACTTATATCGGGTGGGTCATACATTTTTGCAAATGGCAACACTTGATTTCTTAAAAACCGGTAGACGGAAGGGCGCGCGAGTGGCGCGGAATTGTGCGTCGCTTCATACGATTTTATTTATTTTTTGTTTTATATCCACATTTATTCAACAATTCAATTACATATTTCACTTAAGACTAAATGTTAACATCTATTTTACAAATAACATTCTTACATTAACTTACTGGCTCTTCGCAAGCACTCTAAATTACACATTATCATATTTCATATGCCTTTCGGCGTACAATAACTGTTTTCACAACATGTCACAATAACTCTCTTTTAAAAGTTATTCTATTTTTTCTACATCCAGTATTATTTATAATTTTTTTTTAATTACATATATAGGGGGTTGACAAGCAAAATAAAAATAAAACAAAACGGACAAACATAAACAAGGACAAACAACAAAGGAATACAAATAAAAATTAAAATAAAAAAATAAAAAATTTAAATGAAATTAAAAACAAAATTAAAAGATAAAATAAAAATAATTGGGAATTGTGGATAGGGGGAAGGAAAGCGGTGCGCCTGAGTGGCATACTATGTTTGGGGACGTGTAGTCCTTTCTTCATCACTGATCCACCACCAGTTGGGATGGGATCGATCTTTTATTGATTTATCTCTTTCACCGATCACCATACTAAAACGCAGGCGATCTGGAAAATTAGAGATATCGTTATCGTGGAGAATTCGTTTATCCCTGGCACCACGGAAAGCGTGGTAAATAATAGGGACTCCACGTTTGTCTTGGATCAGTCCTTTTTTATCCAGGAAAGGGAACGCTTCTGGGGGAATGAAGCCATTATGGAGAGTACTCTCCATATACATATCATTGGGATAGAATGCTCCCGAAATGAGATCGTTTTCGCTGCACATTGCCCTTGTTGTGTGACCACGAATAGTCTTGATAATGAAGTTATCTATCCTGTTTAGTCCTGATTTGTCATACAGGAGTTTATTCGGATAGTATTTCTTATACTGCGACTCTGGGGTTCTATACATTCCTAGGCAGGAACGCAAACACTGCCTCTCGAACACCCGAAACTTCTCCATGTAAAATGGGGATATGTTGTACCATACCGGGCAGCCATACACCAATATTGGTCGGACGAATGCTGAGTATGAAATTATTTTCACCTTGGGGTCCAGCAGAGTACTACGGAAGAGTCTTCGTGTCATTGCATATGCGTTTTTAGCTGCTGTAAGAGCAGCTGCTGTATGCTTATCAAAGTAAAGATATTGATCAAGCCAGATTCCAAGGTATCTGACTACAGTTTTTACTTGTAGTGGAAGATTATTACTTCCCGCAATAGAAAATGTTTTCCAATTCCGTTTTGTGTCCCTTGATGCACTGGACAGTGGCGTTCTGAAAAGGATAGTCTCTGTTTTTTGGAAATTTATTTTTAATTTCCAGTCGTCGCAAAAACGTTTGATTTTGTTGAAATCATCTTGCAGAAGTCTGTTGATGACATCAATCTTTTCTCCAGATCTATACACCACAATGTCGTCGGCATACGCAATTGCATGGGATATATACGATTTTAGTCACGATGGAGCGCTTCACGGGACAATAGCGTGCTTTTGTGTGTAAAAGATTTTTACAAAAATACAACGATTCCTACGTTACTGAACGACGCCTTAGAATTGAATACGGATTACGCCGTGTGACTGAGTGTCCAAGTTTTAATTTAATCAAAGCTTAGGTCAAGGGATACCTGAAAAGTCGAATGTACCCTAATAAACCGACGACCATATCCCAATTAAAAGAAAACATCCAGGAGGAGATAGCCGCGATACCTCGCAGCATGTGTCAGCGAGTTTTCCCAAGTTTGCGTAGTCGATTGCAGGAGTGTCAACGACGAGGCGGGGCACATCTCGACGATGTCATTTAAAAAAAATAAATTTCAATAAACGTGTATTACGTTAAATAAATGATCAATAAAATAACATTTGTAGTTTTATTTCTATTCGTTTCGAATGTGCACAAATTTGTGGCCCATCTCAAATGAGCGAAATCAACTTACGCAATGTCAATAAGCAAGCTGCTGGAAGTTCATTGGCCAATTTTTTTTTTTTTTTTTTTTTTGGACAATGATTTTTAGAAATTAAATATCATTAACATTTCCAACTTTTATCGTTAACTTTTAAGTTTTGTAATTCTTCTTCGATTCTATATTCTAGGCAAACAATTAAGGCCCACCCTGTCGAAACATTATCGATGGTGACCACTTGCATCGCCGAAATTAGGACTCTACTAATCCTTGGTAGTCCAATTAAGTCGACTTTGTAATGGAACGACGTCATATTTAAAGCTATGACTGTTATGGCCAAATGTATGGGGAACCTACTAATCTCTTTTATATGGACGATTTATTTTACGTTTTAGGATTACAAACGTATTCCGATTTATTTTATGGTACCTTGCGAAGATCCAGTTTATGATATATCGTATATGTGGGATGAAAACCTAATGTTATAGTAAATATATATCAATGACTTCACCATTGAGACCGGCTACAAGGTGGATCCGCAGAGAATTCTGTTCCTATTTTCGTTCTTGTTTTGTTGGGGGACCTCGCAGTTTACCATTGCGTAATAACTGTTGATACAATCTTGTCAATAGAAACAACAGCCGGAGAAGGGCGATTGGGAGAGCTAAACGTCAAATGTACACTTGTGCTTCAAAACACCGGAGTAAAAATATCGGTGATAAGTACAGCATTTATTTACAGTCAAAATGTAGCACCATATTGCGTCGGGAAAGCATTATATATCAACATCCAGCACTTAATCTGGATTTCTTAGGGACTATTTAATATAACCTTCTTCATGGAATCAACCAACTGCGATTGATATATATTTACTTGCTTTTGTGCTGCGTTTCTTTAAGCAAAATGGCTGAAGATCTAATGTTATAGTGTCCACCTTAATCATGTATGCAGATACCATGAATGGCTCTAATTGCTTCAAATATCAAGAGGCGTGGATTGAACTGGTAATTTAAAAATCTGTAATCCTCCGGAAGCAATTAACCATTAAAAAACATAAAATCATTTTTCACTCAAAAGTGTTATTCTCGTATGATTAATGCGGTTCATGCCATAAATAAAACGAAAATATATATCTTAACGCTAGTCACCCAAGGCTTACAGCTAAGAGAACTTGTTCAATTTAAAGGTTTCAAAACATTTGGCACATACACTTACGAAATCATGGGAAAAAATAAACAATTTGAATTTACCATGTGGCAGCACACACACTCTCCCACCACATAAGATGTAGTTTGAAGTCTGTCCTACTAATTTCCCTACATCTGCGTATTAAAACACTACGCATTACGGCTGTGATGATGGGACGTTCAGTTAAAACAATAGTAAAACGTAAAGTAAAACAAAACTGAAACCAAGTAGAAGGAGCCTCAGGAAGGAGCGACAAGACACTTCCTGTGGCAGATGTTCACAGGCGCTGTGCCTCGATTTTCATTCTGCTGTGTTTGGTTTGGCCTTCTCTAGGGCACTCAGCTTATAGTTTTAGTTTCCAGGAACTTGGGATGATAGTATTTTAGGAATTCATTTTTTTTTCTCTAAGAAGAGACTATTCATTTAACAGACGCCTGGACCTGTCCATCAAGATTCCTAACTAGAAATTGTTTACGTTTTATATTTTTTTTAGAATTCCAGATATATTAAATGTTTGCCAGATTTTAAAGGGTTTTCGATAAATACGAATTTCGAAGTAGTAATTTCGAGAAAAAAGGAAACTACACAAAGCGATTTTAAATTTACATTCTCTGTGTGGCTATAGGCATTTACCACAAAGTAGAGCTAATTTGTCTTAAGGCTAATTTTTTACTTATTCTATTTAAAACGTATCAATCGCTTTTATGGTCCTTCAAGCAGAAGTATAAAACTAGTGGACAGCAGGCATTGGTGTCTACTAGGCCATAACATATGAAAGGCATTTTTAATCTCTTCATTCAAATCGATTTATTATACGACAATTACATTTCCCAGTGAAATACAAAGTTTCGAATAACATCCTTTAATGTCTGATGCCTATTAAAGGCAAGATATATATTTTTTTTTAGTTAGTACATCCAATAACGACGGTCTTCTTTGAAATATTTTGCATAAGTATCCGACGTAGGATGGGGAAGGTGAAAGTTACATTTGGCAATATTTCGAGGCAGCTGTTTTGGCACCAAGTTGAAAAGCTATCGAAATCCATTTTTAGAAATGAGTCGAGAGAAGAGCGGATCGTCTGGAAGAGTTTAGTGTCGTCCGCGTATAGAGAGATGGGGGAGTGCTTGATACTGGAGTCATTAATAGTAAGAATGAATAGGAGGGGTCCGGTTGTGCTATAAATGTAGAACCTGTTACGTTGACACATAGAGTCGAAAAAGTAGGGTTGTATGATGAATCATAATTCCATTCTTACATTCATAAAGTTGTGGCCATGCAGTGGCTGAAGGTTGTTATTATATATGGATGCCTCACTTGCCAAATCAATTAACTTCATTTTCTGTATTTTATTAAATTTTAATACCAAAACACTTAATTAGCTCCTAACTGTATATATGCAAAACAAATTTCTCTAATAATAAGTATTAACACCACTAAATGAGAGAATAAAGTCCTAAGGGGTATTTTTGACGGCAAATATGACGAGGAGGCAGGACAATAGAGGAAACTCCACAACCACGAATTGGAAGAGGTATACCGCAAACCTACAATAGTGAGAGTAATCAACTCGCGAAGATTAAGATGGGCCGGACACGTTGCGCGAATGGGCAACGATAGGACCGTGCATAGAATTCTTGACGGTAAGCCAACGGGAAAGAGACCGACAGGGCGGCCGCGACGGAGGTGGGAGGACAATGTTAGGTTGGACCTCGAGGAGATTGGATCGGAAGGTCGAACGTGGAAGGAGAGCGCACGGGACTGGAAACAATGGCGGAGTCGAGTCGGCGAGGTCATGAACTTTCGGGTTCCTACAGGCCAATAAATAATAAGTAAATAGTAATACTCATAATATTATGTATCAGTAACAGAACAGTTATTATTCATTTTTGTTAAAATTTTTAATAAAACATATTGTAGCGAGCTTCTTTTCGATTCGCGTTATTTCATCGGTGACTTTCTTGAATTCAGCTTCGTTTTTTAGATCCAGATTTCGAATTTCTTCCTTAAAGTGTTGGAAATTAAATTTCATCCACTGCGTTGGGGCATCCAACTTTGCATTAACATCTGCAGCTAGCGCGTCCAATTTTGAGTTAATATCTGTAGCTTGCGCGTCCAATTTTGAATTTTGGGCGTCGAAATTTGAATTTTGGGCATCCAACTTTGCATTCAAATATGCAGCTTGCGCGTCCAATTTTGAGTTAATATCTGTAGCTTGCGCGTCCAATTTTGAATTTTGGGCATCCAACTTTGAATTAACATCTGCAGCTTGCGCGTCGAATTTTGTCATCATCATCCTGAACATCTCCGAAATGTCCAACGGCGGCAAACTCTTCTCCGTTACATTGGCACCATCTTGACTCGCTGTTTCTTCTCCATCCGGACAGTCTGGTACACTTGTAAAAGCATCTGTGCCGACATCAATATCCTCCTCTTCTATTGGTGCTTGCAAACGCTGTCGAAGAATTGGCTTCTCTCTTCTGCTATCCAGGTTCCGGTCCTCCAAATGTGGATCTGACATCGTCACAAAACACCTCCACAGACTTATTTATTTCACCAATATTTAATCCCACTTCTGACACCAATTGTAGCGAGCTTAGGGTTCGCTGGATTAATTATTTTAAAATAAATAAGAGCCGTTAAATCGATTTTGAATTAATATAACACTTTATTAGTCCGTAATACAAACGTTGCTTATACCGTACACTTAACGATTTCTTTACTTATCGCTTCCGTACTTATCGCGTCTTTTACTGCTTACTTCTCACTCGAGACTTATCGCTTGCTTCACTGTCTTACTTATAACTCAACTCCCGATCTGCGTGCGAAGTATTTATACCGTTTTCCTCATTCTGATTTGGTGTATCGTTTTCGTCCGTTCCATAGTCTTGAATGTTCTATTCCAGTTTTCCAGTACTTACTAAAACAATCTAGTACCTTGTTTCGGACTTTCTCGAAGATTCCAGTACTGACTGTCATATGCGTCACAATATTGTAGCGAGCTTCTTTTCGATTCGCGTTATTTCATCGGAGACTTTCTTAAATTCAGCTTGGTTTTTTAGATCCAGATTTTCTACTCCGTTTCGAATTTCTTCCTTAAAGTGTTGAAAATTAAATTTCATCCACTGTGTTTGGGCATCCAACTTTGCATTAACATCTGCAGCTTGCGCGTCCAATTTTGAGTTAATATCTGTAGCTTGCACGTCCAATTTTGAATTTTGGGTGTCGAAATTTGAATTTTGGGCATCCAACTTTGCATTCAAATATGCAGCTTGCGCGTCCAATTTTGAATTTTGGGCATCCAACTTTGCATTAGCATCTGCAGCTTGCGCGTCCAATTTTATCATTATCATCCTGAACATCTCCGAAATGTCCAACTGTGGCGAACACTTCTCCGTTACATCGGCACCATCTTGACTCGCTGTTTCTTCTCCATCCGGACAGTCTGGCACAATCGTAAAAACATATGTGTCGGCATCAATACCCTCTTCCTCCATTTTTGAAGAATTTGCTTCTGTCCTCTGCTATCCAGATTCCGGTACTCAAGTTCCTTCTTCAACTCAGGAACGCGAAGATCCTCCAAATGTCGATCTGACATAGTCACAACACACTTTCACAGACTTATTTACTTCACCAATAATTAGTCCCACTTCTGACCCCAATTGCAGCGAGCTTAGGGTTCGTTGGATTAATTATGTTTAATAAATAAGAGCCGTTAAATCGATTTTGAATTAATGTAACACCGTTAATAACAACCGTTACTTTTACCGTTCACTTGACGATTTCCTGACTTATCGCTTACTTATCGCGTCTTGGACTCGCTTACTTCTTACTTATTGCTTACTTCCCGATTTTTTTTTTTTTTTAAACTATTTATTAACCGTATTTTTAATTTGTACATTTAAGTGATACAGTGACTTAAAATTAATTTTGTAACAACTGTTTACATGTAATTATTATTATAATACATTTTTCAAACAATGTTTTGAGAGATACAGGATAGGTGTGTGTTTATACATTTAGTAGGGTTTCGTCTTCCTGGACAAGGTCAGAAAACCAGGAATTTCTTATTTTTACTTTACTTAATCTAAACTTAACCCTAAATATAAATATAAATATAATGTGACGCATATGACAATCAGTACTGGAATCTTCGAGAAAGTCCGAAACAAAGTACTAGATTATTTTAGGAAGTACTGGAAAACTGGAATAGAACATTCAAGACTATGGAACGGACGAAAACGATACACCAAATCAGAATGAGGAAAAACGGTATAAATACGTCGCATGCAGATCGGGAGTTGAGTTATAAGTAAGACAGTGAAGCAAGCGATAAGTCTCGAGTGAGAAGTAAGCACATACAAGACGCGATAAGTACGGAAGCGATAAGTAAAGATATCGTTAAGTGTACGGTATAAGCAACGGTTGTATTACGCACTAATAAAGTGTTATATTAATTCAAAATCGATTTAACGGCTCTTATTTATTTTAGAATAATTAATCCAGCGAACCCTAAGCTCGCTACAATTGGTGTCAGAAGTGGGATTAAATACTGGTGAAATAAATAAGTCTGTGGAGGTGTATTGTGACGATGTCAGATCGTTTTTATTTTAAAATAATTAATCCAGCGATCCCTAAGCTCGCTACAATAACTTAACCTAATTTAGTCGGATTATTATAAAATGAGCTATAAACAAAACAAAGTTTTATAATTAAGGGGATATAGGAATTGAAGGATGTGGAGTGATGTCAGTTATGGGTTAGAGGTATAGTATTTCTTTCCGGTTGTTCGTTGAAAAACAATGTTGGAAAATTGTTGGACGTTACAGTATTTAAACTGGTTGGGGGTAAGTTCAGTGTTGTGGTATATGATCTCGTTTGAATCATTTACCAGTCTGCCTGAGGCGAAGATAGCTCTGGTGTGGAGACAGTTAGGATAGTTAGTGCTGATATCTAGAGGGTTCGCTAAGAGTGAGGTTATTATGGGATTGGGATTATTTCGTAGATTTTCGATAAATTTGATAGACAGCTCGAGGAATCGTCTATCGAGGCGTTCTGTACCAGCGGCATTGTAGAGTTGGACGTTACTATAGTACTTATAGGGGTTAGGACGACGATGTAATCCAGAGACATACCTAAGGCATTTTCTTTCGAATGCTCGTAATTTCTCCATTTGGGAGGGAGTGATATGGTACCACAATGGGCACGCGTACGTGAGTGTGGGTCTGATAATTTGTTTGTAAATGAGCAGTTTGACTTTATGAGGGAGACTATTAGGTTTCCACATAACCCTTCTACAGAGATTAAGCTGAATTGTGGCTTTATGAAGGGAATTTTTAATGTGGGGGGAAAAAGAATAGTTATTAGAAAAAGTTATTCCCAGATATTTTAGGGTTTTGGGGGGTTTTATCAGAGTGTTGTTCAGTTGAATCTTAATTTTGTTGTGGCAGCGTCTAGTGTTGTTTGTACAGTGCTCGTTTTTGCCTTTGAACACTATGAGCAGCGTTTTATTTGGAGTAAGGTGGATTTTCCACTTATTAAAGTATGTTGATAGGTTAGGGAGGAAGTTGTTAATGCGGTTTCTTGCAGCCTTAACAAATTTGCTGCTAGAGTAAATTAATGTATCATCAGCATACTTCAGCATTACAACATTAGGAGATACGGGTTGAGGAATATCTGATGTATATAGCAGATATAAGATTGGCCCTAAAATAGAGCCTTGGGGAACACCCGCGGTTATGGTGCGGGTTTCTGAGATGGGAGAATTTATTCTCACAACGAATTTTCTGTCAGAAAGATAAGAGGCTAAGACCTTTGTTGTGTGAGAGTTTGGATTAAATGTCGAGTGCAGTTTGTACATAAGCCCTGAGATACAGACGCAATCAAACGCCTTAGAAATATCGAGAGATATCCACGCAGTAGGGCTTTGGTTTAGGAAATCAGTTGTAACATCGTGTGTAAGTTTTAGTAGAGCATGACATGTGGATTGTCGCTTACGAAATCCGAACTGACAGTTAGGGATGAGGGCATTCTCATTGGCAAATGAGAGAAGATTTTGGTAGATCTTGCGTTCCAGTATCTTACTTAATGTACTTAATAGGGATATTGGACGATAATTGCAAGGGCTATTACTACTACCGGGCTTCTTAATAGGAATTACTACCGCAGTTTTCCAGTTCTCTGGGAAGTGCGATGCATTAATTATATGATTAAGAAGAATGAGGGTGGGAAGTAGATTCGGTGGGCGTAGCCTTTTAAATAGAAGGCGTGGGATTCCATCTAATCCAGTTGATTTTTTGTTATTTCCTGATCTTACGATCTCGGATAATTCGTTTGCAGTTAGAAAATTTGTAGTGTCTAAGGGGTGTGAAGCTGTTTGTGTTTTTTACTTCTCGATCTGCGTGCGACGTATTTCTACCTTTTTTCCCCATTTTGATTTGGTGTTTCGTTTCTGTCCGTTTCATAGTCTCGAATTGTCTATTGCTTCTAGTTTCCAGTTTTCCAGTACTTTCTAGAATATCCTAGTAGATACTTTGTTTCGGACTCTCTAGAATATTCTAGTACTGATTGTCATATGCGTCACAATATATTTATATAATGAAGTTTTTCCATAATAAAAAATTATTCGAAGATTGAATTCGAATTAATAATTTTCTTTCACATGCCAAAACGATTAACTCCCTTAATCATGAAACAATTGTAGCAATATTAAGAATTGCTCTAATGATATTCTATCTTACACTTTCCACATGATGTTAGATAAAAGATGCATATGCAGTAATACAGTCTACATAGTATTACTGATTTTTTAATTTAAGAAGAATTTTAAAACACAACATATACTATTTTATAATTTTTTTCAACTTCTTGTTTTATGGAGTTAATCGATGTGGCAAGTGAGGCATCCATATAAGAAACCCATTATGGCATTCAGTGTAAAACAAATTCGATAATAACGGTAAACCTACAATATTTCATTGTCGCTCAATCCTCGTCAGACAAGAGTGTGCCACAGCTATGTGTTGTTACGTCTCCAGCGCCGTGCTTCCTCTTTCGAGGGAAGAGCGTGGGGGTTATATATTTATTAAATTAATTATAGTTAGTTTTTATTTATTTTATTTTATTTGAACTCAGCTATCTCAAGCTGAGCTCTCTTCTGAACTACTTTACAATATAAATGCTCCTGTTTTTATAGAACATTTTGTTCCAACTAACTGTGTCGTATAAAATGAACAAAACAATCCAGAAGTTTCTGTGACTTATAATTTTGAACAAACTTTGAACGAAAATCAAAGTGCTATATTTTGAAATGAAAAATGTGTTAGTTATGAAAAGGGGCATGTTTTTAAATGTGATGAAAAGGGGCATGTTTTTAAATGTGCTGTAAGTGACTGGATATAGAATATTGTGTCTGTTTATTTATGAATTGTATTAAATGAGAATGTAAGATATGTGAGGATGTAGTTTTAAAGGTTGTGTTAGAACGGACATGAGATTAGTGTTAAAGCGAATAAGGGTAGTATTCTGGAATACAACATCCCACCCTTCTTCGAGAAAGAAAATTGTCCTTGAAGAGAATAATTTTCTGTTAACTATTGCTTAGATTAGGATTAATTACAGACTTGGATTTTCGTTCAATTACAAAGGCGTTCAAAGTTAATCTTATATCAAAAGTTACTACTTACTAGAAAAATAGGTTACAATAATCCAAAAGTTTACTTATAGTCTACTTACATTATATTTTAACTAACTTTAAATATTTCCAACTAACTTAAAATATTTCCACTTGGAACCTTTTCTTTTATTATCCAAAATAATTTTTTTTTCTATATATATGATTAATATTAATTCTCAAAATTCTCTTTTTCGTTCGAATTTCCAATATATTATATCCCAATATATATTTTAACTCTAAAATTTTCTTTCTTTCTTCCCCTTTTTTACGAATAAGGGTATTATTCTGGAATACAACAGTGTCAAAACGGTGTGCATTCGACAGCGTGGTCCAATTGAACTAACAACTTTTCAAAACTCTGTAATTTTTTAGTTTTTAACGAATTCCATTGAAGTAAAGGAATACATTTTAGGGAAGACACAAAATTTAAGAATCTATTTCATAATATCAATATGGTCTCCCTGGCCCTGAGTCTGTCTATATTCCGATAATTTAGAAAAACCTGAATAACTAAAAAATATTGACTTTTACCAGGGTTTTGTTAAAGTGACAGGATATGAGGTAAGGTGCCTCCACCAACGGTGGCATTTACAGGACGCCCTATATAAATACGGGGGCAGTGACTTTTTGAAGAAAAAATATTTTTATTTCTCAACATAGTCTTCTTTTAGCTGAATACATTTAACCAGGGTTTTTCCAGTTTCATTATTCCTTCCAAATAATCGGTTTCCTCATCATCGCCATCGGCACTACAACCGGGAACTGGTCGTGGCCTTATTTAGCAAGTCCTGAGGCATTTTTCCATAATGATGTATTTTTTTCCGGGCAAGGTCATTAGTCTTGCGCCAGAGGCTCCCCAACGGGGAATCGAACCGCGGTCTCCCGTGTAACAGGCGGGTATACTAACACCTTATACTATCGAGGAGCCCAATCGGTTTCCTCAGGGCCTTCAAAATAGGCGTTCATGTTTGTGATGACTTCGTCATTCGACCCAAATCTTTTAACGCCCAGCCATTTTTTCTTCAAACGTCGTGGTTTGGTGCTTATATGGCTCAACATAACTTTAAACTTCGTAAACATTAACTACTGTTTATTTAATTTTATTATTATTCATCGTGCTCTTTAACGTACATGAGTAGTTTGTCGATAATGTAGTTTGAATTAATCCAAACCTAAAAGATAGATATGTCACCATCGCATTATTTACGCGATAATAAGAACTACTCACATTTGTTTACTAAACGAGTGCTAAAAATAAAATCAGGAATAATTTATTCTAAATGTTAAGTACACCAAACTTATCTCAAATGTCGAAGGGGAATTCTTTGTAACTACATTCGAACCTGTGGGCGGAAGAACAAATTGAGCTGCATACTTCAAATGAACAACCAAATCCGGTGCGTGGCTGTTTCCGAGGTTACATAAAACCATCAAAGCATTTCCTTTCGAGATACGGCAACTTTTTATAGTAAAGTTTCTTAGGTTTTCTCTTATTTTGGTAGACAATAATACAACAAACAGCATTATGTTTGTCAACCACGACAGCCCCATTATCGAAGTGGGTAAGAATTTCATGACGAAACCGTATCTGAAAGCCGCAAAGAGTGAGGAGTCTATTATGATGTAGTTTTATGACCGATTTCTTTATTCGTGATAACAACGTAGATTGCTTCATGTAATTCATTGGAAAGCTTTAGGTTTCATTATGAGTTTTTTTGATGTAAAGAGATGTTGAAGTTATTCTTGTGCACAGACTTCAACGGTGTTAAGGGGCATAGTTTTGAGCACCTCTGTAAATATTTATTCGTTCTTTGTCAGCAAACGAGAACACACAATATATGATTCAACAAAATATTAGTTTCAGTCTCATGATCATGAATAAGGAGACTTATTATCTCTGGTACTAGCGCTTATTAATTGATGAAAAATATTCACCTATGTGGTAAACGTAGTTGTAAATCGAATCTCGCTACAGTGTGTCACACCTTCAAATATTGTTTTGAACACCTGTTCAAAGTAGTCTCGAATTTTTTAGATTTGTTTTTGTATGACTAGCATAAACTATTAGAAACTGTGCATGTTTTGGCTCCACTATACATTTTAAGCATGGCAGCAAGAGAGAAATCTGGTTTCACTTACATCATTGGTTTTTGGACCCAAAAGATAGCTAGTGCTTCACAGAAAAAGTAAGTCCGGTCTTATTGTGAAAATGTGTGAAAATATATAGCGATCACTCTTTTGCATTCGCTCAAATTATTTATTATAGCTGTTAGATGCATCTCGTCGGATATATTCCAAAGTCATTTCAGTAGTATTGAACCAACGGTTAGTTTCGTTGAGTTTTATCGGCAAGTGGTCAATGATCACTCAAATAAACCGAATTTCGCGAGATAATAGCACGAATCTCCGAGGAACTATTTATAAAACAGACAAAGGGCCGCTACACACGTTCGATGATATAGCGACTGCGGCCCGAAGTCAGCGGTGGGTCCTCTATCGGGCGGATCAGCCGTCTATGTATGCTCTAAAATTAGTCAAGGATATGCTTAGGAACAGAGCTTCAAACATGGAAACGTTCAAGCGCAGGTCTAATTTGAGATTTATATAGGAGAATAAGTTGAGCCGGAGTAAAATATTTTTGGTTCTAAAAAAATAATTCAACCCATAGAGGCGGACCTGGCGATATTCGATATGCGTCAATGGCACATTTCCACAAATTGCGATGGTGAGCAAATCTATCCATTCCTTAGATGCAAGGGCTTGACCATTCATGATCAGTTGTGGAACCACCGAGTCATTTTTTATTGTGAATTTTATACATTGCGCCTTATTTGCATTAAAGTCAACGAGATTGCACTCTTCCCATTTTAAGATTCTATCCAGATCACGATCCAGTGTCGATCTGGCTACATCTGAGCTGGTACGACATTGACGCATTAATCGACCGATCATTCGAAAATGCGGAAATAAGTGTACTGTTTTTTTATTTTATTTTATTATTATTATTATTATTATTATTATTATTATTATTATTATTATTATTATTATTATTTTACTTCTCCCAGGAAAGGTGAACTAATAGCGCTGAGTGAGCGCCCTGACATGCTGTTCTTTTCTCGACCGCGTCCATCAACCGAGCTCCGAAAAATACTCAAGAATTTTTCCCAGCCATTTCACGAAACCTATAGCTTAATGGGGTGGTATTTTCACCGGGCGGCTGGGCTTTGGGGCCCTACCTACTACTCAGTAATTGGACAATAGCAAGGGTCGTCAGTTGAACCTAGGTTTGCACAATTAAACGAAAGACACAGTCTCCTTACCAACTCATCCCTTGAGGGGCGATCCACCAAACTAAATAGTTTGTTGCCCGTTGACTCTAATGAATCATTTATTTGAAACAAAAACAAGATTGGAGCCAAAATGGAACATTGATAAACACCGAAATTAATAGAATAGAGTTCCGAAAACACAATTTACAACAACCCGGATCGTTCGATTTTCGAGGAGGCTCTTCATCCAGTCAAAATTGTTGAGAAAGTTCGTATGAATGAAGCTTGCTTAAAAACGCCCTGTATCAAATGTGGTGAAAAGCGTTGGAGATATCCAATGCGATTGCTCTTGATCCGCTATATTTTTTAATTACAGATGTCTAGATGTCAGTTACAAAGGTGAAAAGGCCTCCTGTGGACCGCCTAATACGGAAACCGTATTGGTGGCCAATCTGTTATCCATTGTATTCCAAGTCTATAGCGAACTCGTTATGATGACCTTTTCCATCACTTTGGATAACACAGACAGTAAAGGTATCGGCGGATAATTTTCAGGAGACACCTTTTCCCGTTCTTTAACACTGGTTGTGTGGCGGTTCCTTTGAACGCCACTGCTTCCCTTCCCATTAACCATCCAGGTAACTGTACTCTAGAGCACCAACACGTGGAAAGCATATACTTACCTTCCATAGTTGTACCGAAATCTTCAGAAATGCTTAAGAACACTAATTGCGCTGATGCAAAATCGATCAGCAACAAATAGGTGTTTTTCCACAAGGGCATGGTCGCTTTAAACGCATCATGTGCCTTAAAAGCAATTTGGTCGCACCATCAAGCAAGCAACATTAACCAAACCACATTATGATATATCTCCTAACGAGTCTGCCGCACAGGAGCAGATGTTTCTTCTTTTCCTTTTTACCCATGCCCACATCGGTCGGTCATCCGATCAACAAATACATTACGGCATACGGCTGACCACCCAAGAAAGTCGAGTCCTCAAAAATGGAAAATTACTAGCGAGAATTCGACTGCTTGGAGATACCGCCAAGATGTGCACGATCAGCATAAATGCTGTACGCAGTTGCTGGTCGTGTAAACACAAAATATCTACGTCGAGATATTTGCACCAGCTGCAACCATGCCAGCTAATGTTCCCCTTGTGGATTCGGTGACCCACGGTCCGCATACTCGTGGACACACGCCATGAGCAGCAGAAACGATCATCGTGTGTGTGTTTCACCCCTTTTGGCTGTACCAATACAAGGAAAATCATCCCTTGTCGGACACCGAAGCAATGTACGAAATTTGCTATGCTGTCGTCTTCGGTGAATGAATAATCAATCGCTATACGGATTCCGTGGGAGCAAGTCGTACCTCCACGTTAAATAATTCGAGTCGAATATTACCAACAGTCGGTGGACGAGCTTCCGGAGTGTTTCGGTTTACATAAAAATTAAATCAGTTTAGTTGTTGGAAATTAAATTCTTTAAAGTAAAGTCAGTTTATTTGGTTGTAATTAACATTGTACGTTTGTTGGAAGTAAATCCGTGTAAAACTAAACAAGTGTATCATTTGTAACTTCATTTTCGATTGACAGTAAAATAAGTTTTATAATCAGTTTATTTATTTAAAAGGGAACTCTGTACATATTGTCAATGTTAAAGCCTTGTGAAATTTAATCCTGAACTTTACGATAGAAAATAAGTTTTGTAATCAGTTTATTTAGTTAAAAGTAAACTCTGTACTTATTGTCAAAGTTGAAGCCTCGTGAAATTTAGTCCTGAACTTTACGATAAAAATAAGTTTTGTAATCAGTTTATTTGTTTCTATCGGCACTTGAAAGCAAGCCTTTCAGTTAGTGTAATTTAAGTTATATCACTTGTGAAGCAGACATACTATCAATAAAGAACCATTGATTTCATTTTAATTGGTGAAAAAAAAATCGCATTATTTTGAGGCAATTACGGAGCGTGCCGGGGAATAACAACAGTGCGACGTAGAAGCGTTGCAATCCAAATATTCGTTGGGAGACTTGGCGAACCTGTGCCCTTGAGGCACCATACCTAAGAGACCAGGAACCCACAGTTGAATTCGGGCGGTTTTCCAGCATATACAAGACGTCATTTGTACATAAGATGAGCGAAAGAACCCGCGACAGTTTTGGAGCACAGTTTTTAAGGACTATGCTAGTATTCCATTGGGGCCGGTTGCTTTCTCACATATCAGTCTACGGGGAATGTGTGGGCGGAATTTCACATCTGGCATTGAAGATTGCACCGGCGCGATCGTGGACGGCTTCAAAAAACCGGCATCGAGGGTTGCATTCGCGAAAACACCGGCTTGGTTTTTTGAGTTTATGTTTATTTATGTTTATTACTCCCGTGCGCACGCTACGGGGGATGGAAGACAACTCACTGGTGGTTAAATTTCGACTTGGGTTTAGGGACCCGTAACGAAAACGGGTGTGGCATTTCCGTGCGCACGCTGCGGTGGTTGGATTTCGACTGTGGTACTCAGTGATTAATTTCGACAGACTCGCGGTGAGTCCTCTCTCAGCTAAGGGTGGGTTTTCTTTTCTCGAGAGAAACGTAAAGTTTCTCTTTGTGGTGGTGAATTGGAGAGAATCTTTCTGGGTCGATCTTGGCTAGTGTGCTAATTGATCCATTGTTTATTCATGCAACGGGGTCATGGGAAAACGAAACTGAGAAAGGAGGAAACAACAAAGGGCATCATTGAAAACATTGATGCGGCTGTATAAATAGTCTTCATGCAATTAGGAGAACTGGGTGCTAAAAGCAAATTAGATACACAATGGCGATTGTGCACTGTATCTTTGCTGGCAGAAAGGGTCGAGTTCTTTGTATGTATGTTTATATGCTGTAGAATTCGATTCTTGGCGGCTAGTCGCTAGATGCGAAAACTGTTTTTTTTTCGATTGGACAAAAGGCTGCCGAGACTGTGTATAAGCCAGGAAAATGTGCCGCGCACGTGTGTGGCAGGGTACGCTGGCTGACAGGGACGCCGATAAGGTTTTCCTAATTAAGGATGATGCTTTGCCTGTAAAGAATTCTTTTCAGAGATTTTGATAATGCGTTAAACGCATGAATGTTAGCGAATTCTTTACAGGGAGTTTTAGGTTAGGTGCATTCAATGTCCTTGGGAAGGAAATGCTTGCAGGTAGCTGCAGGTTGGTAAAGGGAGTTGGGGTTGGAATTGTGGGTGGGTCCTTGCGTAACTTGAAAGAACCCCCACAGTATAACATTGCTGAGTACTACCTATAAGATAATCTCAACTATCCTAGAAGATCGGATAGCCCCATTCGCTAAAGCCATCATTGATCAATATCAGTTTGGCTTCATCCCAGGCAAATTAGCGATTGATCAGATATTCACCCTTAGGCAGGCGATGGATAAATGTCTGGAATTTAAGATTCCATTATATCATCTATTTATAGATTTTAAGGCCGCCTACGACACCATAGCCAGGGTAGAACTATATAATGGCATGAGAGAGAGTCCGGCATTCCAAACAAATTGATACGACTTTGTAGATTGACCATGACCAATGTAACTAGTCAAGTAAAAGTAGCGGGATTGCTGTCCAAACTAATAAACATCTTTAATGGAGTCCGACAAGGGGACAGTCTGGCTTGCCTCCTCTTCAACCTGGCGTTAAAGAAAGAAATCCGTGACTCTGGCGTCACAACTAGGGGGACTATTGTCACCAAGTCCAGCCAGATACTTGACTACGCAGATGACATCGACATCATCGGTAGATCCGATTCGGCTGTACAGGACTCCTGCACCCTGATCGAGCAGGCGGCACAAAAACTGGGACTGCACAATTAATGAGGGGAAAACTAAGTACATGATGGCAACTTCTGCAAAGAGAAGACCTAATGTTGGTCAAACTATCAGGGTAGTGGAGCACGAATTTGAAATAGTGCAATCCTTTGGGTCTAGCCGATAACAATATGGAAGAAGAAATACGCGAACGGCTGATCAAATCCAACAAAGCCTACTATGGTCTATCAAGGCTCTTTAAATCCCGAAATTTATCCAGAACATCTAAGCTACTACTGTACAAGACCATGGTCTTACCAGTACTCGTGTATGGATCCGAGAACTGGGTGCTCAATAAAAGACACTCCGAACTCTTAGCCGCGTTCGAGAGGAAGGTCTTAAGGAGAATTGTTGGCCCCGTATGTGAGGGAGGCCGATTCCGGAGACGCTACAACCATGAGTTGTACGCATTCTATCTTGAAGCTAATGTTATAAGAAAAATCAAGCTCGGTAGACTCCGGTGGGCGGTGACCTAGCTCGAATGAGCGAAGAGGAGCCTGCCCGGAAAGTCCTTTGTGGCAGGATGTATGGAAGGAGTAAGGAGTCAGCGTGGCAGGCCTTGATTCCGATGGAGGGATGGCGTAGACCAGGACGCCCAGAGCCTGGGAGTGTCAAACTGGATGGCATCGGATCGGAATCGGGAACGGTGAGGAGATTTGTTAAATAAGGCCAAGACCGGATCTCGGTTGTAGTGCCGATGATGATGATAATGATACATCCTCTATCAAAAGGATATTCCAGGAAAATTTGAGTATTTGAATACGAAATGTAATTTTATAATAGGACAAATTATTGCTTGCTGATGTTTTCGAAATTCATGTTGTAAAATAGTTCGCCATCGTTTAATAGGGATTTATTTTTTAGTCACATTTGAGTTTTTCAGTTGCTCATGGCGTGGAATTGATATTCGTGTACATTTCTAAGGAACTGGGAATATGGATTGCTGTCATGTCACTAAATCACTAATACCCTTCTTGTTCTCAAAGGGAAACCATCTCATGTATCCCTTCAATTCATACAAAACGACAGAGTCAAAAATTAGAAGAATTTAAAAAAAAAAAGCAAGTATATCGAAAATATCTTTTACCGTTTTCTAATTCCAGTTGGAACATATGCGGTGATTCTCAAAGCAAATCTCCCGCTTCCACCTCTGCCAGCTCTGTAGAATCGATTGTCATCAGTACATATAATTTTCATATGGAGCTGACTCCTCATGACAGTAAATTGGATTCCAATCTTCCTGTATACGATAACTCGAAGAGGAGGAAAAGTGTGCAGTCTTAAGAGGTCCATAATTGACAAATATTACATGCGGCCTTATGTGTGTAAGTCAGAAGCTCCTGGGGAAGGCATTGAAAACCAATCCTCTTGGATTGCACCATATCAGGTTGCATTCAGTTTATCTGCCTACGGAATCTGTTCTGCCTGTGGCACATAACGCGAACAAGGCTTACAAAGGTGATGGACGGATGCACTTGCACCGGTGATCTCGGTTATCTAATGCCACCTTTTGTAACCACCACAAACATCTGAAATGCAGTCCGACAAATGGTACCTTTACGAATCCTCGTCACCATGGGTTGGTTGTGGGAATCATTTCCAGGTATACACCGCCTATGCATTGACTTGATGCCACGACCGCAAGTGGCGACGTTGTCCCGTGCTTCGAACCGAAATTGAAATACTCATATATTCAGATTTATAAATAGTAGAGGACTGACTATGTGTCTGTGGGTTGGATGCTACCGCTATTGGTACTTACTTCCTTTGACTTCTGGCATTTTTGTGGTGCAGCACACGAACGAGCTTCGACTAACAATCATGGTATTTGGTATGCTTTGGTTTATCCCTGCTTAGCAGTATACATCCGAGAGATTGCAATCGAATGGAATGTGGACATTTTCTACGAGCGAGACTACGCGGTCGGATAATAGATAATTGGACTGAAAATGTGAATGTAATTTCAGTGAAGGATATTGAATTAAAAATGCAAAGAAAACTTTTGCTTCAAGAGGCTTGGCATGACCGCGACACAATGAAAATCATTTGTATCTCTAACCGCACATCCCAATTTTCGTGGACCTACATGTCCGAAAGGTCTTATTGTGCTCCTGTTTATAAAATCAGTCACGACTGCCCAGCCAGCGAAGTGAAAGTAAATTGCATTAATTTTACATTAATTAGAAATTCTGTTGAAATGGGCATCAAATGCTCGCAAACAGCATTCGAGGGAACCATAGCGTTAGTACTAGGTGAATTGAAGTGAAAGCCGTCCTTGAACGGAAACCGATAGAAATTTAGCCGAATTGATTTTATACAGTGATCAATTACTGGAGTTACACTGATCTACTTAAAATCAAGAAGTTCCAGAATTCAAGCCTGCACGTTAAGATTGGCTAATCTAATGGCAGACTTTTGTTTTTTCAAGAAATCCTTGAAAAGTGGAGCATCAGACTACTGACTCGTCGTGGAAGGGGATATATTATTCTGGATTTATTTCTAATTAGCGGTAGGATGTTGATGGCTCTGATGATTTATTTTTCGATTTTCATTTTGGTGATATTCTTCACTATATTTTGAGTATGCGTATGTATCTATTGTAAACGCCACAGATTCTGTAGCCATTCCAGTTGAAGTTCGAGTTATTCCAGTTGCCGAAAATTGAGAACTGGCTTCGATGACACAACGGGTTTATAGCATTTTACAATGGTAGTGAAAAATATGGTTCGGACCCACACTATCCGAAGGTTAGTACCAAAACACGCTCGCATTAAACCACAGAAACCGTGAGAGCGTGGGTTACACTAATCCTAGAGGTACTCTATATCAAAGACTAACTATTGATAAATTCAGGGCTCAATAGGCAACCAATAAGTTCCATGTAAAATGAACGATTTCGACACTTCTGAACAGTCATTCAGACACAATAGTGATCAATGTAAGTAGATTCTGGTTTCTGGTATTCGGCATCCGGCTTAGGAGCTTAGGTGGTTTGATGAGTTAGCTAGTTGGGGGTGTAGCGCTAAGGATAGGGAAAACCAACTTGTGTCGTCTTAGATACACACACAATACACAAGCAAATCGTGAAGAACACCGAACGAAAATTGAATACGATAATGCATCAGAGCCGTATAACATAGCGATAAAATAACAATTCACATCAGTGGAATATACTTGCGTTTAAAAATCGAATTCAAAACCCGGCCAGTAGCCTGATGTGTTACGCTTTGGTTCAATTTTTGGTGATTCAAACTGTCCTAGCGTCAGTTCGAATCACACGTTCTTCTTCACTATTATTTCAAACGTTACAGTGCCTCAACCAACATCCCCGGACAAGACGACAAAAAACATCATCACCCAGTACAAAGGCAAATATCGAAACGTAAAAGTGGATAACATTCTACACGTCCCCGACCTGCGGGCGAATCTAATGTCTGTGAGCAGATGCCCCACGCTTCGGAACTCATGATCTGACGCATTTTCATGGTTCCAATATCGCAGAACTAATGCAATTCCACGACTCGAAACTCAGGGAAATGGCGCGGAACGAGACCGGCCGAAGATGTCTTACGAGTTCAAGCTAAAGTGCGGGAATCGTAACTTGGATGACGAGACGAGAAGGAGAGAAGCGACTGTAGAAATGCTCGCGATGCGTCTAGGGTTTTCCCAACTTGACGTCCTTATTTCATACGTTCCTCACATAGTCGAGAGCAAGGGTAAAAACGACTGGCCTACCCTCTTCGCTGACAAAGGTGAGCGCAACAGACAGGCAGTCGGCCAGGGGTTCCGTCATCAGGGTATCGCACTGACAAAGCACGGAGCGGAGCTGTTATTGGTCGATATCTTCGAAGGCATTCGCAACCTCCAATATAAATCTTAACCAGTTCGATCTTACAATGTAACAACTCGCCAACGGACGCAAGTCCTTCAAACCGTTAATTGCCTGAGAGACAGAAGACGAGAACCACATGTTCGAGAGGAACATCAATTCGAAGTGTTATTCATCTTCCACGAAGGGATTGTCAAATATGTTGTAGTTCTACGTTGAGCTGTAGTTAAACGGCTTGGTGGCGCAGGGCGCGCCGACTAACTATATGAAGTCGATTTATGTTTTATTGTATCCTAAGGATTTCTGGTTACAATCTTAGAATCCTTGAATCTAATTCAGACCGAAAAACAAAAAAAAAAAATTATGAAATTGGTAGGTCGCGAAGATTTAGATGGACCGGGCATGTAGCGATAATGGGCGCCGACAAAATTATCCGCAAAATTCTTAACGACAGACTAATGGAAAAGCGACTGGCAAGAATGCCACAGCAGAGATGGGAAGACAATGTAACCCGTTAACTTGGGGAAATCGGATTAAGTACTGAAACGTGGAAGGAAAATGCGCGGGACAGGGTTGATTTTTCCTCAATAACATCCATTTTTATAATGATAGGGTTGATTTAAAATTCCTTGGATTGGTATTTTGTGATTGTTTCACATAAGGCAATTCAATGATTTGCCACATTAGTGAAAAAACCTGTCCAGAGTTTTTTTTATGTGGATTGTTTATTTAATTCCTTTTCTTGTATTTTTAAATTGAAAAATACTTCCTTAAATTTGTAGCGTTTCTAACAGATACACATACAATACACAAGCAAATAGTGAAGAACAACACCGAAAGAAAACCGAATAAGCAAAGCATCAGAGCCGTATACCATAGCAATAACATAGCAATTTTACATCAGTTGAGTATATACTAAGTGGCGGTTCCACCAAATCCCACGGTTCGCCTTCCTGAAAAACCCCCATAATCATTACCCCAAGACGCTCAAGTCCTCGCCAATGCATTCGCATTAGGCACCTAAAAATGCTGCACACATTTAAGAGATCAAATCTATGATCTTTAAGTCCCTGTAAAGAAAACTTACCTTCATGCATTCTCTTCGCATATCACTGCTCCTTAAGATCTGTATTAGCTTACCAGGAATTCACAATCAATTTCGGCATCTACGTCGCCAGTCAAATTTCCTTGAACGAACTCCGGTAAACAAATAATTCGATTTACATACATTGTAACCTTCATGACAGGGATCATAAATACTGCGCCATCTATTTTCCCAACGTCGCCAAGTAAATTTCCTTACGTACACATCGGCCGACGCCCTTTTTCTTCCAGCAATAAAAGTCCCTAACTCGCACCATGTGCAAATTGAAGATTGCTGTTCCTACATAGGTTCCTGCGATACCGTAGACAATTCGTATCGTTTAGGTATCCGAATCACATTTTCTATTTAACGAGCGGCTGCTATTTATCTAGCCGACCCTTATTACCGAACTATGCATCAGGTCATATTTCCCTTGTCCTTTAATTCGCCGAATCTTTTCCCTCACGAACTAGATGCATAAACAAATACAAAGCCATTAGCATCCGACGCGATGCGATTCGTTAGTTTCAACAAACACACATCTCTTGGATGCCCATTATGCCCCGTCCTTGAGTTTCAGGTTTATTCCTATGGCCTTGTGTATGAAAAAAAACCAATGTGATCTTCACTCACACATACACATTCATTGCCAAGTCTGTCTTCCTTGTTTCCACCACAGAGAAACATTTTCTTCTTGGGCAAACTCATCTCAAAACGATAAAATATCGTTGAGTCTTCTTCCATCCTTCAGTGCGCGCGCATCTAGTATTTTTACCATTCCCCGTAGGGTGATGCACCGGAGTCTGCACCCCTGCGGGACGTGTCCCTTCACGGAGTCGAGTGTACTAGATCCTCCTTACTCATTAAAATTTCAATCAGCACCTTTTTGCCTCCTCACTAAAGTTAAATAAAAAGAACAATTTACCATAGAACAGCATTCCGTTGGTTTTAATTACTTATGGTGTACAGTGTTATTCTTTTGGCGTTCGGCGGAACAATCACAATTGGTGAAGTATATGATGGAGGAGGAAGCAGAACGGAGTACCCATGCAGGTACATTACTTCTTCCCCACAACTACTTGAGAATAACGATCGAATTCGTTCACCCGGCAGTGGTCTGATGTGTTGAGGCTTTGGTTCTACCTAGCGTCGGTTCGGTTTTCACACGTTCTTCACTATCGTTGCAAACGCTATGGGAAAAAAGTGTCCATTATTTGGTAGAGAAATAGTTCGTGAAGAATAAGACTCAATAAATCGGTTTTGATCCAGATCTAAATATACTGGCCTCGCTGAGGCCTCTTTAAGACCAACTTGGGAATTTTCAAGGGTGTTCTCAGAACTCGCACTGGATTTTAACAGCCAGTTGGATTGCTCTAAACAAGAATTGATGCGGTTTAATCATAATTCTTCAGAACCATTTTCAAAATAGTAAATTTGGGGCCATAGTAAGGGAGTTGATATGCTAGCAATATCAGTTGGTGAAAATGATCTATCCTCACCAGAGCTCATTTGTTGTAACGGTGCTAAGAGTTCAGATTCGACGTCATTAGAAATCTCATCTACGACATTTTCGTTGGCAATTGCTCTGGATTGATATTATGATCATCGTAGGAAAGATTACTTAATTTCATATCGGTAAAATCGGACAAATGTGAGAGTATACAACATGAGAGATTGAAGATCATCGAAAGGGGAGCTGAGAGAATGGATGAGCATTTCTTGAGAAGAATTACCGGAATACCATCAGGGCCGGTTGTGAACTCGTCTTTGAAATGGAGTAGTTTAAATTCATTTAGGGACAGTTCAATTCAAAGGAGTTATGGAGAAGTGACCTGGGAAAAGTTTGGTACGTAGTCGAAGTATGACGGGTAAGGAACAAAGGAGATTTTTGGCGGTTATTTATTGCGTATTCTAGTTGATACTGGAGTGTTCCGCCGACACTACTCCCAAAACAGCGAAACACACACACGGAGCGAAAACAATGTCAAATTAAACCACGAGAAGAATTGCTTTATTTTGTACTTTTATTTTGTGTCTAAGTTGCGCACTAGGCCGGATTCAAACTAAATAAGTGTCTCGACAATATTTTTATTAAACACGTAGCGAAGCACATGCACGAAAGACGCGTTACTCCCTTAGATTAAATTAACCGAAATTCGGATACGATACTAACTACCTCCTCGACGTTTCTCACTACCACCTCGACGTGATAATTGTGTCCCGTTGACGATCGAAATCTGACTAACTGTCTCAACCCCAAAAATATCCTGCTACAGATCGTATCTATATCTGCACAGAGAAATTTCCTATTCGCATTGCTAACAGAATTTCCGAATCTCTGTTAGCAGCATGTTATTACATCCCCGGGGATATTTCGTAGTTTCCTGAAAAGGGGAAAGTCATCTTGCATACGTCATTATTATCGCTGGTAGAATTTCATTTCCACGGCCTGCTGTTTGCACAGAACATCTGGCGCCCAGACCAGAGATATTCGGCGATTGTTTTGACGTGCAGTCCGTGGGTCTTATTTGAACTTGGTACCCGGAATCGAAATCCGCGCTCATATAGTGCTCTCATGTTTGGAGCTCGGCTCCTAAGCATACCCTCGACCTACTTGAGAGCGTACAAAGACGAGCGATCCGCCTGATCGGGGACTCGGCGCTGACGTCGGGACTACAGTCGCTATCACATCGAAGGCGCGTGGCCGACCTCTGTCTGTTTTACAGATATTATCACGGGTGCTGTTCTTCGGAGATTCTTGGCATTGTTCCACGCAATTCGGTCTATATGCGCTCCACAAGGCATTCCGACGGATCCCACCCGTTTGTGGTTCATCTCCCGACAGCGCGAACATCCCTGTATCAGAACTCGTTCCGTTACAGAGCGGGGAAGCTGTGGAACTGCCTTCCCACGGGAGTGTTCCCGGAGCGTTACAACCTGCAACTGTTCAAAAAGAACTGCAACAGTTATTTGATGGCATCTCGGGGCGCCCACTCGACGCTATAGGTTCGCCTCTCCCGAGAGAAGTCTAATAAAAGAAATCCATGAGATCTTCATAATGGTGTGAAATTTTAGCGTGGCCGTGGGACCGGAGTATTGCCTTTGTTGGCTTAACTCCTCACAAATTATCGGATATCTCGTTGAGATATATTCGATTGCGATAGGTCGTGGCTGCCTTCTGTTGTTCAACGGATTTGGGTGGTCCTTGCGTTAGATTACCCGCACGTGCATCCGTTGATCGGCTCATTCTTTGATGATAGCAATTCTTTTGTATCGAATTTCGGAATTGCCGGTTCGATGGGATGTTCCTGGGCGAAGGCGGCATGTATGGCATTTTGGGAATTGTTTTTAGGAATAGAACGCAGCGATGTTTATACCTTTGTTTCAGGCATAATGAATTCTAATTGTTGAGCTTGGCCCAAAAAGCTTTGGGGACGTTCAGTTCCTTGCTTTTTGGTGTCGGTCTTAACGTTGGCTGCGAGTTGCAGGCCCTATGGTGGGACTTTGGGGCACGCGTCTGTGGGCGCGCGCAACGCTCTCAGGTAAGTAAGTTCTTTGAAGGTAGGAACCTTACCTGCGCGGAATTGTGCGTTTGTAGAACGCTACATCATCCCCCCCCCCCCCCCCCCGCGAAGTGACGTAGTCACGATATGAAGTAGTTAGTTGCTTGGGGAGTGTAGTTGAGTTTTATGGGCGTGCTCCCTTCCGTATTGGGCGGTGTTTGGGTGGTAGAGGAGCGAAACCTATCGAGTTCGTCGTTCTTTTTCGCTTGTCTGTGATTGGGGTTTTAGGTTGCCGCACATTGAGAATCTTCGCAGCGTCTTCTTGTGCGCGCAGATCTCGGGCGCGCTGCCGCGTTATCGGTCCGTTTAGGATGTCCGATGCCCCGCGCACGACCATTTCGCGAGGGTTTGGTTGATTCTCAACAATTGTCGTGCCTGGCGTTTCGTGGGAGTCTGATGGATGACATACGGGGTAGGTTTCGGCTGCCGCCGCTGGTTGTTGATGTGCCTCTCCCAGTACTGTAACTGGTGGTAGTTCCAGGTGGGACGGTTTCAATCTTTCGACACTGACGGTGTACGGCTTGCCGTCGATGTCTACGGAGAAAACTCGGTCGTTTATTCGATCCAGCACCTTGTATGGCCCCTCGTAGGGCGGTTCTAAAGGTTTCCTAACTTTGTCGACCCTGATGAAGACGTGCGTGCAGCTGTCCATCTCTGGGTGAACAAATATCCTCTTGGAACCGTGTCTGGCGACAGGTGTTGCCTTGACCTTTCGCATGAATTTGCGTAGGTTTTCCAAATTTGGCAACTGTTCGAGCGGTGGTTCTACATCGGCGAAGAACTCTTCTGGGAGGCGCAGATTGGTTCCGTAAGTCAGATCTGCTGCTGAGGCTCCCAGGTCTTCTTTTATGCTTGTGCGCAAGCCTAAAAGAACTGTCGGTAGTACGTCCAGCCATTGATTATCGTCATGACACATCAGTGAGGCTTTAAGGGAGCGATGCCATCGTTCTATCATCCCGTTGGACTGGGGGTGATAAGCTGTCGTGTGGCTTTGTTGGCAGCCGAGTAGATCGGTCAGCTGCCTGAAAATCGCTGCCTCGAACTGTGGTCCTCGATCGGCTGTGAGAGTAGCTGGGACGCCGAAACGTGTGACCCAAGTCGAGTAGAATGCTTTGGCTACATTCTCTGCGGTCACTGTTCGTAGTGGCACTGCTTCTGGCCACCGAGTGAAGCGATCGATCATCGTCAGGGGGTACATGTAACCTCTCGACGGCGTAAGCGGTCCCACAATGTCGATGTGCACATGGGCGAATCGTGCCTCGGGGAGCTTAAACTGTGCTGGTTGTAGCACGTTGTGTCGATCGACTTTGCAACGCTGACATTGCAAACAATTGCGTGCATAATTTGTTATGTCTTTGACCATATGTGGCCAGAAGAATTTACGTCGGACGGCTGCAGCGGTTGCGCGTCCGCTTGGGTGGGCTGGGTTATGGAATGTTTCGTACACATTCCTTCGACACTTTTCTGGGATGTAGGGGCGAGCTGTCCCTGTCGATACATCACACCAGACTTCATCGTTTGAGTCGTTGAAAGGGAGTTTACGCAAAACTAGTACTGTCTCCGCTTTTAATAGGGACTCGAGTTGATGGTCCTCTCCTTGCGCTTGTGCCAAGTCGGCATCATCGATTTGCGCACGGAGTTTAATTGCATCTATACGCGAAAAAGCGTCTGCAATTACGTTGTCTGCACCTGGAACATATTCGATTCGCGTGCTAAATTGCCCGATGAAATCCAGGTGCCGTTCCTGGGCGAAGGCGGCATGTATGGGATTTTGGGAATTGTTTTTAGGAATAGAACGCAGGGATGTTTATACCTTTGTTTCAGGCATGATGAATTCTAATTGTTGAGCTTGGCCCAAAAAGCTTCGGGGACGTTCAGTTCCTTGCTTTTTGGTGTCGGTCTCAACGTTGGCTGCGAGTTGCAGGCCCTATGGTGGGACTTTAGGGCACGCGTCTGTGGGCCCGCGCAACGCTCTCAGGTAAGTAAGTTCTTTGAAGGTAGGGACCTTAGCTGCGCGGAATTGTGCGTTCGTAGAACGCTACAGATTAGCGAATAACTGTTTGAAATGAGTGGCGAAGAGGTTAGCAATAGTGACAGGATCAGATGAGGTATGAGAGTGTGGGGAACGAAGTATTGTACCAAACACGGGCACTAGTGTGGGGTATGAGTTGATGTGCCGGACAGGGGCACAGATTCACTTTTATCCCCAACGATGTTTCGACGAAAGAATTGTTCACCCGAGAGGAATGTTAAATAAAACGCACTGAGGATTTTGTTGTTTTTGTGTTCTTTATTTTCACTAAGGCTGAAGTGTATTCCGTGCTAATTTGCACTTGTTTCAAAAATAATTACGACACTAAGGCAAAAATGAGAATACTTGTATTTCGATGCAAAACGTGTTGGCGGCAACTAAGTAGTAGTTCAATTTGAACGGTCAGACCCAGTGAGAATTTGTTAAAAACCGTGAAAATTTTCGCGACAATTTTACACTGAAGCTGCATATACAACAAACAGATGACACTCCACTATACTCACTTCTGCACCGTATGGTAGATGATTAGTGACAGCATTAAATAAACGCGAATTTAATTTTGTGCCCGAGAGGCAGCGTGACTGCGCGCGATTGTAGTTGGAAAGTGACTGATTGGAATTAGGGATGGAAGTTGGGACTTCTGCTTTACACAGCGATCCGCCAATGGTAATCATGCTCTCTTGTGCATCCTTCAATTCCCCACGCTCATCGAGGTAGGAATGTACTTGTGTATTTGTTCGACGTCGATGGGCGTAGAAAGGATGAAGAAATCAAAAGGAAAGCACAATAACCCAGGGTTGATCTGGTTTAGTGTGTGTGTATTAATGCCGCGTCTGAAACTGGTCCAGTGACCTAGTGCGGTGATTGTGGATATCTCTGAGGTGATCCAGCCATGGAAAGACAGAATTGCGGACGAGAGGAAAATTTAGCTGGTGCTATTCACCTGCAAAAAGAGATCATTGATCCCAAGCGAATGGATGATCTGATGAAAATCGATAGGACGCTACATCGGCTAGGGAAATGGTACCGTGGGGAAAAAGCTAAGGAATGTTGGTAATTACCCAAGCCAATGGATGATGATGCAACCGCGTCGTTTGATTCAACTTGGTTGTTGCTAACCAATACGAATGGAATTTCCGGTGGAAATCTCATAGTTAGAGTAATGGTATTGCCGTATGGCGAAAATGGTAGCTAAACTCAATTATGCATTATCTGCATAGGATAATGAGTTTAGCTATGCGTCCTTGGGGAAAACATGTTATTTCAGGTGAATAGCATATAAGAGGAATGGGTAGAAATGACGCGCCAAAAGCGGTCGAAATAAGGTATGGAATTGTGGGTTGGTTCTCCATGTAATATAGAGAAACCCCACACTAGGTTCTACTTCGCCCTCACCGACGTCACTATAAGTTCATCGTACATTCAGCCGCAAATTGTTCACAGGAAATTGTCACCAAGGCACGAAACAAAAACACACAGGTGGTAGTCGCCAGAAATAAAAAACGCACAGGATAGTGTTGGTTGTTAATAATTTTTATTTATAAATCCTAGAGGTGTAAAGAGTGTTCACATGATTTAGATCTCCGAAATACGTTAAAGACACATTCGAATCACTAATGAGAGCGGAAAACTGGGGAGGAAAGACGACTCCTAGAGAACTCAGCGTACCGGCGCCAGTACAGGGGATGGCGGGCGACCCGACCGCTTTAAAGATTAAAACAGGACTAAGCGGCATCAATTCGCTGGCTAAGGAAATTCGGCCAGTGACTCTAGCTCTCTTACTTTTAAGCGTGCATTTTCTATCCCAAGAGAAACGTGAAGTCTCTCTTTGGGGTAGGGAACCAGATCTCCTAGCGAAGATCTATGATGGTACACATGTATGTGTGAACATTGGTTTGTTCGTGGAACGAAACCATGAGAACGAATCTTGTTGGCGATGCATACTTCCCGGCGCACAAGCACTCGACACCGGCACACAAAACACTCAGCATCGACACACAACCACTGGGCACCAGCGCACAAGCACTCGACGTCGTCGCACAAGCACTCAAGAAGGAGGAGCATGGAGAACAGCTGTATACCAGTCGCTCAACAGGAAACGAGTGATTTATCGAAACCAAGCGAACGAGGAGACAGCTGCTGGCAATAAAAGGCGAGCGCGGCGCTGAAGCAGTGGGAGTCGTCAAAGGAACTCCTGCCCAATAAGTCTTGTTCAAGACTAGTGTAAAGAGATAGATTTTTAATCAGCAAATAAAGAACATAAGCGAAGTCTTGTACTAATCGTATTTCTGGCTTTGTCTTCTTTCGTTGGGCCTTTTTCACTTTTAGTAAATTTCAGGATTTTGTACTGGGCAAGACTCAAACGCCCGCCAATCCAGAGAAGAGTCCGGCTCTGGAGGTACAATCCCTCGAATTAGAAGAAATCATCGTTGGCCGGCCAGTGCCGGAAAAATACAGTCCGCTAAGGCAAAACTGTTTTTGGACGTCGCTGAAGAAAGCGCCGTTCGCGATTAGGTTTAGCCTTTTGTTGTTTCGTTTCAGCAACATTTTTGGTCCTTCGAGCCGGATCTCGGCGATAAGACGACGATGCCGATAACGAGATCGGCTAAGGCAAAGAGGACGCTGCCGCTCCCCACTGGAGGACATGGATCAAGCGCCACAGGAGAAGAATCTCACACACGACTTGGAGGAGATTATGACGGACCTGTCGGAGCGCTCGCCAGAAGAAGGGGATCAGCGCACGTGACCGAAGAGACGATGAAGATGCCGATAACGAGATCGGCCGAAGCAAGGGGGATCCAATCCGAACCCCACACCCCCAGGCGGGGGACCAAGTTAACGTACGAAGCGTTAACCCAGAAGACCAGCGTAGCCAGAGAAGACAGGGCCCGAGACAACCGTGCCAAGGTCGAAGCGTGGCGCGGAACGCGAAGCACTACCTCAAGAGGAAGCTCGATGAAGTCGTCGAGGCGAGCTGATGCCGCAGCCAGTTTAGAAGTCTCCATGCGAGAACTGGAGGCGGCCGAGGCGAAGGCGAAGGCGGAAGAGGCGAAGGCGAAGGCGGAAGAGGCGAAGGCGAAGGTGGCCCAGGCGAAAGCGAAGGTGGCCCGAGAGAAGCTCGAATTGCGGAGGATAGACTCCGAGGACGAGGCGAGCCAGAGCGAGGCTGATGAAGACGAGGACGAGTACCAGCGGAACCCCTTCAATCAATGGGACGAACTGCCGAGACCGCCCGGAGAAAGGCAGGAGGAGCTAGCCCAAGAAGACAGGTCACCACACCGCGATCAAGGAAGGAGCGAGATCCAGGATCTGACCCAGACCATAGCCAGGCTCTTGCGAACACCCCCCGGAGCAAGTACCTCGAGGCAAATGGTGGAACTACCTGACTTCAACGGTGCCAGCGAAGAGTGGCTGGCTTTCAGGAGATCGTTTGTTGATACCTCCGCCGGATTCACCCACGCGCAGAACTTGGCGCGTCTCCGGAGAGCTCTAAAAGGAAGAGCAAGAGAGGCTGTCAGAAGCCTCCTGTTTATCGCCGAGGACCCCCAAGAGGTAATGGAAGGACTAGAGGCTCGCTTTGGAAGGCCGGGAGCGTTGGCCGTAGCAGAGCTGACAAAGCTGAGAGCCCTGCCTCGGGTCACCGAAGACCCGAGCGATATTGGAGTCTTCGCCAGCCGGGTTATGAACTCCGTGGCCACCATCAGAGCGCTGGGCAAGCAGCAGTTTCTAAACGCACCCGAGGTGGTAAGAGAACTGGCGACAAAGATCCCGTCATCCATGAGGTGCAGGTGGTTCGCGTACTACAACAGCCATGGAGGAGAGGACCAGCCGGAGCTGAGGGTTTTCAGCGACTTCATGAAGGTAGAGGCAGACATGTGTGCCAATTTCGCCCCACCAGAAGTATCATGGGAGCCGAGAGGAGGCTACCATCAACGAGCATCATCCCAAGGACGACGCAATTCAGGAAGGAGATCGATCCACGCCGTTCGAGAGAATGATGCACCCGGGAGCGGAATCAAACCAGAGTGTCCGGTTTGTCTGAAGGATCACGACACCCCCAGGTGCCCCACGTTCAAGAAGGCCAGTAATCGGGAAAAATGGAATCTGGCAAAAACGGCAAAGCTTTGTTTTAAATGCCTTTGCTCCAAACACCGAAAGGCAGACTGCAGGGCACCACCGTGCGATAGATGTTCAAGGGAACACCACGTCATCCTCCACCCGGACGAACTTCCACCAGGAATAGCACCCAGAAGAGGAAGAAGGTCATACCAGGACACCTCGCCATCAGGCCACGACCACGAGCAAACTAGAGGAGAGGTGGTCACCTCCATGCGCACAATCAGTAGCACCAAAGCCTACCTGAAGATGGTTCCAGTGGACGTTTACGGACCCAAGGGGTCGGCTCGAGTATTGGCTCTGCTTGACGAGGGATCCACTATTTCATTACTGGACTCGTCGGTCGCCGATAAGATCGGTGCGAAAGGCAGGCGAGAAACGCTCGTTTTGGAGACAGTCGGGGAACTGGGCATCAGGAGGAACGACTCGCAAAGAGTCCATGTGCGAGTCAAAGGAGCCCATGGCCGGACCGGATACTCGATCGAGGTAAGAACCCTTCCTAACTTTAAACTTTCGAAGCAGGAGGTGAAGAAGGAGACGATTGAGAGATGCGAGCATCTACGAGACCTCGGAGACCAACTGACCTACACCCAACAGGAACCTAAATTGCTCATCGGCCAGGACAACTGGGGCCTGATAGTCACAAGGAGTCTGAGGAAGGGGAGACGCACCGAACCAGTCGCTTCGCTTACCAGCCTGGGATGGGTCCTGCACGGGTGCGAGGCCAGGAGCAGCGCGCCGGTGAGTTTCGTCAACTATGGCAGGACTAAGGAAGACGAGACAGAATCGCTCGTTAGACGCCATTTCGAAATCGAGGCATTGGGAGTGCAACCACGACGCCCCAAGAACGACGCCGACCGAAGGGCCATAGAGGTTCTGGAAAAAACCACGAGACGACTGCCAAACGGAAGATACGAAACGGGCCTTCTATGGAGAAGCGACGATGAGATGCTGCCCAACAACTATAGCCAGGCCTACCGACGCCTTCTGAACATCGAGAGGAAGCTGGGCCAAGACGAGGACCTGAAGAAGATGTACCTGGAGCAAATAGACAATTTGCTAGAGAACGGGTATGCAGAAAAAGCGCCGGCGAACTCCATCGCCGGAAGGACCTTCTACCTCCCGCACTTTGCAGTAATACACCCGACGAAGAAAAAACCGCGGATAGTACTCGACGCAGCAGCCAAGTTCGACGGCAAGAGCCTTAACGACGCTCTACTCCCCGGACCGGACCTTCTCCAATCGATCGTGGGGGTGCTGGTCAGATTTCGAGAAAGACCAATCGCCGTCGTCGCTGACATCAAGGAAATGTTCCTCCAAATCCAGATGCGCGAAGCCGACCGCGATTGCCTAAGGTTTCTTTGGCGCAACGGAGACACAAGAAGCAAACCGGAAGAATATCGTATGACGTCCGTAGTGTTCGGAGCCACCTCATCACCATCGACCGCAATCTATGTGATGAACAAGAACGCAAAGGATTTCGAGAAGGAACATCCGGGAGCGGCGCAAGCCATCCGTGAAAACCACTACATGGACGACTACCTACAGAGTTTTGCGACGGTAGAAGAAGCCAGGGACGTGGCAAAGGCGGTGGAGAGGATCCATGCTAAAGCGGGATTCCGACTCAAAGGGTGGAGTAGTAATCAACCCCAAATTTTCTCAGGTTTTCAGGAGCAGCCCCAGTCAGAAGCCGTGGAATTGTCGAAGGAAGAGAAGACCCTCGGGCTCAGATGGATGATGACGGAGGACATCCTGGCTTTCAACGTAGAGTTCCGGAACACCCCCCCAGAAGTCCTCACCGGGAGAAGAATGCCTACCAAGAGGGAAGTCACGAGCGCGGTGATGTCAACCTTCGACCCACTGGGGTTCGCAACGCCAGTGCTCATACAGGGGAAGAAGCTGATCCAAGACGTCTGGCGCGCCAAGATCGGATGGGATGATGAGATCCCAGAGGAACAGAGGACCGCTTGGACCACCTACTTAAAAGAGACGTCCATCCTCAAAGGTCTGAGGATTCCTCGGTGCCTGTCGAGCAGTCAGGAAGAAGGTCAGCTGCACACTTTCAGTGACGCCAGCGAAGAGGCGTACGCAGCCGCAGTTTATTGGAGGACGGTGGAACCCGATGGAAGAGTGAGCGTAACCCTGATCGCCGGTAAAGCCCGGGTAACTCCGACAAAACCAGTGTCCATGCCCCGACTAGAGTTACAGGCTGCCTTGTTGGGAAGCAGATTAGCGGCCACAATAGAGAAGGAGCTTAGGCTCCAAATATCGGAGAAATGGTATTGGACCGACTCCAGCACAGTACTGCAGTGGATAAAATCGGAGCCACGCAAGTTCAAGACTTTCGTAGCCCATCGATTGGCAGAAATCGAAGAGCTGACAGAACCACGGGACTGGAGATGGGTGCCGACGAAGGAAAACCCAGCGGACGACGCTACCAGAGGGATACCAAACGAGTTCAGCAGCACAGCGAGATGGTTCAAGGGACCCGCGTTTCTGTACGAGGAAGAAGACAAGTGGCCAAACCGGCACTTCGAGGCGAGCCCGGCGACAGTCACTGGAGAAGAAAAGAGCCCCCAAGTGGTAGCCGCGGCGAGAGTGGTCGAACCATCCACACCGAACCCGGAACGATTTTCCGACTGGCTGCGTCTGCTGAGAACCACAGCACGCGTGTTTCAATTTATAGACACGCTAAAAGAGAAGAGAGAGCGGCGAATATCAGCCAAAACACCGAAGTCCCGAAGGCAACAAACACCCACATGTTCCAAAGCCGAGAGGAAGACATTCACACCCCTGCGTCAAAAACATCTGGACAGGGCCGAAGAGCAACTGGTCAGAATGAGCCAACAGGACAGTTTCGTAGGAGACATGGCCCGCCTGCGAGAAGGAAGACCACCGGGAAGCTCGAGTCGGCTGCGCAAAATAGATGTTTACCTCGACGGAAATGGAGTGATGAAGCTGAGGTCCCGGACGAGAAAAATAACGATCGACGGCTGGAGAACCAATCCCATTGTGCTGGACGGGAAACATCATCTGAGCCGCCTCTTGATCGACCACTATCACAAGAGGTTCGCCCACGGCAACACCGCAACCGTGATGAACGAGCTTCGGCAGAGATACTGGATCTTAGGGCTACGGGCATCCACAAAAGGAGTGATACACCGATGCCAATGGTGCAGAGTCCACAAATGCACCCCTCAAGTGCCACCCACGGGAGACCTACCGATCGAACGACTGCACCACCACCAACACCCGTTCACTGCCGCCGCGGTGGACTACTTCGGACCAATGCAGGTCGCTATCGGAAGAAGGATCGAGAAGCGCTGGGGAGTGCTGTTTACGTGCCTAACAACGAGAGCCGTACACCTGGAGCTGGCCAATTCTCTCAGCGCCAGTTCCATGATCATGGCCCTGCGACGGATGGCCGCAAGAAGAGGGACTCCGAGGACCATCTGGAGCGACAACGGGACCAACTTCACCGGGGCAAGCAAGGAGCTGGAGAAGTCCAAGAACGGGCATATCATCAGATGGAAGTTCATACCACCAGGATGCCCCAATATGGGGGGAGCATGGGAGAGGCTCGTGCGATCGGTAAAAACGGCCTTGACCGCCACTCTACACTCCAGGACGCCGCCAGAAGAGGTGCTGTACACCCTGATGACCGAAGCAGAACACGTCGTCAACTCACGCCCACTGACCCACGTCAGCACGGACCCGAACGACGAAGAGAGCCTCACACCGAACCATTTCCTGCTGGGACGCTCTTGTGGTGCGATGGCACCTGATGAGTTTGACGACCATGACCTCGTCGGTAGGACGAACTGGAGAACGGCGCAGCGACTGACGGACCACTTCTGGCAAAGATGGGTAAAAGAATACCTGCCGACATTGAGGCCAAGAAAAATCTCCGGCCAAGATACCACCGACCCACAAGTCGGAGATATAGTCCTGGTAGTGGACTCATCGCTGCCCCGCAATACCTGGCCCCGTGGGGAAGTGCAAGCGGTATATCCCGGACCCGATGGAAGGATCAGAGTTCTGGACGTGAGGACGACATGGGGAACACTACGAAGGCCAACCCGCCGCGTAGTAGTGCTGGTTCCAGCGACAACATCGCCGCCACACGTTGAAGTGCTTCGCACTGCGGGGGAGACTGTTGGCGATGCATACTTCCCGGCGCACAAGCACTCGACACCGGCACACAAAACACTCAGCATCGACACACAACCACTGGGCACCAGCGCACAAGCACTCGACGTCGTCGCACAAGCACTCAAGAAGGAGGAGCATGGAGAACAGCTGTATACCAGTCGCTCAACAGGAAACGAGTGATTTATCGAAACCAAGCGAACGAGGAGACAGCTGCTGGCAATAAAAGGCGAGCGCGGCGCTGAAGCAGTGGGAGTCGTCAAAGGAACTCCTGCCCAATAAGTCTTGTTCAAGACTAGTGTAAAGAGATAGATTTTTAATCAGCAAATAAAGAACATAAGCGAAGTCTTGTACTAATCGTATTTCTGGCTTTGTCTTCTTTCGTTGGGCCTTTTTCACTTTTAGTAAATTTCAGGATTTTGTACTGGGCAAGACTCAAACGCCCGCCAATCCAGAGAAGAGTCCGGCTCTGGAGGTACAATCCCTCGAATTAGAAGAAATCATCGTTGGCCGGCCAGTGCCGGAAAAATACAGTCCGCTAAGGCAAAACTGTTTTTGGACGTCGCTGAAGAAAGCGCCGTTCGCGATTAGGTTTAGCCTTTTGTTGTTTCGTTTCAGCAACAAATCTAAAACAAAGAAAGGACATAATGTGCATCCATACGATGTGAGTTCGGCTAAGCAAACAAGTCAAATCTCATTGGATACTAATTGGGTCTTTGTTTGCTTATGTGAGAAGGTCAGTGGTAACGGATCCGGGAATATGTAGGACAAAGAGATCATATAGATCATTGTCTAGGAATGTGCATTGCAGCTGTATTGCTAGACCGCAAAGCTGGTGGACACGGTGCTAATTGGTTTTAGCGTATTCACAGGGAATTGGTGTTCATAGCATCGCTGCCAAGGGTAAGCATACCATACCTATTTGCATTTGCCTATGCTGTATGGTTTAATTTATGGTTTAAGACGCGAGATGCGTATATTTGTTTTTTTCCTTGGGTATAGGTCGCCAGCCGATGTGTATGTCAAGGAATTTACTGTACACATGGTGAGGCTGCGAAAAAGGCGACGCAATGTTTATGATCCCTGTCATGATGGTTACATTGTATGTAAACCAAATTGTTTTGTTTTCAGGAATTCGACCAGGAAAATGCATAAGATTGGGATCTGTGATAAATTTGGATAGAATTCTTAGGAGGAATTTTTGGATTCGAATGAATGAATGAAGGTCAGAATTCTTTTCCAAAAGCTTTTAAATAAATAAATTTGATAAGGTTGATGCGTGAAGCATTTACAGGTGCTAATGCAATTGCATTGGCATGAAATCATGAAAATTGGGTAGCAGTTATGGGGGTTCTTTGGGTAAGTGTACAGTTGTAATGATTTTTTTTCTTTGCAGTATCCACTTTGCACACCACACACGCACAGATTGGAAATAAAACACCTTTTTCTTTTCTTTAACTTAATTTATTTTGTGACGATCGCTTAACTTTTCTCTCAGTTACACTTCTGTTATTAGTCATAATCCTTTAACTTTATACACTTTAACCACCGACACTTTTCCTGGCTCTCACACACGTCACGGACCGTTCCCGTCACAACTCCAAAAACCAAATCTCGATGTCCGTTTTTTCATCGGACGAAAACTTTTCTTATCCTCCAGATAAAAGGATTTTCATTTCTTCGTCTTTTCCAAATTCGGGATCGAAAGAGGATACATAACAGAACAATCAACAAAGAATCTTGCCGAAGAGCATTTACGATCCTTTGTGTCGGTCGGCGATGAACGTACATGTAGTTCGTTTTATGGCGCGAGTTGTTTGTTTTAACTTGGTTTGGTTAAAACGGAAAACGACGCTGATTGTGTTAATGGTTTTGGGTAACCATATTTCTAGATGATCATAAAATTGCTGGCGCGCATTTTCTGATTCTCAATGATTTTGTTTGGAGAAAGATATCTGGTCCGCACATTTGGATCCTAGGGGATTTTTGTGGCGAACCTCTGGTTCGATTATCCTATCTAAGTTTTCAACGTGAGCAAATTGAACGTTTAGTTCAATTTGTTTTGTATTGCATTAATGTGGGACCATTTGATGCATGCGGTAGTGCTACGGCTTGGGGAGTGTCTCATCCTTTAAGTGGATGTTATTGTCGTGTATCGCAATTAGTGGTGGAGATTGGCTCCGAAGGGGTAAGTATTGTGGGATGAGTGGTTGTGGCCGTAACACAGTGGGGTTTGGCGAAACCGCCACAGTACACAGATGGTGTGTTTTTAAATCGGAAATAAATAAAGATTATGAAATAGAAAGTCGAAAAGGGAATTCCCCGCCACTCGCGCGAGTTAACGATACACACAAACCCCAAGATAAGGAAATATCTACACTTGCAGATAACCATGGGAACATAGCGATAAGCCGCACAAGAACGAACCATGGGAACATCAAAGATAAGCCGCACACACACGAACCATGAGAACATCAAAGATAAGCCGCACAAGCAACCGTGGGAGTATCGAGATGTGTCGAACTTAGACTTAGGTATAAATATGAATGAAATTCAGTTAACAGGGTAGTTTATAATCTGGGATAGATAGGTTAAGTTATATTATCCAATAAAGGACTATAAGTCTTTGGAAAATAACCTTGTTTTACTGTCCAGTAAATTAACCAAAATATTAACTGGCGATCCTGCCAGGAGGTTAACAAATCAACACATCTCCTTAAAGGCACATACGAATGCAGAAATAGGGAGACGATAACCGATAACCTCCAGTGAGCGGACCAACCCACGGACATAAATTAGTATAGCTGATCCAGTTCCGGACAACAGGAAACAAGTTAACGTATTAACTCACGCATAACATCTTCATGGCAGATTAAATTAAATGAAGTTCCAGAAAGTGAAAAGAAGACTACCCCCGCTATCCCGTATTGACGACAATTCGTCCGACGAAGAATCAACTGAAGATTTGAACCAAAAATCAACCAGCACCATGGCAAACAACAATAATATAGCAAAAATGGAAGCAGAGATCACCTTTATGAAACAAGGTTTCATCGCAATGCAGCAACAAATGCAAGGCTTGATGACGCAGCTCGAGAATTCTATGTCCCAAGCAAGAATTTCAATCACGGAGTACGAAGATACACCGATTGTACTTAACAAACCCGAAGATGTGCAACTCAAAATGTTCGAGACATTGCCAGAGTTTAATGGTGATGTGAATAAATACACAGCATGACGGAGGAGAGCTAAAAATTTGATGGACGCCATTACCCTGTTCATGAAGTATCCTATTTATGGAGCAGCCCTAAACATAGTGTTTAATAAAATAACTGGAGAAGCTGCAACAGTGTTAGAGAATAATAACACCAAAATCAACTTTAATGCTATAATAGATCGACTGGATGCAACATACAGTGACATTCGCCCATTATTCGTATTGGAAGCTGAAATGAGCAGAATCAGGCAAGGAAGCAAATCCCTAACAGCATACTACGATGAGATCCACCGAGCATTAAACCTGATAGTGACAAAACTACAAGCCGAATACAGAGTCGCAGAAACTAGAAGATCCTTCGTAGAAAAGGCAGAAAAAGATGCAGCCAGAGTATTCATGGATGGACTCAACAATCTCGACGCCCGAAGCGCAGTATTTGCCACCCTATCTGAAGCATACGGCATCGCATTGACTGTTCAACATACAAGTCAATATAGTAACATCGCTCCGAATTTCACGTACAGACATCAAGCACCACACGCAAGTAAACCCAGAGCAATGTCGCATCAGCCCCATCATCGTGTGCGACAGCAAGAACAACCTATGGACATCGACTCAACTATCCGAGACATGCGACGATACCCAAATCCATTCAGGCAACAGCCCCATCGACCGCCACACCTATATCAACATGAGAGTCAACCAATGAAGAAATGGCAACCACCGTCATTCAACAATCACAAGCAACAACGTATCAACAAGTCACAACAATCTAAGAACGAAGACGAAGATGACAGCAGCATTTATCCAGAACCGGATCAGCAAACGGTAAATAGTATTAAGACCGAATCTTTAAAACTGGTAGACGGGTTGCCCACCCTCATATTAAAAGGTCAAAAATCAGGAAGACAATTCAAAATCCTGATTGACAGTGGCGCAACCCATAATTATATTAATCCCAAATGTGAATTATCTGATAGAATTAAGATTAAACCAATTAGAGTTAAGTCAATTCATGCAACTTCATACTTGGACACTAAACGAATTGTGCCGATATTCGACAGAGAAATAACATTTTACGAATTACCAATGGAAAGTTATGATATGATATTAGGATGGGAAGGTATAACAAAGTTAGGCAGGATGATAGATCCCGAGAATATGACATTCAAGTTAGTAAAGGAAGAAAAAGGATCTCGAATTAACTACATAGTAGGCAACGAGAAATATAAAGACGAGATAGAAAGATTAATCAGGGAAAATAATGGCATAGGACCACTACCCTTTACAACTACGATAGAAGCAACAGTTAGAACGAAAAGTGAGGAACCGATATGGACAAAACAATATCCATATCCTATCGCAGACAATGAAATCGTGAACAAAGAAATTCAGAAGCTATTAAAAGAAGGAATAATTAGAAGAAGTGTTTCACCATATAACTCACCTATATGGACAGTACCCAAAAAAGGTTTTGATGAATTAGGCAAACCGAAGAAACGAATGGTCATAGACTTCCATAAATTAAACTCAAATACTATTACTGATCGATACATCATTCCAGACGTAAACATGACCATATTAAACTTAGGAAAGGCAAAATATTTTACCACTCTTGATTTGGAATCAGGATTCCATCAAATCAAAATTGCTGAGAAAGATTGTGAAAAAACAGCTTTCTGCGTTAACGGAGGAAAATACGAATTCGTACGAATGCCTTTCGGTCTAAAGAATGCACCATCAATCTTTCAGAGATGTGTAGATGACATATTACGTGAATTCATAGGTAAATTCGCATATGTGTACATCGATGACGTGTTAATATATTCTTCATCTGAAGAAGAACACATGCAACACATCAGAACAATTTTCGAAGCCTTAAATGAAGCAACATTAAAAGTATCTGCCGAAAAATCGAAATTCTTTCAAACTGAAGTAGAATATTTAGGTCATATTATCAAACATAATAGAATTTCTACAAACCCTGAGAAAGTTGAAACAATCAATAAATATCCGATACCAACAACTCTGAAAGAACTAAGAGGATTTTTAGGATTAACAGGGTACTATAGAAAGTTTATAAAAGGATATGCAGCCATAGCCAAACCTTTAACAATTCATTTAAGAGGAAATAATGCACAAGTAGATAAAAACAAAAGTAAGAATACTGAAATTAAATTAGATGAACCAGCCACAAAAGCCATAGATAGTTTGAAAGCACACCTTCGTGAACAGGTAGAATTGTTTCAACCAGATTACAAGAAACCTTTTGAACTGACCACCGATGCATCCAACGTAGCTATTGGAGCTGTACTCAGTCAAAATGGGAAACCGATACATTTTTTATCAAGAACACTCAGTAAAACGGAAGAAAAGTATAGTACTAACGAAAAGGAACTTCTAGCCATAATTTGGGCTTTACAGAAATTGAGAAATTATATTTATGGAGTAGCTGACCTTACGATCTACACAGATCATCAATCTTTAACTTTTGCTATTTCCGATAAAAATCCAAATAATAAATTAATGAGATGGAAAGGAATTATAGAGGACTTTGGAGCAAAACTGGTATATAAACCAGGAAAACAGAATGTAGTCGCTGACGCTTTGTCCAGACAACAGATAAATTCTTCATTATTATCCTCAGAACATTCTACAGATAGCTCAGCAAATGAAAAATTAAAAACACTTACTCAACCATTTAATTCATATGGCGTACAACTAAGGATACTTTACGATAAGGAGAAAAACGAAATTATTACGACGAACCCATTTCCCAAGAAAACCAGATACATAATAAAATTTAATGATGAACGACAACTAACAAACATGTTAAGAGGAATTTTAGATCCCAATAGAGTGACCGCAGTAAAAATAGGATACGAATTGTTACACAGAATCAAACCAATTTTAACAGAGGTTTTTTCTCACTACAAATTTGTATTAACTCCTAACGAATTAGAAGATGTAACAGATATTAACCAGCAAATGAAAATAATAGAAACTATTCATAACAGAGCTCATAGAGGTTATAAGAATAACGTCCAAGAGATCATGGAAAAATACTATTGGCCAGAAGTTAAAGCTAACTGTAAAACTTTTAACAAAAAATGCACAGCATGCCTATTCGGTAGGTATGAAAGAAACCCAACTAAACAGCCTTTAAGAGATTCAGAAATCCCAGGAAAACCCGGAGAATACATTCATGCTGATTTGTATTTCAACGACAAAAGAACATACTTAACATTAATAGACAAATTCTCGAAATACATAGTTATCAGAGAATGCGACACCAGAGAAAGAATGGACCTAAAGTTAGAGGAATGTCTGACAAACAATTTTCCCACATGCAAACGACTTATGACCGATAACGAACCATGCTTAAATACCGCAATGGTCAAACAAATGTGTATAAAAATAGCCATTCAAAAAATTGAAACACCGGTGTACCGATCGACAGCAAATGGGCAAGTGGAACGGGCCCACAGTACAATTTCGGAATTGACCCGAATTTTTACAATCCAAAACGGTACTAATACAACCGAGGAAATTTTAACCGCAGTATCAGAAATTAACAACAGTATACATTCTGTTACTGGATTTAAACCGCGAGAAATTCATTTTAACTCGATACACATTCAGCCTGAGGAAATTCACGACAAATTACAAAAAGCATCCGAAAAAACTTTAAAAAGACTCAATACCGGAACGAAAGAAAGGACATTCGAAAAAGGAGAGCAAATTTTGGTAAGAATCGCTGGATTAAGAAAGAAGAACAACGCCCGATACAGGAAACACATCGTAGACAAGGATTGTGGGGACACAATTTTAACCACAAGGGGGATAGTAATCCACAAAGACAGCATCAAGAATTACACACTGAAAAAAGATGAAGATGAAATACCTGATATTACTCGTGATTGTCGGCCTAGTAAAATCGGTCATTCAAATCGAAAACCTGAAAGGAAAGAGATACATCCTGACACCAACTGACGACATATTCATCTTCTACAATTACAACTTCCTAGTTCATGTAACAAATCTTACAAACATTTTGAAAAATTATTAAAGACGTTAGACGTAAAAAACTCTCAGAGAAGATTCCTGTTAGAACAGATTCACGACCAACTTCGATTAAGTAGCGGAGACAATCTTGTTAGAAACATTAGACATGCATGATGTGGCAGGGTTATTGAATGTAGAAGACAAGCAAGTTCGATTAATCAGCGTACTTGAATATTCGTATATTAGCATGGCAAGAATAGATGACAGCTTCGTTACAATCTACAAATACGCGGTAATCAAAGAATAATGTGAATTATTCAAACTCACACCAATAGGATTCCTACACGGAAAAATTAAAACAGATAATACGATAGCGTTGTGCAGGGAATATTATGTTAGAATGAAAAATTGCGAAACTTTATTTGGGTAACTTAATTTGCCAGAATAATAAACAGGAAGATAATTGTATAGTTCGTTTAACAAATACAACATCAACATCTGATGAAACAATAGCTAATATAAAATATGAAAACTTACACAAGAGAATTGTAAAACCTATACATAGCAAATTAACTAAAAATTGTATCAATCAAAGAAATACTGTCAAACAATAACAATTTAAGATTTTCAAATATTAACTCGATGTTTAATACCAATCGAAGAGCACCCAACTAAGAGCGCAATCATAATTTTTGTGTTTATTGTACTAATTATAACTGTAGTCATTATTTTAGAATTTAAGAAACAAGAAAAAAATTGAAAAGTTTGATGAAGCATCTCATAAAGGTCAACAAAGACTCCAAGCGAAAAATCGGGACGATTTTGTTTAACACCGGGGAGAGTTAACGATTCACACAAACCCCAAGATAAGGAAATATCTACACTTGCAGATAACCATGGGAACATAGCGATAAGCCGCACAAGAACGAACCATGGGAACATCAAAGATAAGCCGCACACACACGAACCATGAGAACATCAAAGATAAGCCGCACAAGCAACCGTGGGAGTATCGAGATGTGTCGAACTTAGACTTAGGTATAAATATGAATGAAATTCAGTTAACAGGGTAGTTTATAATCTGGGATAGATAGGTTAAGTTATATTATCCAATAAAGGACTATAAGTCTTTGGAAAATAACCTTGTTTTACTGTCCAGTAAATTAACCAAAATATTAACTCGCGCTCCTCCCTCTAACAGTTTTTAAAAAATCAAATGTTGCCATTCTTATAATTTTTGTTGTTAACAATTACAAAACTCACCCCCGTTTCGGTATGGCGCAATGGCCTAAGTGCAGTTGATGAATTCAGCTGCTGATAATGGCCCACCCTATACTATAATAATTTAGTCAAGTACTCTTAATTGCAAACAGTTGTTGACGTATATTTCTAATAACAGGACTCTGGGACGTTTAAAAGTCTGCATATGGGGAATCATGAGCTAAGGGGTTAAAATACATCCACAGTTGGGCTCGACTGTCCTAAAAGGCGACTAAACTTGCCGTGGTAATCACTCCGAAAGTATCACAGATGATATACCCAGCAGACAGTTGTTTTGCACAATCCTTATGGGTAGGTTTTGTTTTTTCTTTATCACAAAGGGGGTTTGCAATGGTTGGGCTATGGCCATCAATTGGTCGATTAAGGATAATTGCTCAGCTGGTACCCAAATACTTTCTCAAAAAAGCATAACGTTTACGATAATGCCTGCTTGGGAAGCTTATAAGGTTTTCATGTTTGTTTTGCTTAGTGATGTTGAGTTACCATTTTTTATAGCTGTGTATTGGTGTAATGTGCATTGTTCCAGTGGATACGTGCTAATCACTTCATATCGCGCCATCGAAACATATTTTTTTTAAGCACTTGCTTGTGGGAAAATAGGGTCAGAACATGTTAGTAGTTTCGTCATTTTTCTTATCCTTTCTATACACCATTCTCTTTTCCCTACTGGCGAGGTATCTCTTAATATCCGAAGGGTACTAATTACCCTCTTACAGTCCACATTAAAAATTATATAAATATGTGAGTTAAGGATCTTATAATGACTCCATTCTGAAATAGACTTCCCGCAACGTAGCTTTTCAACGGCAGATGTACCGCATCGAGCTTCGGCGGAACATTTACTTCGCTCTACAAACAATAAACAAACATAGAGCCATCGAGTACCCAATTGTGCTGCATCTTCTCATGTATATAACTAGTTCGCAGATTTTAAATTCTAAACCGTGTTGTAAACACTTCCCAACACTTAGTACCTGACCCGCTAATATTTGTCTGTATTCTAAACAAATTTTTCAGTGAGTGTTTATGCCGACGCCTCCAGACATCTGCGTGGATGCCCCATGCCATGAGATTGGTAATTAGGTGAGAATTTCAAATTCAATGTGGCAAATGCCGTTATTTCGAAAGGTGGATTATGCAACAGTTGCTACATTGGTCGGCGTGTTTCCTACACACTAGAAATCTAGGTTGTGCGAGATCATTATTAATCTCAACACAACAGCAAAGGAACAGACACCTCACGACAATTGTCGTTTTTTACGATACCGCAAGAGGGTTTCCGTCCTCACTTTAATTTACGTAGTAAATTTTGTTCTTTTATTTTTTAGTTGACAGGCGACAAATTTTTATATAATTTTCGTTATTTTGTATTTTTTGTTAATGTGTCTTTTTGCTCTTGCCTTAGTCTATTCTAATTTATTACGACCACATGGCGATGTATTTCGAAATGTAATGACGTCTATTTTGCTGTACAAAATACTTCAATTTAACAATAAAAGGAGATGAAACAAAACCCAACAACAATTTATGCTAATCGTTTACGCGGGCAATGGGTCAAAAGCCGGGTAATGTAGAGCAAACATCGTAACCATTATTTTCTGAACCGACGTGAAACGTCAATGGAAAAGAATTTCAAGGGGACTGCAGAATACACGAAAGTATTACACTTTAGAAAAGATACGTAGACAGATAATTTCAATGTAAATTAACCTTGAAATCAATTTCTTTCAGATTGGCTTTTTTTTAAAGGAATTTCCTTACATTTCTTCACTATGAATGAATTATAGAACGAAAACAAATAATTCGGACTGAACAATGAACGCTGTAAAAAAATCAAGAAGTTTTTTTTATGGTGTGAGGGATGCGCGATTATGTAATGAAATTTTATATATATGTAAATAGGTTTTCGAATCAAATCAGAGTATTTTTTCTACTTCCAGCATGCTGCCTTCAATAACAAACTCATTACATGATTTCTATTTCATATAATCATTCATGTTAAGTTTTTCTTTAATGCTGGTGCAAAAAAGAACTTTATGATATGGTACTGGCCCGGGACAAGGAGGGAAGTGTCGGCGCACATTTGTTGAGTGCCCAAAGATAAACATCGTGGCCGAACAGATCAGGTAGAACGCTTCAATTTCTATCAACCGCTTGACGTACAAATAAAATGGAATTCGGTGCGTCCGAAGAATATGATTCAATCTGGCTTACCTGAATATTTATATGCAAACTTATAAACAGCGCATTTTATTTTGAAATTTACAATATATTTAATCACGTTGATAAATGGATAGTCATTAAGTAAGATAAAATAATAAATTCATAATTCTGTAAAATATGTTATATTTCAAAACATGGAATATTTAGAGGAAGTAGACATTTTTATGCTGCCAAGTTGTTTCGTCTCTTATATTATTTTTTACACTCATACATGGCATCGCTTTGCAGGATGTTCCTCTTTATTAGTTGAAAATATATGCTCGGGAAAATGTGTCGAATTTTTTCCCTGAAGCCGTGTTCGACACTCACTTTACGACGGTCTGATACGTGTTGAATAATTAGGAAAAGACATATTGTGTAGAATATTTTCTGCCATATTCAATCAAAAATTTACATTCGACTGCTTTGCCGAATTAGCAACTAAAAATACAGGACATAAGAATTGTAATAACTATGTCAAGCAGATAAAAGAACATTTTTTATACTCTTTGCGACGTTTTCTCATAAGTAGGAAACGTGTAAAGTTGGTCTTCTTTATCGACAACTCCCATTCCCCGATTGTACTACACTACACAGCTGAGTTTTAACACTACCGGTATTTCTACCGAAACCAGTCAAAATGACTGGTCTTTAGAATAAGCATTTATTTCAGCTAATGTTGAAAAAAAATTGAATTGGGCATCTTCTTGAATCTAATTTGATACTACGACGGTAGGCTGAAAAGTAATGCATACAAGTCCGCAGAATGCGAATGAAATGCTCTTCAGAAGCACATATGGGGGCAAATAGAAGTAACATTCTCTCTTAATATGCATGTGCATGCATCGTTTAAAGGCTGTTTATGGTGACAATGCTGGGGAAAGGTCTGTGGGGGTTCCGCCAAACCCCACGGTTCACTTACCAAAAAAACAAAAAACCCCATAACTTTCACCCAATCATCTAATTTCGCTAATGCTATCGCATTAGCACCTTAAATGCTTTACGCATCTAGGATTATCTAAGGTATAATCTAAAAAGCTTCAGTAAAAGAAGTCTTACCTTTTTCTTGCATCTCTTCGCATACAATTCCTGTAAGAGTTCTTTCTCACCTTATAATAAATTCCCTGTAATAAAATTCATCGGTTCGCATATCATACGGCCGCATATCAGGGAATCTTACCCTTGAGTTGGCCAGTCCCAGCCTCAATATGTGTACATAAAAACTATCTATGCATACATCGGCTGTCGACCCTTTTAGCCAGCGATAAATAGCCCAACACCAGCTGCATGTAATTAGCACCATCCACGTTGAGACTATTTCACTAACTCGCACCAAGTGCAAACAAAGAACGCTGTTCCTCCATAGGCCTCCTGGCGATACCATAAACAATCCACATCGTTTGTGGTATCCTAAACGCAGTTTTCATTTAATGAGTGGCTGCTATTTATAAAGCTGACCCTCATTATCGAACGATGCATAGGTCGCTTTTCCCCTTGTATTGTAATTGCCCTGAATCCATCCCTCATGACCTCGATGCATAATCAAATACAAACCCATTAGCATCTCACGAAATTCGATTTGTTTGTTTCAACAAACACACAACTCCTGGATGCACATTATGCCCCTTCTTGGTGCTTCAACACATACATGTGTACTACCAACGGTCTTCCCTCCAAACGATTGGATATCGTTGAGTCAATTTCCATTCGCTGACCACAATGGTCCCGCGATTTCCCGCTCTTCGTCACTGCAGAGACGCGTAAATAAATACCGTCGAGTCAAGTAGGCGCGCTAGAAGTAAAAAGTCGTACAAGTAGTGCACACCAGCCTTTTATTATTTTTCTTGTGCATACGGTTCATCTACAGTGTAATTAAAATCAATGTTCGGAGCGTGTTTGTTTAAATGTAACTAAATAAAAAGAACCTTTTATCATCATCATCATCGGCACTACAACCGGGACCCGGGACGAATCGGATCACTATCTTGTTGGTATAGATTTCCAAGTGCGGATTGCCTTACGGAGACGTATTGCATCCGCGGATCAGGTTCGAATCAACACGGCTGCCTTACGCAATGAGAATACCAGTAACACCTTTGGTAATGCCTTAAAACTCGTCCTCGAGGAGCTCAATGGTGGGAGAGTAAGTTCTGGGACCAGAATGCCGAGCGTAGAAGAGAAATGGACACGCCTTAAGAATACTGTCATTAGTACTGCCAACTCCATCTTAGGCAGTAGTCATAGAGATCGGAGCGACTGGTTTGACGATGAGTGCAAACTAGCAACTGAACGTAAGAATGCTGCATACCGGGCAATCCAGCCGACTCATAGGACACGGTTACGCCATGAGAACTATAAATAGCTCAGAAGATCTGAAAAAAGACCCCATAGACAAAAGAAAAATGCCTGGGAAAAAGATCTAGTCTTTGAAATGGAGAAAAGTAGAGAGCGGAGTCCGCACCAGGTGCGGAAGTGCTACCAAATAATCCGCAGTATGACGCGGTACACATTACGCTGCACTTATTGCAAGGATAAAGGGGGTAATCTGATCACCGATCCCGAAGGCATTATGGAGCCATGGGAAGTGCACTTCAATGAATTGCTAAATAGTCAGCTCACCGAAAAATTGGAGGCTCCACCAATGCAAGATCAAGACTAAATGGTGCCGTCACAAAGCATTGAGGAGACAGTAAAAGCCATAAGACAGCTCAAACCAAATAAAGCTCCCGGAGCTGATGGTATACCAGCTGAGCTGATCAAACAAGGAGGGACAGCGTTACATCACGCAATTCAAGAGATCATGGTGCACGTATGGGAGCAAGAGGAGATGCCGGAAGATTGGCGTCGCGGCATAATTTGCCACATACATAACATTGCTGAGTACCACCTATAAGATACTTCCATACGGTAAAGTCATCATTGGTCAATATCAGTGTGGCTTCATCCCAGGCAAATCAGCGATTGATCAGATATTCACCCTTAGGCAGGCGTTGGAAAAATGTCAGGAATTTAAGATTCCATTATATCATCTATTTATTAACTTTCAGGCCGCCTACGACAGCATAGCCAGGGTAAGACTATATAATGTCATGAGAGAGTTCGCCATTCTGAACAAATTGATACGACTTTGTAGGTTGACCATGCCCAATGAAACTAGTCAAGTAAAAACACTTTTAATGGACTTCGACAAGGGGATGGTTTGGCCTGCCCCCTCTTCAACCTGGCGTTGGAGAAAGCAATCCGTGGCTCTGGCGTCACAACTAGAGGGACTATTGTCATCTAGTCCTGCCAGATACTTGCCTACGCAGATGACATCGACATCATCGGTAGCTCCGATTCGGCTGTACAAGACTCCTTCACCCAGATCGAGCAGGCGGCATTAATGAGGGACAATCCCTTAAATTACTTTGGGTCAATAGTAGCAGCCGATAACAATATGGAATACGCGGACGGCTTATCAAATCCAACAAAGCCCACTATGGTCTACCAAGGCTCTTTAAAGGCCGACATTTATCCAGAACATCCAAGCTACTACTGAACAAGACCATGGTCTTACTAGTAGTCATGTATGGATCCGAGACCTGGGTGCTCAATAAAAGGCATTCTGAGCTCTTAGCCTGGCGCAAGGCTAATAACCTTGCCCGGAAAAACGAATTATTATGGAAAATTTAACTAGCCTCAGACTTGTTAAATAAGGCCAAGGCCGGATCCCGGTTGTAGTACCGATGATGATGATGAACTCTTAGCCGCGTTCGAGAGGAAGGTCTTAAGGAGAATTGTTGACCCCGTATGTGGGGGAGGACTATTCCGGAGACGCTATCTACCTTAAAGCTAATGTTGTAAGAAAAATCAAGCTCGGTAGACTCGGGTAGCTCGAATGAGCGAAGAGGAGCCTGCCCAGAAAGTCCTTTGTGGTAGGATGTATGGAAGGAGACAGCGCGGCAGACCTTGTCTGTGGTGGAGGGACGGCATAGACCAGGACGCCCAGAGACTGGGAGTGCCAAACTGGATGACATCGGCTGGAAATCGAGACCGGTGGCCAAAACCGAATCTCGGTTGTAGTGCCGATGATGATAATGATATTTTTCGTCAGCTCTTAGCATTAAAGTGTGATCTTGCGACCATGACGAACATTTTATTGCTCCCGATCATACGACAGATCGATGGACCGTTCCATGGTCTGTAATTATAATAAAAATATATAATAAAAAAATTATTGGAATATTTTAAATAAGTAAATTCCGAGATCCGGAAAAGATGGCGTGCGACAAGAAGTACTTTCGGAATCAGAGCAGAAAAGCGCCCGAAAACAAGCTAAGTATTCAAACCATTTTTATTTGAAAAGATTCTGTCAGAAAAAAAATTTTATAAACAAATAGAGAAGAAATGAGCCCAAAAAGTAATGATATGCACAATTGCTTCTTAATTTACAGCTGGTCAATTCAAATTGGAAAATTGAAGACGCATTGGCTACAGTAAGTCTAGTCGAACTAAAAGAGATCTTAATTCGCTTTCTTTTGGCATACATTCATCTTGTACCACTATTTCTGGATAAGATATGTATAATTCTGCTGCTATTGATCACTGTCCCTGGGTATTCATAAACACAACGCCAATTTCTATGGTCAAATCAATAAATTATATTAAACCGTGCATATTCTCAGCAGGTACATCACGCTCGAAAGGTCCATTTATACACATCTGTGTCAGTATTTTTAGGCACTTTGTTGTTCATTAGCAACTCTAATAAGTAGAAGCTGATAAGGCTTCAAATCCCGAATTGAGTTTCGAAATACTCAGTCAAAGATCACAATGGCCGACAGCAATTAATGCAACAAAACTTGTTTCGTCTTACTGGAGATCTGAGAGTGAAAGGCTTTGGACTAAATCATGACTGCATAAATGATTGTGGACCTAATGAAATCTATTTAAAGGCCATTAATGATACAACTTTTCCTTGAAGACTAGCTTTCGACGATCCAAAAATCGTTCGAGGGTGTAGAAAAAATGTCGGGAGATGACAGACGCACCTCTGCAGCTCATGCAAAAGGTTCTCTATAAAATTTATCGGTTAACTATTACCAACAATAACTCACCTTCATATCAGCAATAATCTGATGAAACAGGCTGCCAAGGGCAGAGCCGTCGCGTTCCAAACTTAGATCCATTGTGGGTGTTATACAGGTGCGCTCGTAAGTGGGTGTTGAATTATACTTCAAAGCTTTCGTTAACACAAAACAGAACTCAACTTCCTGGCGGAACACTGGGATATATATTCTTTTTTTTTTTTTTTTTAAACACAAATCACAAAACCGAAAGGAATACAACAAAAAAAAAACCGCTGAAGGTACAAACAGATGAATCGACTACAAATATATCTCAGTCGTCTTTTCCGGCAGAATTGTGTCACGAAGGCCAACGTTAGAATTTCCTTGGCGGGGAACGTAGGCAAAAAATTAGGTTAGGGAGCAGCAGACTTAGACGCTAACAAAACCGTTTTCACCTTCTTGGTTCTGGCACTCACGCTCGCGCTCACGTTTACGACAGCAGCAATATCTCACATTCAATTGCAATGGATACGCAACTTCACGAATATTTTTTGATTCTCGATATGATCACGAATTTATAGGTTTTGTTTTATACTGAAAAACTGTGCCGCGTTGAATTTCTTAATTTGATTACTTCCTTTTTGTTTTTCATAAACTTCACGGAGACAAATGCTTGTTTAGGTTCGTATGAGATTGGTAAACACAACAAATATTTGAAATTTGTTTCGGTGAATCGACATTTTCAATCGAATATTCCCTCGCGGGTGTTTTTGTCACTCTTTTTGTTTTTGTTTGTTATTTAAAATTGTTTATTTCACTAATTTTGTGCTTTATATTCATCTGTTAGAAGAAAAATGAGTGTGAGTACGAAAGCACGTATAACCCCTCGAGAGTGGTGACAATTTAGGGGATGACACAGCTGCTGGACGCTAAGTTTAATGAACGAGGTCAACAATTTATTCCTGAAAAGATAGAAAAGAAGTAAATATTTTTATTCCACTCAACCAAAGCACATAGAGAGGGGAACATACATGATATATACCCTACACAGATAAATAGGTTGACAAGCTTCCTTGAATTTAACAAACTGCTACACAAACTCGCCAACATGTTTCTGTGGCCTTCAAAAACTCTACTCTATTAACTATGTTTTCTTACCATGGTAGCTGGTTCAGTGGCAGTATTTTGTGCTCTAAATTGGTATGCACATATAAAGATTTTAAACGAAGGTCAATGTAGATTGACTCAACGTTAACTTCGAACAATAAATTTACTTCTAACCATCTATTTCAGCATCTAATATAAATAAATTTGAACCGTAGTATATAGTTGTAGAGCGCAATCTAATCGGTTGCGCTGTTGCCTGCTGTTAATGCAGGTGTTTAATTTCGTCGCTTGTGCTCCGTTCAATGCATTTTTTCACGTCTTGTTTGAGATTCCATTTCATTGTGATCTGTAGCACGGGGTACGACTTTGAGTAGTTTTTTGAGTAGTACTACTTTGAGTAGTAATAAAATATACCCAAAAATTGTATTTTCTAAATATTTGGGGCGCAGACAAAATTATTGGAGCAACTGGTTGCGATGTTTGGAATCCCTGGTACGAGGTTTGCCTCTTATGTTTCGGGATTTGGCAACCCTAGTGTTGCAATCCGGCAATTGACAGCTCTGTCGTAAAGTTGGACATTTTTGACATACGAGCGCTATTTGTGTTGTTTACAGTAACTTAAAAGATTCATCTCGGCCCAAAAATAGAATTAAATCGTCAACATTTTCGTGTGATTATTTTTTACAACTTTCGGCGTGGATTAACTCAGCAACAGTGCATGGATGAACCTAATTCAATTTTTGGCGATGAAGCTCCATCAAGGACCAGTGTTTATCGATGGTATGGTGAATTCAATCGTGGTCGTAGTTCACTCCAAGATGAATTTCGTGAAGGTCGTCCAAAATCAGTTGTTGTTCCGAAAACCATTGATGCTGTGCGCGAACTGATATTGGAAGATCGTCATGTGACCTATCGTGAGATTGAGACAACCTTAGGCGTTAGTGGGACTAGCATACATTCAATATTGCATAAACATTTGACTGTCAAAAAAATTTGTTCGCGTTGGATCCCACACAATTTGTCAATCGCCCAAAAACAGGCTCGTGTCAATTGGTCGAAAGAAATGCTCAAAAAATACGGTCGCGGTGCTTCGAAACACGTCTATGACATCGTGACAGGTGATGAATCGTGGATTTACGCGTATGAGCCCGAAAGTAAACAGCAGTCGACTGTCTGGGTGTTTCAAGATGAGCCAAATCCAACAAAAGTTGTTCGCGCACGAAGCACTTCCAAGCAAATGGTCGCCTGTTTTTTCGGAAAAACTGGACATGTCGCAACTGTACCACTAGAACAACGCAGAACAGTCAATTCTGAGTGGTACGCAACCATTTGTTTGCCAGTTGTCTTCCAAGAAATCAGGAAAACCAACCGCCGAAGACGGATTACTCTTCACCACGACAATGCGAGCTCTCACACATCGGCTGCGACAACTGCATTTTTGAGCACCCAAAACACCGATTTGATGGATCATCCGCCGTATAGTCCTGACTTGGCACCGAATGACATCTTTTTATTCCCGTACGTAAAAAACAAACTGAGAGCTCAACGTTTTTCGACACCTGAAGAAGCGGTTGCTGCATTCAGAATGCATGTGTTGGAAATACCTCAATCAGAGTGGCAAAAGTGCTTCGACAATTGGTTCAAACGCATGCAAAAGTGTATAGATCTTCATGGGGAATATTTTGAAAAACAATAAAGTGATTTTCGATGATCAATATTTGTTTTTGTTCTCTAATCCCGAAATATAAAAGGCAACCCTCGTAACAACATTTTTCGATATTTTGTTCTGAAATTGAACTGATACCAAAAGAATTATGAATGAGAAAACTTTCCACACTCTTTGTGTTTCTTCAAGCAGTACCAGCTACAAGTGGCTTTTGATGTTAAAGTAGCATAATTTCTCTGGATGGGTTGCAGGGTTGTTGCTAAACTGAGATGGGTTGCAGGGTGAATTTCAACACAGAATGTATCTGTTGTATAGGGCAGAACACCAACGCTTATCCAACGCAGATATGTTTTTTTTCAATATACTTCTTTAAGGAGAGGCGAATCTATAGCGCCGACCCCAAGATGCCATTAAATAACTTTTAGAAGAGTTGTAGGTTGTACGCTCCGGACACACTTGCGTGGGGAGAGAGTTCCATAGTTTTCTCCTTCTGCAAAGGAATGAGTTCTGGTACAGAGTTATACGTGCCTTCGGAAGATGCATCGCAAATTGGTGGGATTCATTGGGTTGTCTTATAGAGTGCAAATAAAACGCATTTCGCGAAATAACACCACGAATCTCCGAGGAACAATCCCCGTGATAACATCTGTAAAACAGACAAAGGTCCGCTATGCGTCTTCGATGTGATAGCGAGTGCAGTCTCGATGTCAGCACTGTATCCTCGATCAGGCGGATCGCCCATCACTGTATGCTCTCAAGTAGATCAAGGGTATGCTTAGAAGCAGAGCTCTAAACATAGGAGCAATATTCGAGCGAGTTAAGAAGATGCATTCAAGGATAATGATAACCAGGACTGACTCATGCACAAATTCAAATCGTTACTTCTTTATCGTCAAGTAGACATCAGTTCTAAATAACAAAAGCCTCTCCCATGAATAACAGATCTCTTCATTATCACGTGTACACAACATTGCTAAATGACAACATATCTTATCACATGCCTATCTCAAGAGCACAAGTCTGGAGTATAAACACCTGAAAATCTCGCCATTTCGTCGACTTATGATGAGACGGATCTACAATAGACATCTGAAAGTTAGACCTTAAGTTCAAGTACTGTGTAGTGTTAAGAATAATAAATAATTTTATTTATATATAGATTAACCAAGTGCAGTATATTAATTAGCGGCGGTCTAATTTAAGAGTTTGCAGAGAAGGAGTTGTGCCGGAGTAAAATATTTGTTGGCCCTAAAAAAATATAATAACTCGACTTTCTGGGGGGGGCCCTGGAGATGTTCAATGCTTTTTGATGCCACGCCGATCAAATTTATGATTTCTTCAGATTCAAGGGCTTAGCCATTCATCGTCGGCTGTGGAACCGACATTGCGTTTTCGTTGCATTGAAGACAATTGATCCACATTGTAGTGATCCTAAATCAACCATACCCAATTACCCCACCTTTATCCATAATACCAATCATGTTCCCCAATTGAATTATATGCGCGACAAATTACACCAAAAGTCGATTTGTCGCACATTGATTCAATTCCCAATAACTTTAACATTATGAAATACCTAATTCCAAATGCATTTCATGATTTTCCATTCCGGGAATTTGTTCAAACAAATTCCCATATCCTTCTTGGAACCCCATTCCAATTGAAGCACACGAAATCTTGCTTGTGCTTCTTGGAATTTGTATGTACACTTTATAACAAATCTCTGTACATGCAGAGTATATATGGGTGGCGCATTCTGGATTCGACGGCAGTGCCAACGTTTCGGGCATGCCTCCCGGAACTGCAAGATGGACCAGCGTTGCATCCGCTGTGGAAAACCCCACGATATTGGCAAGTGCGAACTCCCGCCAGCAAAATATGATCCCACAACAAATGTACAGGATTGAATTACGTTGCCAACTTGTTGCAACTGCGGTTAGAAAGATCATCCGGTCAGTTACAGGAGCTGTACTAAATATAAAGAGATAGTTCACAGATCCAAGGAGACTCGAGCTAAACAAGTAGCCAAGTCAAACTTCGGAAAACAGACCACACAAAATTTCATCCAACGTGGATTTACATTCGCTGATAAGGTTAAAGGGATCCAAACAAAGAATATAAATAGTCTTCCGCCACCTCTCCCCCAAAAACATATTCAAGTCCCTAAGCGATTCGCAATCCTCAATGCTCGAGAAACTACTTAGTCTCTCCCACTTGATTGAGAATATTCGACCCAGATATGAAAAACTAACAACCGAGGCCGATGCATCATCCCTGTAACCGTCCCGCTTTCCCGAACTTTTCAATGATTCGAAGAGATCGAACCCTCACTGGCAGCCCCACCATCAACAACACCTGTATACTAGTTAATAGCGAACTTCGCCATGAAGCTATTGACCCCCTACATTTCGAGTCCATAGAGGTCTCCGGGGTTGAACTGCATCTAGCTAATAATGGTAGAGTGAATACATACTCCGTATACCACCCAGATGGGGATGGGAGCGAACAAGTAGTGAACCAATGCATGCAGCGACATACTGGGAAGGTTGGCGCAAGGCTAATAACCAGGCCCGTTAAAACATATTATTATGGTAAATTTAACAAGCCTCGGATACACGACGACGACCACGGAAATGAAAATGGCTAAGCGATTTAAGAATTTTGTCATGGATCGTCCGCTCACTACACAGAGTACGCTATCCGAATATAAGGCTGATATAACAGCATTACAAGAAATAATATGGACGGGGAGTGGTGTAATTCAAAGAAATGAGTAGACATCTATTACAGCTGTCATGCAAAGGGGTAGGCTTTCTAGTCAGCCAAAAACTGAAGGCTGCCATTATCGACTTTAATGCAATAAACGAACGGCTATGCATTCTTCGCGTGCGAGGCAAGTTTAAGAACATAAGCCTCATAAACGTTCACGGACCTACAGAGGAGTCCACTGACGACGAAAAAGAAGAATACTATTAGAACGTCGAACGGAATCGTTCTTGATGATTTGAATGCGAAAATAGGTCGGGAGCCGGTTTTCAGGCACTACGCAGGTTCCCATAGTTTGCATGAGAACACTAATGACAATGGACTACGTGTCATCGAATTGGCAGCATCGAAAAACTTGGTCGTTGCGAGTACCATGTTTCCGCGTAAAGATATCCACAAAGCCACCTGGGTATCACCTGATGGAGCCAATCGCAAACAAATTGACCTAATTGGCCTGATGACGGTACGAACGTACCGAGCTGCCAACGTCGAATTGGATCACTATCTTGTTGGTACAGTTTTCCGAGCGCGGATTGCCTTACGGATTGTATCCGTATTGTATCCGCGGATCAGGTTCGAATCAACACAGCTGCCTTACGCAATGAGAATACTGGAATTTGATACCCCATTATATCATCTATTTATAGACTTTAAGGCCGCCTACGACAGCATAGCCAGGGTAGAACTATATAATGGTATGAGAGAGTTCGGCATTCCAAACAAATTGATACGACTTTGTAGGTTGACCATGACCAATGTAACTAGTCAAGTAAAAATAGCGGGATTGCTGTCGAAACCAATAAACATCTTAAATGGACTTCGACAAGGGGACGGTCTGGCCTGCCTTCTCTTCAACCTGGAGAAAACAATCCGCGACTCTGGCGTTACAACTAGAGGGACTATTGTCACCAACTTCTGCCAGATACTTGCCTACGCCGATGACATCGACATCATCGGTAGATCCGATTCGGCTGTACAGGATTCCTTCACCCAGATCAAGCAGGCGGCACAAAAACTGGCACTGCACACTAATGAGGGAAAAACTAGGTACATGGCGGCAATTTCTGCGTAGAGAAGACTTAACTTTGGTAAAACGATCATGGTAGTGGAGCACGAATTTGAAGCAGTGCAATCCTTTCACTACCTTCGGTCAATGGTATCAGCCGATAGCAATATGGAAGAAGAAATACACGCACGGCTGATCAAATCTAACAAAGCCTACTATGGTCTATCAAAGCTCTTTAAATCCCGAAATTTATCCAATATGGATCCGAGATCTGGGTGCTCAATAAAAGGCATTCTGAACTCTTAGCATTGTTGGCCCCGTATGTGACGGATGACAATTCCGGAGACGTTACAACCATGAGGTGTACGTGATCTACCTTGAAGCTAGTGTTATAAGAAAAATCAAGCTCGGTAGATTCCGGAGAGCGTGACACCTAACTCGAATGAGCGAAGAGGAGCCTGCCCGGAAAGTCCTTTGTGGCAGGATGTATGGAAGGAGTAAGGAGTCAGCGTGGCAGGCCCTGTTTCCGATGGAGGGATGGCGTAGACCAGGACGCCCAGAGCATGGGAGTGCCAAACTGGATGACATCGGCTCGAAATCGGAACCGGTGGAGAGATTTGTTAAATAAGGCCAAGACCGGATCCCGTTTGTAGTACCAATGATGATGATGATGATACCACTCGCATAAAACCAATAATGGTCCCATTAATCCCGAAGATATCGGCCAATTAATGTTCCTCTGGGAATACACCTTTCATCATAAGCGGCAATTTTAACTTCAGACATCCCCATTGGAACAACTCTGTTTCTTGCCCAAATGACACAAAATTGTACCAATGGTACACCGAAAACTCTCATGCCCTCAACTTCGAAATAGTTGCACCTACGGTTGGTAACTCAGTTTTGAACATGTTTTTTGTGTCCAAAGACTCACTTCCCCAAATCACTCCTCCCCAAGTATCGGCTGGTGTATTTGATCACAACGCTGTGACCACGTTCAATCGCAGCTACCGAGCATCTCGGGTTTATTTCAGATACATACCCGATTATGGGCGCACAAATTGGAACAACTTCAATGTCACATTGAACGGAAACTCCACCAACTCTCTCTTCCCACTGAAAGGAAACTAACGACGTTTGAGATAAATAAGTCTGCAACACGACTTCACGAGATTCTAGTTGAAACTTTGGAGACTCATGTCCCGAAGTACAAACTTGAAACGTAATCGGAAGAATTTCAAAATAATGAATCGGATCGAGTCAAAGAATGTGGTTAAATATCTGGGTGTTCATTTGGACACATTTTTATACTACGGTCAGCACATAAATGAACAGTTGAAGAGGGCAAGAGCGGCATTTATGTCTCTCAAGAACCTTTTCTATTCGAACTATCTTATGTCCGATGTGAAGATCATTTGCTACCAAGCGTTTGTACGTTCAATTTTGACTTATGCGAGTGCAGTATGGTGGAACATAAATCCATCGAATATGGAAAAGCTAAGAATGTTTGATTGGCGCAAAGCTAATAACCTTGCCCGGAAAAACAAATTATTATGGAAAATTTAAGAAGCCTCGGGACTTTCTAATTAAGGCCAAGACCGGATCCCGGCTGTAGTGCCGATGATGATGATGAAGAATATTTGAAAGAAAATGTCTTAGAGCGTGCCTGCAGATGTAAAGAAGCGAACATTCCAACTATCGTCACTACATTTCCAATAAGAGACTATAATGCATCCGGTGTCCAGAATTGATAATACAATCCAGACCCTTGTGAGAAATCATTTCGTCTGGTCGACAAATGTGAAAGACAATGAACTAATCTCAGGATTGTTCTATCCTAAACCCGAGTATTTCAGAAATACATTGGAAAGTGGATACTTACCACCTGAAGCATTTTTATACTTGGATGCTCAGAGCTACCTATCAGATCCAACAAACGTACCAATTATGTATTACGTGGCCATACGAGCAACTGATAAGACAATTAAGTATGTGTCAATAAGCATAGGATGGAAATACCATCCTAACATACTGTGTGAGCATACCTGAAAAAGGCAAAACTAGTTTCGAAAGACACAATAGCAAAAAATACTGGTGGCTCAACTGGCCTGATACTGGCTGATAAACGTTCGGGAGCGGGTCCTCCTGCATTGAACCCGTTCGGTCGTTTGGCAGTCAAAGGACTGGTGAACGGCGAGGCGGAGGACGTGTGGCAGGACTGATCCACAGGTCTATAATCTTAATTAGTATTAGGTAGACTTAAGCTAGGTTTAGTTAGAGCTAATCTAGTCTTAATTAGATTTAAGTTCTACTAGCTTTAAGTGGTTTTATTATAAGTAAAAGATATTTATACGACAATTAAGTAAGGCTTTTGTTACTTTTCCCTCAAATAATATTTTTAAAAAAATGAAAACATCATACAGTACATGTAGAAACGATTCGTAAGCTAAGGAAAGAAGAATAATAAAAAAAGTATAAGTATTGCGTGCCACTACGGCCTTATACATTAAAACAACAACAACAAGAGGCTATAGTTTTATGTGTGTCGCGTCCTGTTGATGTTTTTTGTTTCTCAAATTTCCCTCCATAATTACCTGCATCATGTTTTTGGTCTTTTACCACGTTTTTATAGTTTATTTTGTATTTCCTAATAATACTCGTCTAGACCTTTTCATTCTTGTTCGTTACTGTTAAGTACATCATTAAAACTCCATTACTTTTGTACAGACGGTTTTCCTCATGCCTCAAACGCATGCAAAACCACGTGGATGCAATTGCTCCTCCCATTTTCTCTCCATATACAAATGTTTCATTACCATTAAATTCCACCGATATTGTACCAATACATGTAAAGGAGGACCTCCCCCTTGTAGCTATATAAAAGCAGTTTGTTTGCTATTTTTTGTTATTATAATAATTGTAATCATCATACCATACAGTCCACATATTTCGTTGTCTGTAGAAAATAAAATATCTATCGTGTATCTTTTAGTTACATTTTGGTTTTCGTGTCGTTATTTCAATATATAAGTGCAATAAACTCATCGTGCACTAATTTCGTTTGTCGTTTCGTGAGTTTAATAGCTAATCATTATAAAGGCATCGTATCGTCCTTGTGGTTGGTGTTTCGTTAATAATCTACATCAGCGCGATAAAAGCATCGCGTGTCAATGTTTATTTAGACTAAGAAACAACAAAAAAAAGGGACTATTTAAGTAAAATAAATAAACGCTTAAAAAAAAGTACAAACTTGCAAAGACAGCAGATTCCCCATGATGACTTCACTCTTCGTCTCATCCGGAAGTGTAAAAAACGCAAAGGGCGCCATTATTGCGATAACACAAAATACATCATTACGGCGAGAGCAGGTAGATCTCAGGGAACATACATAAACGTCAGGACCAAGATATTTGAAAAAGTTAGAGTTTAAAAATCTGGGAACAATACTGACGATCAGTAACGAAATGTGGAAGGAAATTAATAAAAGACTGCATTCCGGCAACGCTAGTTGGCACGCAGTCGGAAAACTGCTTTCACGTAATATAAAGCTCCGTGTCTATACAGCCATAATAATGCCGATTGCTATATACGGATGCGAAACATGGGCTCTCAGAAAACGGGAAAAATTCCGATTCCATGTATTTAAGAATAGAATCTTAAGGAATATCTTTGGTGGTAAATATGACGAAGAGGCAGGAAAACGGAGGAAACTCCATAACCATAACCAATTGGAAGAATTACACCCCAAACCTACTGTTTGCGAACAACAGGCGTTGTACGCAACTTCCACGAACAATGGATATTGTCGTGGGCCGGGGAAATGACGTCAAGAACTATTCTGCTGGCGTGCAGCGATGTCTGCCGTTGGCTGAAACAATTGCTGGAAATGTCTTTGAATATGAAATTATTACCTCGATTCGTTGACGCAGTCCAATGAATCCTCGATTAGTCGGTGGTAATCCCAGAACTCTTCTTCCAGACAATGCAAACACTGTTGATTTTACTTTATGAAGTGAAATATTACGTTTTATTTCCAAGGATTACTATGATTTTTATTGATTACAAATTATTAAACGGTGTCACCAAAAAACGAAAGAAGAATAATAACATAAAGATGGTTGTCAAGTGACAACCAACAGAACTCATAAATGTCAGCTGATTGCTGACATTGTTAAAGATGATGCCACATATAGTTCAAGTGGTGCCACAGATTTAATTATTGCGAATTCACCGGTTGTTTAAATGCGAATCCGCAACACCTACAATAATGAGAGTAATCGCGAAGATTAAGATGGGCCGGATATGTGGCGAGAATGGGCAACGATAGGGCCGTGCGTAGATTTTCTGACGGAAGACCAACGGGAAAGAGACCGGTACGACGGCCGCGACGGATGTAGGCGTACAATGTAAGGTTTAACCTTGAGGAGATCGGATCAGATGGCCAGGTGTGGAAGGGGAGTGCACGGGGCAGGGAACAATGCCGCAGCCGAGTCAGTGAGGTCATGAACTTCCGGTTCCTATAGGTCAATAAATAGTAAATACCCTACAGAACCAAGTTAAATTTCGAAAACCTAAGAAGTCAATCATTATTGAGAACATGTCGTACCGCTCGTTGCGAAGGCTTTCTGCTTTATTCTTTATCATCATCATCGGCACTACAACCGGAATACGGTCTTGGCCTTATTTAGCAGGGTTCGAGGCTTGTTAAATTTTCCATAATAATTTATTTTTACGGGCAAGGTTATTAACCTTGCGCCGACTTTATTTTTTATACAGCTCTGCATTTTGTTCAACCATGCCTACAACAAAGGAGAGTTTTCCCAAGCTTTGAAGCAAGCTATTGTTTGTCCAGTAACAAGAGTTGGGAAACCATCGTATCACTCCCCAAGCTTTCGCTCCATTTCGCTCCTCACTTGCATCAGCAAAATATATGAAAAATTCATATACGAGAAGCTAAATAACTTTATCAGTACGAGAAACCTAATGCCTTATTCCCAATTTGCATTTAGATGAGCGCACAGCCCACTGTGGCACTCAACATATTTCAAAACCACGTCTGCGAGCGCCTCTTTAATAAGGAACCCACCATTGCGGTTAGGCTGGACATTGAAAATGCCTTTAACGCGGCGTGGATCGAAGGTCCCGTTTATAAATTATTGAATTCTGGCCTCAGTAGAACGCTGTGTAGTATCATCTACCAGTTCGTTCGAAACAGAACCTTCCAAGTTCAAGTGAAGGGGAAGCTTTCCCGTACTTTCAACGCCGCTGCAGGCGTACCACAGCGCTTCATTCTAGACTCCATCTTATTTAATATCTACACCCTAGACATTCCTCGCCCTGTGGACGCGACAGTAAACCAGTTAAACAGTAAACTAGTGTACACGTCATCCAAAAGCCCTAAACTCGCAACAAATCGAATCAACTGTTACCTGGATGAACTGTATCAGTCAATGGAAAATTCGAGTTAATCCATCCAAAGCAGTGGCTATCATTCTGAGTAGTAAACACTCCCAACCTACTTCTCGGTATTCACAGAATATTCGGCTACAAGTAGGAGGTACTGCGATTAGACCGCAGGACAGGATGAAATATCTTGGGGTCATTTATGCACCAAAAATGAATTTCATCAAACATGTGACCCACATTCTTCAAAGAGGCTTTGGTCCGTCTAAGCAACTGCACAAGATCTTGAAGTGGAGCAGCATATGCTCTCAACATATTTCAAAACCACGTCTGCCTCTTATATAAGGAACCCGCCATTGCGGTGAATCTGGACATTGAAAAGGTTTTTGATACGACGCGGATCGAAGGTCTCGTGTTTAAATTATTGAACATTGGCCACTGTAGAACGCTGTGAAGTATCATCTACCAGTTCCTACTTGTATGGCAGTCTTGCGTTCTTGACTCCCCTGTCCTTCAATCTCTTCGAAACCGACCGCCATAGGTTCTTCTTCAGTACAAAACTGAAGAAAGAACTCTTCCCAAGAACATTCCCTTCTATAATAGAGGATTCCTGAACTCATCCCATGGAGTGTACTGTGGACTCACATGTCTCGTTTAAGTCGAGCTACCGCCACTTTTTGTTTGTGCCAAAAATGATCCAGATTACGGGCAAAGGGTTAACAAAGAAAGACTCTTTAAGAAAAACGAACATTTCTGTTTTTTTTACGTTTGTTCCTAAATCAAAATTTCGCTTTGCGTCAATAAACTTTCTTATGAAACTCCGTCGAATGCTTCGTTAGAAATCTATTCTGATAATGTATTTATAACTCATTTGCACAATTAACAAAACTCTTATCAGGTTCATTTTGATTACACAAAGTTTATCGAGTTTGTTGAAATAAATTAGTCGAAGTCGTTCCAGACTCTAGTCTCTCCCATTTCCAATAACCATAATAGGGCGCAAGTGTTAGGGAAGGAACTGGATTTCGAAATTTAATGAAGCAGTTTCTATTGAAATTCAAAAGAAACGTCCGATTGCGTACCGTTCTATCAAGGGCCTACAAATAACAATAAATTTTATTGCATTACTGTAAAAGATATTAACATTCATCGAGCTGCCTAAAACAGTATCTAGTCGGTAATTTATGAACAGCGTGCTGCTCCTTCCATGGAATTCCATTCAATGTTCTGTTGTTGGAATGAGGTCGTAAACATCACAGCCGGTAATTATTTGCTAATTTAACTAATTCTGGGCTTAAATAGAATTTAATCTATAACTGTTTAAACTGTTTAGTAAATATTATTAGCTTGTAAAGCTATAAAAATAACGATAGCCAGCATGGAAAGTTATTGCTGGGCAAACAGAAGCAGCTGAACACGTTGTGAAGATTGTAAAGATTCTTTTTCCGTGTTGCCGCCGCCTATCTAAAATATTGAAATGCAGAGCTTATTCACCTAATACTGATAAGAGTGATTCCCAGCCAGTCTAAAGAAGTAACGATTGTCGGGTTTAATATCAGGCAATGAACTGGATGTTGTCGCTGCGGCAGCAGAGTTTTGAGTTGATGAAATTGATAGCGAGGTTTTGAGCCTCGATCGTATGGTAAAAAATATTCAAAAGAAAAAGATAACGTTGTATACATTCAATTTATCACCATAACTCAAAATGCATTTTTGGTGTTGGAAAGCATGATAAAAGTGTTGTCAATATCTTTTTGATGTGAAGCGACACAAAAAATAGGAAAAACTACCAGCAGAATAGAATGAGCTACTAGTACAAAAGAAGAAAAATGATAATACACAGAATATGTGCGAATATTCTAAACTTCATCGGGTGAGTCAAGTTGTGACATTTGTTTTGTTGTGTTGGCTGTTGAAAACGCATATATTTCTCGGGGTTCTATTCAGCAGTAAATGAGAGCGTTATTCAAAACTTAACATATCACCATATTCAAAAATTATCGCTGGTATTCCGTCGTCCATTCTATTATTTTCATCAGTGATCCCTTATCTTATCTGTCAACCAAAATAAAATCCCTTCTTTTTTTGATAACTGGGACGGTACAAGCCCTTCCAACTTTACATTCAAGCACCATTATATGTCAACTTCGTTGAACTCTGATCTCACTAAGTAATACCAATAGGGATTATCTAACCAAGTAGAATTCCATGCCTTAAAAACATGAAATTGTGTTTTGTCATAAGAAATGAGCTCCAACGCCAATGTACTTCCATCATCGAAACTAAAAAATGTTTTCTACACTTTTTTTTTACACGAAAATCACGTTTAAAAATTACCGACCATACTCTTGCATGTCGCAAACTACTAAAAAAAAAAAAGAAAAAAAGAATATTATAAGGAAAAGTGGTATAAATATTCGTGGTGTGACCAAAAGTGGTTGGACTTTTGCTTTTTCTCTTAAAAAAAAGTCTTTATTAAACTGCATGGTTTAATCAAATTTGTTATATTCATAATAATTTCACTCTTGCCAACGTCTCTTCCAAACTTGGAAAGGTTACTGGAAACTACTTCTGAACGTCAACGACTCTGTCTGAATAAAATGAAACCCTTTGTTGTAACGGTACTTAATTTTCCCGGAAATCAATCGACCTCAAATGCTTAAATGAAATTTATTAACAAGATCTCTTCGCCTAAATTATATATTCATTCGTTGCATTATATGTTGTATTACTTTGGGGAGATTCCATTCAACTCCCCAACTGCCGCCGCTTATACTCTCCCTTGTGTCCATGTGTCCCCGTTCGCATGATCATCAATTGCTGGAAAGGTTTTGCTACTGCGTTTTGAGATGCAGGTGGTATAAGCTTCAATAACTATGCGTCATTATTAGGTCAGCTAAGTGAGAAAATAAAAGAAAATTGTCCTTATTTTCTAAACACTTATTGACCTGCCCTCGTAGTAAAACAGTACCTTTCTCCATCTCTTGATAGTGTACCAAGCGAGCAACTTTTCTGAGCTACTGGGTTAATTTACGAATCTTTGAGAAATCGATTCTCTGGTAATATAACCGCAAAATTGCTTTTTGTTAAGTATAATTTACCTTTGCTCAGTCTAGGCTATTAGGTTGTACCACATCAAATGTCCGATTTTATAGTAAACATTTAAAAGCCAATCGTATTTGTCCGTAAATTTTTATTCAATCAAAATAGGATCCGTCGGCATGACACCAACAACGCGTAACCAAATAAACCACTTCCTCATAGACAAAAGACACCACTCGAATATCCTTGACGTAAGATCATATAGAGGACCAGATTGCGACTCCGATCATCTTCTAGTGATGGGCAAAATCAGGAGTCGCCTCGCAGCAATCCCACATGGGCAGTCACGGGAGACAAACAAAAAGTTCGACACTGATAAACTGAAAGACCTACGCAAAACGGCGGAATATCAAGAAGAACTAACGAATAGATTTAGCATTCTAGAGAATGTGGACACTAAATGGACATCGATCAGAGACACAATCAAACTAACAGCCCAAAAGGTATTAGGATTTAAGAAAACATTTAAGTCCAAACCTTGGTTTGACGATGAGTGCAGGGCGAAGATCGAAGAACGGAAACGCCTCAGAGTGATCCACTTAGAAAGATATGATGAAGCCAACGCAGAAAGATACGCGACAATTCGGAGAGAGACAATGAGGCTCTTCAAACGAAAAAAACGCGAATGAGAGAAAACTCGGATCGAAAAAATCCTAGAAAATTCTAGGGCAAAGAACATTAGAGGTATGTATGTCGGCATAAATTCAATTAGAAATGGTTACCGAGGGAGAGTCAAAATAATTCGAGACGGAAACGGCTGTCTGGTCACAGAAACAAACAATATCGTGACAAGATGGAAGCAGTACTTTGAAAACCTGCTCAATGTACGCACCCATCAACCACAGATAAATGCACCAAGCGTACATACAGCCGAGCTTCAGATCCCAGAGCCATCTCTCAATGAAGTTGTAGACGCAATAAAGCGATTGAAAAACAACAAGGCTCCCGGAGTCGACTCCATACCGGCAGAGCTTGTGAAGCATGCAGGAGAGGCAACCGCTCGAAAGATCCACCAGCTCATCCAAACAATATGGGATAAGGAAGTCACTCCGGAAGAATGGAAAACCTCAATAGTCATCCCCATTTTCAAAAAAAGGCGACAGATCTGAATGTGAAAAAGACAGAGGAATATCATTGCTCCCAACCACATACAAAATGTTAACAAATATCATTCTGGCGAGAATCACACCGTAAGCAGAAGAGATACTGGGAGACTACCAATGTAGATTCCGTAGGAACCGGTCAACAAGCGACCAAATGTTCACAATAAGACAATTGCTGGAAAAGAAGTGGGAATACGGACAGAGGGTTCACCAACTGTTCGTTGACTTCAAAAGAGCCTACGACTCAGTCACAAGGCAGAGACTCTACCATATTCTAGTTGAGCTGGGAGTCCCAAAAAAATATGTCGCCCTCATTCAAATTTGCATGAACGAAAACAAAGGGCGAGTTAGAATAGAAAACCACCTCTCAGAACCATTTGAAATCCGGGACGGACTAAAGCAGGGAGATGGTCTATCACCGTGTCTTTTTAACCTAGTGCTCGAGTATGTCATCAGAAAGGTACAAGACGACAACATGGCAGGATCATCCCTGAATGGGGTCACACAAGTGCTCGCATATGCGGATGGCATCACCGTTTTGGGCGATAATCTAGAAACTAAGCAAAAACAGTGAAATCATCATGCAAGCGGCCGAAGAGATGGACCTAGAAATAAATTAAGACAAAACGAAATACATGATTACGGCGAGAGCAGGTGGATGTCAGAGAACACACATAAACATCAGGGGCAAGATATTTGAAAATGTCAAAGAATTTAAATACCTAGGAACAATACTGACGGCCAGTAACGAAATGTCGAAGGGAATTAACAAAAGACTACACTCCGGCAACGCTAGTTGGCACGCAGTCAGTAAACTGCTGAAATCCAAACTGCTATCACGGAACATAAAGCTCCGTGTCTATAAAACCATAATCATGCCGATTGCTCTATACGGATGCGAAACATGGGCTCTCACAAAACGGGAAGAAAACAAATTCCGCGTATGCGGGAATAAAGTTCTAAGGGGTATCTTTGGCGGCAAATATGACGAGGCGGCAGGACAATGGAGGAAACTCCACAACCACGAATTGGAAGAGCTATACCGCAAACCTACAATAGTGAGAGTAATCAAGTCGCGAAGATTAAGATGGGCCGGACACGTGGCGGGAATGGGGAACGATAGGACCGTGCATAGAATTCTTGACGGTAGACCAACGGGAAAGAGACCGGTAGGACGGCCGCGACCGAGATGGGAGGACAATGTTAGGTTTGACCTTGAGGAGATCGGATCGAATGGTCAAGCCTGGAAGGAGGGTGCCCAGGACAGGAAACGATGGCGAAGCCGAGTCGGTGAGGTCATGAACTTCCGGGTTCCTACAGGCCAATAAATAGTATAAAGTAGTATAGTAGGCATGACATTCAATGTGATACAAGGTCAAATATTCCTTTTTCGTAGAAATGCTGACTTTTTGAGGCAATGAAATTTTCAAGAGCTTTTATGACCTTTGCTCGGTTCCGGAAGACCTTCTGCCAGCAAAATGAATCCAGATTACGGAAAAGACGGTAGTCCATTGGGGAAATGTCAGGAGAATACGGTGGATGCGGAAGAATTTCAAATCCCAACTGCAACAGTTTTTGCAGTTACTTGTGAGGTATGGGGTCTAGCATTGTCATGCTAAAGGATCGGGCGGTGCCTATTGACCAGCGCAGGTTGCTTTTCAGCCAATTTGGCATGCAATATGTCGATTTCCTCACAATATTTGATAGCGTTTATCGTTTCTCCTGGTTGAAGAAACGAAAAGTGGATTGGTACTTTCGATGTCCAACAAATTGTTACCATAACCTTGTTTGGGTGAAGATGGGGCTTGGGAGTGTGTTTTGGTTTTTCACCTGCATTCAACTGTGGCGGTGCCACTTACCTAAAAACCCCCAGTACTTCATCCCAAGACGCATAAGTTTTCGCCAATGCAATCGCATTAGGCACCTGAAAATGCTTCACGCATTAAAGAGATCAAATCTATGATCTTTAAGTCCATGTAAAGAAAACTTACCTTTCATGCATCCCCTTCGCAAACCAATTCTCTGTAAGATTTCTTTCTTACCTTATCAGGAATCTTAATCAATTCGGCACCTTCAGTGCCAAGCAAAACCCTCTTGACGACTTCCTGAAAACAAGATGATTTCGTTTACATATAATGTAACTATCATAACAGGGACCATACACATTGCGTCGCCTATTTCCCATCCTCACCAAGTATATAATAAATCACCAAATATACACATTGGCTGGCGAACACTTTAACCATCGATAAATGGTCCAACGCAGCTGCATGTAATTAGCACCATAGACATTGAGACCAATTCCCTGTAAATAAGCTAGAACCAATTAGCACCATGTGCATGCGTATTGCGGCTATCGTTACAGCTGCAATGTATAGCTTAGACAACGATCTTCTCGATCCCTTTGTCATTGACGCCTATTATAGCTACAATCAGCAACATCATCGGCACTACAACCGGGAACCGGTCTTGGCCTTATTTAGCAAGTCCTGAGGCTTGTTAAATTTTCCATAATGATTTGTTTTTTTCCGGGCAAGGTCATTAGTCTTGCGCCAGAGACTCCCCGACGGGGAATCGAACCCCGATCTCCCACGTGACAGGCGGGTATACTTACTTTTATAGCTACAATGCATAGGTTAAACAATGATCTATATGATCCCCTTGTTTTTCAATTTTTCAGCTTCATTCCCATGGCCTTCTGTATAAAAAAATACCAATGTGATCTTCACTCACACATACACATACATTGCCAAGCCTTTCTTCCTTGTTTCCACCACAGAGAAACACTTTCTTTTTTGGGTAAACTCACCTCAAAACGATTAAATGTCGTTGAGTCGCGGACGGGTCGACAGCCATCCACCGTACCGGCGCCGGTACGGTGTGAAACGGAAAGTAGAGTCGCGCGCGTTATCACTAAAAAAAATAATTTTTCTCGTGCCATACTAGTAGAGTATACTGTCTTATATTGTGTTTGTGCGTCCGTTCATCGTCAGAGTAATTGGAGTCGGTCCTTATTATCCAATAAATAATAATAATAACTAAATCAGTGTGTTTCCTTTCCTGTCGTGTACGTTTTATCCTGGGTGTGTTTGCTTTTTTCGTTGTGGACAATGCGCGGATGAACCTTTAGTGACGGTGGGACGAAGTAGAACCCCGTGTCGTACGCCGGCACAACGACTTCGTACCCCACACAACCACTGCCCAGGTCTTTTACGGTTATCATATAGAATCCACTTTTCATCACAGGTGACTATCCGGTGCAAAACGGTTCAGTTTGGTTTCTTAATCTAAGCGATGGGCAGATTTCCAGGCGCCGTCGTTTTTGGGACTCGTTCAGTTCATGGGGTACCCACTTATCGAGTTTCTTTCCCCTTCCTATGAGAGAAAGGTGTCGACTTATTGTCATAAGGGATACTCCCATGCTTTGTGCAATCTCCCGCATCGATTTCGTTGGGTCCGCATCCAGCATTGCTCTTAAAACGTCGTCGTCAACTAACGTTTCCTGCTTCCCACGTGGTTCATTTTCGAAGCTGAAATCTCCCGAAAGGAACTTTACAAACCAACGTCGTATAGTGCCTTCGTTTACCGCTACATCCTCAAATGCGTCATTAATGTTGTTCATTGCCAATGACGCATTATGTCCCATTTTAAATTCATAAAGGAACAGGGTTCGAATTTGAACTGCTGACAGCATGGTAAACAATTCCTAGAAAAAAAATAGCTGTACTCGTAACGACCCCTAAAATTCTCACACGTCAAGCACACGTACCACTTTACTTTATAAACAAAGAAAATTTAACGTTCTGGCCCAGATGTTCACTCGAGAACTTCTTATTCCCGACTGAGCGAAAATCGTACATTTCGTCTGGTACAACCCAATATTTCATGCTCATGGCCAAGATTTCCGCCGCCTTTGTGACCAAACATCCAGTGGAAATGGTGGTTGGTTTTCACAGTTTGGGGATTCGTTTTAAGTAACAATTCTCCGCTGTGTAATTTACAATTCATGATAAACTCTCTTCCCTGGGATTGTAATCTTCAGCCACGGTCACGGTTTACTCCAATTATCTTTTGATAGACAGATTTATTGCGGATTGTGTACAACAATTAGGGAGATTATTATCTTACCTTTAACGGTTCTTACAGACTTACGAAGTATCGGAGAATGAATTATATTTGCCAAGTTTAGTTGAGTAATGAACGTGTAATATCTATTGTCATCTGTGAAGTTGATGCTTTGGCAAATTAGACCAAGAAGCGATGCACGATCGAGGAAGACGTTAAAAAACAGAATTAAAAAAAAATTAAATGCCTGTCCAAAAGAAGAAAAAAAAACTCGTTTCATACTTTAGGCAAATTTTACGGTCAGCATCGTCGTCGACATGGCGCAAGCCTAGTAACCTTGTCCGGAAAAACGAATTATTATGGACAATTAAACAAGTCTCGGATATGGACCGGATACCGGTGAAGAGATTTGCTAAGGCTTGTACCGGTTCTACGAACCATACAACTCCTTACAGGTTGAGGTATCCTTTCCGCCAAGGAGCTCTACTCACCTTTCGCAGCACACGCGCCCACAGACACGTGGCCCAATAGTCATTACCATACCTGTAACAAAGGTTATATGAAATTGCAACAACGTTGAACCCGATATCAAAAACCAAGGAACTTAACGTTCAAAAGCTCCCAATATCGAGTTCAACGCATCCATATATGGTATTCTACCCCAATTCATAAGGGGAGCAAAGCATCGCATCTCAGCAATGCGCTAATGCAGGAAAGCGTCGCATGTAAATCGATCACCCATCCTAAGCATCAACACAATGTTTCCCACGAAATACCATTGCCGGTAAATAAAACGAACAACGGATGCATACTCTAAATGCAATTGGCACCTAAATCCCTTGCACGACCTAATGCTAAGGCACACTTGCGCAAACAAAACGATTCTTTGCGCCGCTGATTAGCAGTCGAACAATCATAAACTCTTAACACTATCCCTTATAGATGTTTATGAGTGGAAAGGCAAACGAAGCCTTATATCCCATAATCCGTGTAGCCATCCGATGTGCATGTGATCCTTTGTCCGCATGCCAGATGTGCAGTTCAAATAAACCACGGAAAGATCGGAGAATAAGCGGCGGCATCCGATACTTAAACAAAAGAAACAAGATTCCGACCACCAGCAACGAATGATGATGAGATAATGATCATGAGGAAGATTTCTCCTGATATGCAAAGGGAAATTTTATGCTGTTAACAATACGATGGGAAAGTCTGTTAGCAGACAGGATGGAAAATTTTCTTTTGCAGATGCGGGGATAAGTAATTAGAATGGGATATTTTTAGGATAGAGATAATGAGTCTAGAGAATACCGTCGAACCGGAAAGTCTACTTAGAGCATCCGTCCAGAGGAGAGACAGTTAGAGGACCCCATCGAGGAGGTATCGGCGATTCGAGAAACAAACAAATTCGAGTTAACCTGAGTTGAGTTGTGTGAGATTCGCGTGCGATAGAAAAGAGCTATAGTCGCTTCGATTAGGAAAGTCGTGTGTGAACAAAACAGTAAAAATTGGAATATTAAATCCGTAATAATTACAAGCAGTTCAAATAAAACCTAAATTAAAACAAAACATTTCCCAGTGCTTCATTTGTGTGATCGTCTCCGTGTTCCAGTTGTTTTAATTCCTTTTACTGCGGACGTTGTTCGGCGGAACACCGCAGCCATCAATACCCGACCAAGGACAAAAAATACAAAAACCACCAAAGTGGTAACATCAACGCTAAAGGCTTGCTTCTACGACACGAAAGGAAGTCAGTATTGCATCGAATTGTGACTGGTGATGAAGAATGGATTTATTTTAAAAATCCTAAACGCAAAAAATCATGGGTACATCCAGGAGAAGTGTCAACATCGACTGCAAAGCCTGATCGGTTCGGAAAAAAAGACAATGCTCTGTATTTGGTGGGACCAGAAGCGAGTGGTGTATCATGACCTTCTAAAACTTGCGAAACTGTTGATGCGCAACGCTACCGACAACAAATGATCAATTTGAACCATGTATTGATCGAAAAACGACCAGAATGGGCCGCAAGACACGGAAAGGTAATTTTGTTGCATGATAATGCTCCGAGTCATACAGCAAAACCCGTCAAGGAAACAATAAAAGCTCTCGGCTGGGAAGTGTTACCCCCCCCCCCCCCCCCCCCCCCCCCCCCATATTCGCCAGACTTGGCTCCTTCCGACGACCATTTGTTTTCATCACTGGGACACGCATTGGCTGAGCAGAATTTCAATTCCTACGAAGAAGTCGAAAATTGGGTCTCCGAATGGTTGCCTCAAAAGACGACCGGTTTTATTGGCGTGGTATCCACAAATTGCCAGAAAGGTGGACGCAATGTGTAGAAAGCAATGGCCAATACTTCGAATAAAATGTTTTTTACTTTTTAAAAAAAAAAGTTTTTTAATTTAAAAAAAATAAGTTTTTTAATTAAAAATAAAAGTTTTCTAATTAAAAAAAAAGTTTTTTAATTTAAAAAAAAAGTTTTTTAATTACAAAAAAAGTTTTTTACTTTTTAAAAAAACCCTCACTTCATACCAGTACACCTGGTATGTAGGAATAGCATTGCATATGTACGAAATGAATTTCATTTTCTGACGAACGTAGGCCATGTAAATAGTGGAAAGATTGGATGGAGCCAATTATTTCTTGCACCTCTTAAGAATCTCCTACATTTAGCTGCACTATTCAGAGCTTCAAATATATGGTCGTTCAAATCAATATTCGAATTACTTCGGGCGTCAAGAATTGAAGGTTCCTTTGCTTTCCTCTTTCACCAGCAGTGTATTTATATTGAGGTCCGTTTACAACAAGTAGTTGTCCGTGATGACAGAAGTAGCACTGAGATTTAGAGTTCCTAAATGTGGCTCGATTGTATGGTTTACAGCCAGGGTTATACCGACTATATTAAGACGGCGTATCTAGACCCTACCATATCAAAATAGGGCTCTGATATAGCGGCCTATTTGAAACCCCAAGATTCATGGGAATGTGGGGTTGTAGTTTGGTGGCAAGACAGGGGTACGGATTCACTGAAATCCCCAACACTTGTTCCGCCGAACACACTTCGTCGAAAATATCCAATGTCAGAGAAAAGACGAATAAAAGGCACTGGTTAATTTTTGATATTCTGTTTCTTTAATGAGTTTGGTGTTATTCTATTTTACACAGGTTTATTTTGATAAAGCATTTAATGTCACGCACAGAGTGATTCTCGTTCGCGCAATTTATTAGGCGGTAGATACAAGAGAAAACCAAATTGATAATTTGGTATAAATGGATCGGTTTACTTAATTCCTTCCTTGGATTTTAACTTAGATTCGTTAGAGATATGGTATATCTCTACGCGAACAATGATTTACTCGACTATAATACGGGCAGACACACTTGACTAACTACTTAAGCGGCGGCGTGACCTCAGCGCGTTGTGGTTGAATAACGTGGGATGAAATTTGGATTTTTCAGTTGCACGGCTATTAGCCAATCATCATCGGGCTCTCTCATGAATCTTTTCAGTTGCATGTCTCAGCGAGGTGAATAGTACTTGCACATCATTCGACAGTCGCTGGGCATGCGAAGGATGAAAAGAACAAAAGAGAGAGCGCAATAACTTGCGGGTTGACTTAGCTTGTATCAATGCAGCCTCTGAGGATGACCTCCTGACGTAGTGCGATGACTGTGGTGATCTCAGAGGGCATTGAACCCGGGGAAGATAAAAATGTGAAGGAGAGGAAAATGTTTTGTAGCTATTCACCTGCACGAAGAGATCATTGATCCCCAGCGAGTGGAGTGTCTGGGGAAAGTGAATAGGACGCCGAATTGGCTAGGGAAATCTGATCGTGGGAACTAACTTAAATACTTTGATAATTTCCCCAGCGATTGCATGATTATGCAACCGCGTCGTTTGATCAGACTATGCCGTTGCTAACCGACATGAAATGCGATTTCCGGTGGAAATCTCATGGGTTATCGAAATGGAGTTACCGTATGGCAAAATGGTAGCTAAACTCAATTATGCATTGTCTGTATAGAATAACGAGTTAAGCTATGCGTCCTTTTGAAAAACATGATTTTCAGGTGAATTAGCTGAACGGTGGGATAGGGGTTGATATGACGCGCTGAAAGCAGTCGAAATAAGGCGGAAACAGTGGGTTGGTTATCCATGTAGTATAGAGAACCCCCACAGGAACATACAAAAATGAATGAAAACTGTAAACACAACAAACATATAAAAACCCGGTAGGCGTAGGTGTGATGAACCGACACTACCATAAGGGAAGAATTCATCAAGAAAATACAGACTCGGCAAAAAGAAGACGTAGAGGAGTCAGTGAGGTCATGAACCCTCGGGTTCCTACAGGCCAATGATAGTAGTAGTAATAGTAGATGAGACATAGATTTACGAGTTTGACATGCAAACCAGTCAAAAAGCTTCAGAGTGGCGGCTACTAGCTGAGCCGAAACCGAAAAACCATGTCAAAGCCGATTAAAAGTTAAGGTAATGTTGACTGTGTTCTTTGATTATGAGGTTGTTGACCACTGGCAAGTGGCGCAAGGCTAATAACCTTGCCTGTAAAAATAAATTATTATGGAAAATTTAACAAGCCTAGAAGACTTGCTAAATAAGGCCAAGACCAGATTCCGGTTGTAGTGCGTTATGCTGTTGGCGTCAGCACGGACGCAGGTTGAGCACAACACCACAGATTGTTCATTGAAAATTAGAGTACAACCGCGAACACTGAAGTTAATCTCTCTCAACAATTGTGAACGAATAAAAAACACCGGAGGATTTGACTTAAAGATTTTCTTTATTGAAACAATTACGGTTGGATACACTGTCTGATATTATGCGTGTGCTTTGGAAACACTTACAAGGATTTTTTATTTCAATCTTCACCGATGATTACACTGGTTATTATTATTCGTGTGCTATAGAAACACTTACACGGGTTCTTTATTTAAATCGGTGCTTTATATACACTTAACAATGTTCTTATTTAAGTCCTCACGGCTGATTTCACTGCTGGTATTTCAGCGGAATTATTCGGGAGCTTTAGAAACACTCAACGCAGTTCCCTATTCATATCTTTATTGCTGATTATGAAGACGCACCGTACCGCGAAACACCTGAACACACTCTCTGTTCCAACTCGACTTTTTCAAACAACGTCCACGACACGTGCATCCGACTCGGTAGCTAAAATCTGACTCAATGATGCAATTCACATCCATCAGATTCGATGGCCGCGAATTGCATCGATAGGGGAGGATTCTATATGTGTCCGTACAGGACAAGTACGTTGCCCTTCGATTAAAACGATGATCGGCGGACACCTGATTAAACAGACGTACGATGATCGGGGGCTGCGGCGATGTACCCATATATCGTTGATGATGTATGCCAGGGATCGAAATAGATTTTTGTTTCAAAGTAAACAAAAACTCTATTTCACAGATCAAATGATGGCACACATGATGTAAATGATGTGCCTATGATACAAGGGGTCGTCATGGTATTTGCCTAAGATTCCTTGGAAACACCGATGTAGGCAATATCCAATCTAGCCGTATGGCTCCGGTGCACAAGGAGGCAAATTATTTTGTTGACATAAGTCAGCAGAAACCTCGTCGACGGCGGCAAAGGGTCAGGCTGGATGGCTATATGTTTGATTAATATGCGGGTAAGTAAAACGCGCACAGTGAGATACTGTATGTTTAATTTAGGTTTTCAGGCGGGTCATCATAGGCATGACATGGGTAAGGTTACCTAGCAATGATCATGTCCATGCCCAAATTCATGATCGGTTGATAGCCGATAACGGGAAATTGTCGCAACTGTCGCGGACCTAAGGGTATAGGCGCGATATACAATCGTGAGCTAAGGAAAGAATATCGGCTACAGCTATGTCAACAATACGCTGGCCAGCGTTTGTTTATCGTAATTGAAGACAGGATGAGCCGATAGGAGATGAACTGGTTCGTGGAATATGAACCAGGGAAAGTCAGAATGTGTGGATGCCGTCGGGTAGGTTTTCCTTTCAGGTATGATGCTACAGGAACATTATGGAAAATTTAACAAGCATCAAGACTTGCTAAATAAGGCCAAGATCGGTTCCCGGTTGTAGTGCCCATAATGATGATGATGATGATGATGCTACAGGGGAGCTTACGCTGCCCCTAATTGCAGGTAAGTACAATGGCTTTGCATGGAAAGAGGAAGGTGGTTAATTTAAGAGTATGGGCGGTTCTTTGGGAATGTATTAAAGAACCGCCACAGTGCCGATGATGATAACACCACTCGCAATTCTTGCCAGAAGGCAGACGGTAAATAAAGAATATTATTTGGGCGTTATATGGCGTTTGAAATTCGTCAAAAAGGCCAGGTTTGTGGGAAAGGAACTCATGGGTTTTGCACCGCGATAACGCATCATCTTACAAGGCCATCATTGTGAACGAATTTTTGGCCAAAAACTCGAGAAACATCATCGAACAACCGTCGCATTCACCTGATATGGCTCTGACCGACTTTTCTCTCTTTTCAAAGATCAAATGACCACTTCGAGGCACCCATTTTGAGTCGATAGAAGACATAAAATAAAATTATCGGGTAGAATCGAAGTCGATTATGGAAAATGCCCGCTCTAACCAAACTAAGTGACAGATCGCACTAAAATAGAGGACAGTTGTGCCAACTTAGCGACAAAAAGAATTTTGACAAATCCTTTAAGCTTTTTAAAGATCAATTCCCACTACTTTATTTGACAGAATGTTTATGCAAACGAGTTAATTTCTGAACGCTCCATTACTGAGTCGTTTCAAGAAAAGAAGTATGCATATCAATTTTCTCTTATTAGATTTAGATATTAATTAAACCTTCGTAGAAGTTTGATGGAGGACATTTGCATTTGCATTCAAGTACATTTTATTTTGTGTGAGTGAAACACCACCGCAAAGATACTAGTATTATTATCTACCCCTCATATTATACCCGACATTTTAGGGTATTTCTTTTTCTTCCCTGATAAGTTTTAACGCAGCGATTGCGTCGTAAATTAGATTAGGAAAATACATTTATCCTGATTAAAGAACGCACTCTACCGCCGTAAATCATACACGTGTCAGACCCTCACGCTCTCTCCCCCTTACAAAATGCAAACATTTGCATTTCGAATATAGTATTTCCATCATTATGAAACAGCATTAGAGACACTACGCTGTCTTGCCCTTGTCGTCTTTAAATCTACTCAGCGTTTATCTTATTGAAAAAGGAAAAAGATTGAGCCATGGATGGGAGTGAACGTCGAGGGCGAATGATACACCAATCATTAGAAAGCGAAGTCTAAATGTAAACGACCTTTGAGATAAACAACCATCAGCCAACCGTTGATGAACCGCCGGCAAAGAGCAAAACAAAATAGAAGAATAAAGAGCTCAAACAACACGAAACGGTAGGTCGTCACCGCTGCCATACACTATCAGCTTCACACGTAATACATCACCAGGCAGAACTAGAAATACATTGCCGCAACGATACAAAGATACAAAGGTACAAAAGAAACTTACACCGCAGCGTCTTGTTTTACCACGAACACAAAGTCTACATCCAATCTTAGTTTTTCAAAATAAATATTGTAATCTTCACCATAGAGGAAAACGAAGGTAGCTTCTTCTTGGTCGTTTTCTGGTTTTTCATCCAACAATTTACACATCACTTGCTCGGCGAGATACAAAAACTTGGAGTACACAGAATTACATTCATGCCCTGATAATCAGGACGGGCAACAGAGCAACGCATCGTGCACAGGAGTCATCTTCGGGAACAACATCTAAATGTCAGATAGGTTTAGAAATCGGGATCGGAGTCGTATGGAGCCATAAAGGGGAGTCGTCATACAAACGGGAATGGATAAACGAGTTCAATAGACGGTTTGACGAACGCCGACTTAAGAACTCCGTGTGGATTGCGAGTTGTAAGCGAGATGCCAGAGGGTGAATACCTTTCCCCTGTCTCTGGTTACAATCGAAAACAGCAACATGCTGGAGTAATATTATGCCTTACAAACAGCTCTACCGTTTGCAACACGACGAATTCATTCTGCTACAATACGATTTGGGTATCAGTCATAAATTTCAATACGATATACGAGTACTTCCGGGGTAGGGAAGACGACCCGCATAACTTGCGCAAGTGTATGAACTAGAAGTGCAAATTGTCGGGTGATGTTACACCGGAAATTGTTAGATTAACTACTCCATTAACAGAAGCCTTTCTGTAATATAGGCAAGGCGATCTCTTCTGTTTCTCGGGCCATCATCATGTAAACCTTTTCTTAGAGGTACTCCGGTGTGAATTACTTTTAATTAGAAAATGATGCTGTCTCTTGCCGCGCTTTTCCTTACTTTGATTATTTGCCAAACATTTTCTCAGTTTATTGTGAATTTAGTTGTTGCCACACCTAGTTGAATGTGGGTATTCCCCTCCCCTAGGGCAGTGTGATTTTCTTTTGTGTTCGATTTTGAATAAAATCTCAACCTCAACTTTGTACTACCATTTTCCAATTAGGGACCTTTTGTGAAAAGAAATTATAAAATTTTACGATGTAAATGAAATAAAAGAAATAAGGGGAATCTGAGAATTGCTAAGGATTCTAATGTTCTTCTTAGAAAATAAAATGAGAGTTCTTAATTGAGTTTTTGAAATTGACATTCGAGACCTTGTTAAAAATACTTTCAGTTAGGGTGAAGGTTCGATAGGAATGATATACTATCGATATCGACACGTCACAAAAGTGATGAAATTTGAAGTTTGAATGGATTCGCAAAACAGGTGTTTTTGTGAATTTTCTATGAAAACAATCAACGAGGTGTATGTTTTGGATCAAATAACTGAAGTCTGGTAAGCGACAGTATTCAGTTTCACATTCATTCAGATCAAACTTATTTTTTAAATTTCAGTAGAACTTCTCATTCGTGACTAACCATCACATCTGCACGTGATATTTGATTTATAAATTTAATGATTTCAAATATCTTTTGATGACCGGGTAAGCAACTGTCAGTTTATTCAGCTTGGTTTTCTTTTTTAATTGAAATATGCAATCTTTTGCGATGTAAGCGTTCCGGGCAACAACAAAAAACTCCACAGCGATGCATGTATCTTAATGGATGTTCAGATTATATCCGTAGATGTTATGCCCTGATTGAAATGAACTACGAGGGTGGGCTGGAAAGTTTCCCACCTCAACGTGAAGATAACAGCACTTGTGGGGTTAACTTTTCGTTGTGTGCCGGCACGGGCACGGGTTCACTAAAAGCCCACTGGAAACTGCTGCGAACCGTTCACATAAATGATAAATGAAACACACTGAATTTGTTGGAAATTTATTTTTATTGTTTTCCCTTCGTTGTTTTATAATACATTAATTAACATCGTGGTGGGCACTTCGACAATGGAATGAGTCTAGTCTTGAATTTAGTTTACTTTTAATACCATATTTGATTAGAATTGTTTAAAAATCTTAACGAATCACTTGGGACTAATAAAATATAAAATTTATCCACAAAACAATTGAATCAAAACTATCTGCCCGTTCTTTTCTTTGATTAAATGTTTGTTAATTTACTTGAATTTGGTACTAAAGCAAAAATTAAGCTACACAGTATTCACTTCGAAATTGATTAACTTATTTCTCCAAACGAACAAACTCAACGAATTCTTTCCGCAATGCGACTCCAAGCTCGGTGGTGGTTGTTACTCGACTTGTTAAATTAATGGTGTGTGCGCACTCTGATAAACCTCACCCGCGTCCGACCCGTTTAATGGTTGAACGTCGACTCGTGTGTAGTGCTCTAAAAAGTGTGGGGGTTGAAGTATTATGCCGACGTATGACACAGGATTCACTTAAAATCCCCCGACACTTGTTACTCCGAAGGAAATGTTGTAACTCCAGGAAGACAGGAACAATTGAAAACACACTGGTGTAGTTTTTTTTTGTTTGATTTATTCTATCCGCATTTATTTATAAAAGCACGTGCAAATTGTGGTGAATAGCACAATATCGATTGAACTTAATTACACAGCTGAAAATTGGCTCTTAATTGGATTTGCCAACATGAATCACAGCCCCACTGGATTAATCAGAATATCTATGATTTACTATTTCACTTCTGTCAAGCAGGGAATGCAGTACGCGACGGGAACGCCAGACTGTTCAGCTGGTCGGTCGTACGCAAATCGCGAATATAGGTGAACCGTCAAAACAGGCCTCGGGAACTAAAGAACTTTACGTGTGCACCAACTCTGTCGAACGACTGCTTGGGCTTTTTGTTCCGTGAACTAAACGAACTATCTCATCCGCAGATACAACCAGGTTCAGATACAAATAGCGACTAACTAAATTAGGGTGGAAATCGTAATTTCTGCTTTTTACACATTGATCTGCCAATGGTAATCATGCTCTCTTGTGTGTTCTCCAACTCACCACACTCATCCAGGTCGAAACGTACTTGTGTATTCGTTCGACGTCGATGGGCGTAGCCAGAATGGAGAAATCAAAAGGGAAAGCACAATAACCCAGGGTTGATCTGACTAGGTGTGTGTGCGTCAATGCCGTGTATACGACTGGTCTACTGACCTAGTGACAATCTCTTAGGTCAACGCACTATAACAAGACAGAAATACGAGAGAGAGGAAAACCTAGCTAAGGTTATTCACCAGCAAAAAGAGATCATTGATCCCAAGCGAATGGGTGATCTGGGAAAAGTCAATAGGACGCCGCATCGGCTGGGGGTATAATACCATTCTGTGGAATGTTCGATAAATACCCAAGCCTATGGACTATGACGCAACCGCGTCGCTTGGTTTGACTTGGTTGTTGCTAACCAATACGAATGGAATTTCCGGTGGAAATCCCATGGTTAGCGCAATAGTGTTGCCGTATGTCGTTGATTGTAGCTAAACTCAATTATGCATTATCTGCATAGAATAATGAGTTTAGCTATGCGTCCCTTTGACATGTTTTATAGGCAAATAACTTCTCAAGGAAATGGGTAGGTATTGTGGTTGGAATTGTGGGCTGTTTTTATGGGATAGAAAAACCCCTACAAAAGCCCTACGACCTTTGTCCGCCATTCCTGATCCAAAATCCTAGCTATAATACGCTAAAACACATAAACCTATCAAAACCCGAAAAAACCCAAACATGATTCAAAATTCGCAATAAACGAATCAAACATTCGTTTATTGCCTAACATTTACCCCCACGGCATTATTAAATCCAAAATCTCGAATTAAAATCAAATTCGCAATAAACGAATCTAATATTCGTTTATTGTTCTACATTTGCTCCACAGCATCACCCAAATCTAAAATTCAGAGATCGTTATCTCTATCCCAAATTTTCCATTCAGGAAAACAAACAAAAAACTCAAAAGCAGATACATTCACACATCTGCGCGATAGTTTCATAAGAATTCAAGAAATTGAATTCTTATCTAAAGTCAATACAACATCTCGCTCGAGATATCCAAAAAATCGAGATTGTTGCACGAAAATGTGTATCTTTGGGATACAATTTTCGATTCCTTTTCCTTTATAAAGGAATAGTTTAGTGATCTCCGGGCTGCAGTCTTAGATCGATCTTAGTCCCTGGAGGAAATACCCCAGTGGAAAAACGAACGAAAATAATCCAATTGGAAAAATAAAACTCTTTAATTTGTAAAAGAAAACAACACGGATTTTTCATTTAGCGGCCAATTGATAGCTAAGTATCATCTGGCCTGGAAGACCAAGAGAAGACCAAGGACAACGGCTTAATTAAGGACGTTACTCTTCCCTCAGGTATACGAGGAAGCACGCTAACGACCCCTTTTGTAGGACGAGTTTCAGGAGCGGTCAAATTTTAAGAGATCGCCTTGTCCTTTTAAGGACCCGGAGACACAAAACCCCTACAAAGAATACAACACGTGTACTCAAGGATTAACCTCGGGAGGCTCGTGGTGCGTCCACTCTCAGCTAAGGGTGAGTTTTCTTTTCTCGAGAGAAACGTGACACTTCTCTTTGTGGTGACCAATTGGAGAGGATCTCTCTGGGTTGATCTTAGCTAGTGTGCTAGTTGATCCATTGTTCACTCATGCTACGAGATCATGGGTAAACGAAACTGAGAAAAGGGAATAGAACAAAGGGCATCATAGAAGACGTGCATGCAGCTGTGCAAATAGACTCCAATCCATTAGGAAAACTGGTGCTAAAAGCAACCCAGATACACAATGGTGATTGTGCACTGTATCTTTGCTGGTGGAAAGGGTCGAATTCTTTGTGTGTATATTTACACACAAATTCGGTTTTTTGCGACTAGACGCGATATGCACAAACTGCTTTTGTCGGTTGGACAAAAGGCCGCCGTGACTGTGGATAAGCCAGGAAAATGTGCTGCGCACGTGTGTGGCAGGGTACGCTGGCTGACACGGGCGCCGATAAGGTTTCCTAATTTATGATGATGCTTGTATGTAAAGAATTCTTTTCTGGGAATTTCGGATGATGCATTAAATGCATGAATGTTAGAGAATTCTTTACAGGGAATTTTGGATTCATTTTTCATTTTTAAAACATTTTTTTATTTTGTTTTTAAATATTCTTAATTTCTAAATTAAAGGCTAGACAAAAAATGCTTAAATTCTAGCTTAATTATATAATAACTTACTGGTCCTTCGCAGACGCTCTAAGCTAAACATTACTTAACATTTGTATAATTTGCCTTTCGGCGACAGAACTTTGTGGCAGTACTGATAATTAGTTGAAATACAAAGAAAAGTTTGAAAAACTTCGTCAATTTTTTTTTGTTTTTTTTTCTTAAAATTTAACTTAACTTACCTACTTTTTTTTTTTTTTTTTTATTTAATGTAAAAGCACTTAACCTAACTTAACTTAAATCTTATACTACCCTAATTCTAGAAAATGGGGATTTTGGATGTGGTGCATTAAATGCATTAGATGTCCTTGGGAAGGAAATGTTTGCAGGTAACTGCAGGTTGGCAAAATGAGTTGGGGTTGGAATTGTGGGTGGTTCTTTGCGTAGCTTTAAAGAACCCGACACACTCGTCGATAAAAGTTAATGTAGTTGTTAATCTTTTGACAGTTACTGACCGAAATTTCAGCCATTTTATTTGACAGTCGTTTGAGTGAGTCGTTATGTGTTTTTGTGAAAATGGACAAACTTGAGTATCGAGCTGTCATTAAATTTTTGTTTTTGAAAGGCAATACGTCTACGCAAATCAAAGATGAGTTGGACTCTGTGTATGGGGACTCTGCACCATTATTTACCTCTGTGAAATTTTGGGCAGCTGAATTTAAACGTGGCCGTGAGCTTGGGAGACGTCGAACGTTCGGGACGTCCAAAAACTGCAACAACTGACGATAACATCGCTAAAGTTCACCAAATGGTGCCAGACGACCGCCGAATTAAGGTGAGAGATATAGCAGAGTGGCGCAAGACTTTAGTAGCCATCAAGTAGTGAACCAAAGCAGTGACAACCGGAGAAAGGTTAACAGAAGGCTAATAACCATACCCGGAAAAACAAATGATTATGGAAAATTTAACAAGCTTCAGGACTTGCTAAAAAAAGGCCAAGACCGGATCCCGGTTGTAGTGCCGCTGATGATGATGACGATGATCACATAGCAGAGGCTATGAAAATGTCCAAAGAACGTGTTTGTCACATATTAAATCAAATTTCGGCATGAAAAAGCCGGCCGTGGTCTAACGTGCCACGATTGCTCACGTTAGACCAAAAACGTGTGCGAATGAACATTTCCAACGAACTGTTGGCGCAGTTTAGGTGCAATAAATCGGATTTTTGGCGCCGATTAATTACTATCGATGAAACTTGGATACGCCATTATACGCCCGAAACAAAAATACTGCCAAAATGGAGGACTGCAAAGGGGGAATCGGCTCCAAAAAAAAAAAAAGCAAAAACTGTTTTTGCTGCTGGGAAAGTGATGGCGACCGTTTTTGGGGATAGTTGTGGTGGTTCTACGAACCCCACAAAACACTTTAAGGTAAACCCCTTAGTTCGCCCATGTATATTTTCGTCCTCAACCGCACGTGCTCTCTTACGCGTGGGTTGCATGTTTCACCTAACTCCTTGTGCATACACGGCGACTGAAAAATCAGATTTTTCTGAAACGAATTCTTTGGAAATGCATTACCTGAAAGATTCATTAACCAACGCGGTAAAAATGACTAAAACATCACGCGGCCAAGTATTGGGCAATACCGGTGATCTCCACTGGAGCCAGGTGCAATTCGGTTTTTCCATAGCGTAAAGATCACCGTAGATACAGGCTCAAATACGGCAATTATTTTTAACATGTACCCTACTAGAGAAACAATTACCTGTAAGTATTGCAGCCGAAAATAATGATCGCGGCCAGGTAAAATACCCTGGGTAATTAAACACCAGGAAAAACCCAAAAAGAAACCGGCTAGGTAGAAAAGGTCATCAGGTACGGAGAAAATACAAAAAGGTTGAAGGAGGGGAAAGAGAGAACAACTTGACGAATCTTTTTTTTTGTGAGAATTTTTGCCATTACGAGATATATCATTTAGTACGATATTAACTTCAACGAGAGGAACACCTGCATTCGAGAAAACGGGCGAGTGTGTCGGCGCGAGTAAAAGTGTCAAAAAATAAAAAACTAAAAGTGTGTTGTCGCGAATCCTTTCTTGTAAATTAACAATAAATAAAGGTATATCGCCAGTAAAAAAAAAAAAAAAAAAAAAAAAAAAAAAAATATATATATATATATATATATATATATATATATATATATATATATATATATATATATATAAAGGTGACTTTTATTCCCAAGTAGTGTTCGGCGGAACACCTGCATCGAATAAAAAAACCGCCAGATAGTCATGGAGTTATCTTAATCGATTATCTTCAAGAGGAAAAAACCATTACAGGAGCATACTACGCATCATTACTTGGCCAACTGAAGGCAGCAATTGTGGAAAAACGGCCACATTTGCAGAAAAAGAAAATCCCGTTTCACCAAGACAACGCGCCGTCTCACACCTCAGCGGTTGCCATGGTGAAAATCCACGAATTACGGTTTGAACTGCTTGACCATCCACCTTATTCACCAGATCTAGCACCAAGCGACTTTAAAAAATTGCGCTCGGAGGACAGAGACTTTCGTCACTATTGAGGAGGCAATCACCTTCGTGAATATTTATTTTGCATATTTAAAACGCCGAGTACTATTTTGGAAGGGTTAGAGAGATGGGAGCATCGCTGGGAGAAGTGTGTAGAGTTACAAACAGACTATGTAGAAAAATAAAAATACATTTTAAGAAAAATGTCTTGTAATTTTTAATGACAAAATATCTATTGATCAAAGAACACCAAGAGATGATATCCTTACGTCATCGACGATGGTCAATTGTTTTCATTTAAACCAAATAAATTAAGTCACAATTTAAACGCCGATCGGCCGGAACGTACCGTTAAATTAAATAAATTACAGGGTCGAATTAAATTGAATTAAAATAATTACAAAGTCGAATTAAATTAAATTAAAATAATTACAGAGTCGAATTACATTAAATTAAATAAATTACAGAGTCGAACTAAATTAAATTAAATAAATTACAGAGTCAACGTAAATTAAATTAAATAAATTCCAGAGTCGAATTAAATTAAATTACAGAGTAGAAATAAGTCATCATCTTCCCAAGACGGTGGTATGATATTTCAAAAAAAAATCAAAGCGCAACGTTTTAATGGCATTCAAACTAAGTTTTATGATGTCTTATATATAAATCCGCTTGATAATATACGCCATCCCTCTGTTGCCGTAGGAACGGATTTAAAAGAAATCACAAATAATTAATTAGTTTTTACTGAATTGAAATCCATTGATGTGCTCGTTTGACAAGTGCGGCAAATAACTTTTTCGTGTAGTTAATTGGGGTGTTTGAGAGTGGCCGTCGTCGTCCGGTTGTATATGGATTTTTTTGTTTTTGACTTCCTTCATATGGCGACCACCATTCAACACTCTGACGCCTCCGTTCTGGTTCGTATTGCAATCGTCATGTTTCTTCACCAATTACAATCGTTTTTAAGAAGTTCGACGTTATGTCAGAGTAAAGAAAAAGATTCATTTCAAACTGGAATTCAATTCCCGCATGGGCATTAAAAAAAGAAAATTCGAGTAATGGACCTCAAAGATGATTCAGCACTGTTCATTCAATTCTGCCACTAGAACACAGGCGGAACGTTCCGTATCTGTGCCTATTCTATAATTCTATCACGGTTATTGTTGAACTGAACCTGAAAGATGTACTATTCCTCTTCCGAGTATTTAGCCGTGAATATTATCAATCAAAGCAAGCACACTAGTGTTCATTTACGATTAATTCTAGACGGGCAATGTACACATGAAATCGTTCTTCAGGCGAACTACTTAAGCAGGAAACACTCTGCCAGGTCATCTATTCTTCAGTAGCTGCAATCTACAGGCATTTAAATCAATGCGCTAATATACGTATATATTTTGACCAACACGAAAAGCTTTTTAGATAATTATAGAGAACTATATTTGGTATAAATATTTCAGTATGTGAAGGCATTGCTAATGACTGCTGTCAGCTATGCTTTCCATTCCAGGATTACTATCTCAACCAGTTAACTTTTAGTAATATAACGAAAATCTTCACTTTACAGCTCAGCTTAGTAGACCTTATGGAATACAGGAACATACGAGTAGCTGTATATATGCTCCCATGCTGCATAAGCTGCTTCGATTTCGTATTCTCTTTCTTCATTAGGCATATCTATTTAAAATTCAAGTCAGACCCCTTTCGTAAACGAAGAGAAATGCAAATGGCTCAAATCAGTTGAGCCACTACATCCTCGGGTGTCGTCATTAAGGAGAACCCGCATTAATGAAATGCAATTAATAGAACCATTTGAATCATGACAGCCTACTCATCGGCCGTTTAGCGGGATATATTTTCGAACGCAATGGGAAAACCACCTTCACTAACTGCTCTAACCGCCTCCCGTCCCCCATAGACTAGTGGATAATGAATTGTGAATACAGCCCCAAGAGCTTGGGTAGTTTGTAGGACGTTTTCATATCACTGCCAGCGCTGTAACTCTAGTCAAATATAGCAACACTCAATTGCTCGCAGTATCTAAGCATTTGATAAGTCGAGGAAATAATTATAGAGTATAATGGTAGATGTCGGACTAGTAATTATGTGCTTTTGGGTGTGAACGGATTATAATTCCTTGGCGCAGACGGACAGGTGGCCAGGCGCAGTTCCCTAACAAAGAAAATACATTGGAATGAGCATAAGGGAATGTCTCCGTTTCAATTCACCCTGACAACAGAAAAGGGTGCATAGGCTTTACTCTCTAAGATATTGTTTATTTCACCTTATATTTGTGCGTTGTTACCAGTGAGAGAGGGAAATTAAGATGGGCCCATGTACATTCAAATAATTTGTAATCCTTCTCAGACTTGTTTAGAAGATTAAATCATCAGTCACGTTTATTTCGGGAATGTAACTGTGCACTGTGGTGATTCAAGGAGATACGCACGTACATCAAAAGAGAATCATCAGAGCCGTATACCCGAGCAATATCGAATGAATACACAGCTTAAGTAGAGAGTTGAAGTATCCTCATGTACAATACAAATCTATTATATCTGAGGGTGATTATTTAGAGTGGCGCGAGGCTAATAACTTTGCCCGGAAAAACAAATTATTATGGAAAATTTAACAAACCTCGGGACTTGCTAAATAAGGCCAAGACCGGATCCCGGTTGTGGTGCCGATGATCTGATTATTTAGAAAATGAACGAAATTGGATATTCTATTAAGATTCAATACCCGGTAGGCGTAGGTGTGATGAGCCGACACTACCATAAGGAAACAAATCATTAAGAAAACACCGACTCGGCAAAACGCAGAGGTAAGGAAAAACGGAAAAGGCGATATATACGCGTCGGCACGTGGGATGTTCGAACGTTATATAAACCAGGAGCGATACAGATGGTCGCGGAAAACGCGAATCAATATAAAATGGACATCGTCGCGCTTCAGGAAGTCCGACTCCCACGTCAAGTAATCGAAACCAACGGGTTTACACTAGCGTGTAGAGGTACCGATACACGTAACCTCAGAACCAACTTCATCACAAGCAAGAAGATTACGTCCCATGTAAAAAATGTGAAATTTAGTAATAACCGAATATCGATGCCAAAAATACACGGCCCATGGTACAATTATGTATTTATATACGTACACGCCCCTACAGAATCTACCGAGAAACAAACGCATGTACCGTTGTACGAGGCCTTAGAGGAAGTATTTGATGGGATCTATTCGTTACTATTACTATTTATTGGCCTCTAAGAACTCGGAAGTTCATGACCTCACCGCCTCGACACCGCCATCGTTCCCTGTCTTGGGCACTCTGCTTCACCTTTGACCAGTCGATCCGATCTCTTCAAGGTCAAACTTACATTGTCCTCCCATTTCCGTGACGGCCGTTCTGCCGGTCCCTTTCCCGTTGGTCTACCGTCAAGAATTCTATGCACGGTCCTATCATTGCCCATTCTCGCCACATATCTGGCCCATATTAATCTACGCGACTTGATTACTCTCACTACTGTAGGTTTGCGGTATAGCTCTTCCAATTCCTGGTTGTGGAGTTTCCTCCGCTGTCCTGCCTCCTTGTCATATTTACCGCCAAAGATACCACTTACCACTTTATTCCCGAACACGCGGAATTTGTTTTCTTCCCGTTTTGTGAGAGCCCATGTTTCGCATCCGTATAGAGCAGTCGGCATGACTATGGTTCTATAGACATGGAGATTTATGTTACGTGACAGCAGTTTGAATTTCAGCAGTTTACTGACTGCGTGCTTTCCTTCGACATTTCGTTACTGGCCGTCAGTATCGCTCCCAGATATTCAAATTCTTTAACTTTTTTCAAACATCTTGCCTTTGACGTTTATATGTGTTCCCTGCTCTCGCAGTCTTCATTTATTTCTAGCCCACCTCTTCGGCCGCTTGCATGATGATTTCACTGTTTTTACTTACAGTTTCTAGATTATCACCCAAAACGGCGATGTCATCCACATATGCGAGCACTTGTGTGACGTCGTTCAGGGATCATCCGGCCATGTTGTCGTCTTGTACCTCTCTGATGACATACTCGAGCACAAGGCTAAAAAGACATGGTGAGAGTTCATCCCCTATTTTAGTCTACCCCGGATTTCAAATTGTTCTAAGCGGTGGTTTTCTATTCTAACTCCCCCTTAATTTCCGTTCATGCAGATTTCAATGAGGGCGCCATATTTTGTCGGGATTCCCAGCTTAACTACAATATGGTAAAGTTCTTGCCTTGCGACTGAGTTGTAGGCTTTTTTGAAGTCAATGAACTGTTGATGAACCGTCTCTCTGTATTCCCACTTATTTTCCAGCAGTTACCTTACTGTGAACTTTTGGTGGCTTGTTGACGGGTTCCTACGGATTCCGCACTGGTAGTCTCCGGGTATTTCTTCTGCGTAGGGTGTGATTTTCGCCAGTATGACATTTGTTAGTATTTTGTATGATGTTTGGAGCAGTGCCATTTTTCTGTAGTTTTCGCAGTTAGATTAGTGGCCTTTTTTGAAAATGGGGACGACTATTAACGTTTTCCATTCTTCCGGAGTGGCTTTCTTATCCCATATTGTTTTAATCAGTTGGAGGATCTTTCAAGCCGTTGCCCATGCTTCACAATCTCTGCCCGTATGCAGTCGATTCCGGGACCTTGTTGTTTTTCAATCGATTTATTGCGTCTATCATTTTGTTGAAAGAGGGCTATGGGATCTGATGATCGGCTGCATGCACGTCTGCTGAGTTTATTTGTGGGTGATGGGTGCCCACATTGAGCAGCTTTTCAAACTACTGCTTCCATCTTGTCCCGATATTGTTTGTTTCTGTGACCAGACAGCCGTTTGCGTATCGAATTATTTTGGCTCTCCCTCGGTCGCCATTTCTAATTGAGTTTGTGTTGGCATGCATACCTCCGATGTTCTTTGCTCTGACATTTTCTAGGATTTTTTCAATCCGAGTCTTCTCCCATTTGCGTTTTTGCGTTTCAAAAGCCACCTATCTCTTTCCGAATTGTCGCGTATCTTTCTGCGATGACTTCATCATATTTTTCTAAGTGGATCACTCTGAGGCGTTTACGTTCTTCGATCTTCGCCTTGCACTCATCGTCAAACAAAGGTTTGGACTTAATTCCTTTCTTAAATCCTAATACCTTTTGGGCTATACCTGAACAACTTTCGCCTATTAAATGAACATCTTAGCAGAATTACATTTCATTTTGATCATCTCGAGATAGAAGCTACTGCCACTCTTTATAAGAAAATCTACAATGCCACCTCCCTATGTGTCCCTTATTATCGACATAGGACATCGGTTTCATCGCCTCCATGGTACAACCGGAAACTCGGCACTCTTCGGAACAAGATGAATAACTTGTGGAACATTTTCCTAAAACACCTTCTTACCTGGACTACGCCACCTATCACAGTTCCTTTTATAAATTCACCGAGCTTTACAATTCCCTCTACTACAAATATCTCACAATAACACAAAACAACTTGATCAATGAGCCCAAATCTTTTTTTCACTTTATTAACTATAAACGTAAAACTGACCCCTATCCCAACTCCCTTTCCTATGGCACGATTACTTCAACCCACCCACAAACTACTGCCAATCTTTTCGCTTCTTTCTTTAAAAAATCCTTCACGGACAACTCTTTCGAGCCTAACCACTCTTACTTCAAAGACCTGCCCGAATTCTCCCCTGGCCTCTTCATCTCTCAAATTATCCAGTATCACCCAATTGAAGAAAAATTAAAATTGCTTAAAGACGAGTTCAACCTGGAACTGGTGGACTTCCGGCTGTCCTGTGAAAAAATTGTTCCTCTTCTCTTTCTCTCCCGCTATCAAAGATCTTCAATCTATCAATTAGACGAGGTCTTTTCTCAAGTATTTGGAAATTCTCTTTTGTCACCCCCATATGTAAAAAGGGGCTTTAAAACGATACTAGTAACTACCGTCCCATCGTCAAACTGTTCGAAGGTATTCTTTACAACGCGTTTTGTTTCCCCTACAAATCCAAAATCTTACCCCCCATCAACATGGTTTCCTTATGGATAGGCCGACCACCACCAATCTATTTGAGTTCTCATCCCACACTCCCCGTGCCTTAGATAATGTCAACGAGTTCGATATGATCACAACCGCTTTCAGCAAGGCCTTCGACAAAATCTCTCACAATCATCCTCGTTAAGCTATTGTCCGTTGGTTTCGGACCCCTACTAATTAAGCCTATTTCTTCCTATCTTTACGATCGAACCCACAGTATCAGATTTAGATGAACCTTCCCCAATCCTTTTCTTCCCACGTCAGGGGTTCCCCAGGGCAGTCATCTTGGACCCCTCCTATTCATTCTTACTATTAATGATATAGACTCCAGTACCAAGCACTCCTCCATCTCTCTATACACGGACGACACTAAACTCGTCAAGACGATCCACGCCTCTCGACTCCTCACCTCTCCAAATGGACCTCGATAGCTTTTCAATTTGGTGCCAAAACAAATGCCTCGAACTAAATATTGCCTAATGTTACTCAATCACCTTCTCCCATAAACGATTCCCTTCCCCGCGACGTTCCTATTTCTTACTCCACTAACAGATATCACCTGTACAATCGATTCGTAACCTCGGCATCTTATATGATAGGGAGCTTAACTTCATCCGATATATTGATGATATTATCGTCAAGGCCAACTCTGCCCTTGGTTTTCTCTAATTCCCACGTTTCCCGATCGTTCTACATAGCCTTTGTCCGTTCCCTTCATGAATATGCTAGTCAAATCTGGTCTCCTCCCTACTCGTCCCATATTCGGAGGATCGAAAGCGTGCAATGTCGTTTTTTGCGTTTTACCCTCCGAGGACCCTAACACACTTGAAGAGCGCAGAATTCATGCCATCCTCTTCACACACAATCTTCTTTCAGATTCAATCAACTGCCCAAGCCTGCACTCCATCATATTTTACACAAATTCCCGACAACCCCTCTCTTGTATTTGTCCACCCATACACTTCTTACGACTCTAATGAACCCATTTCGCGAATGCTGCGGTGGGCAAACTCTGATCCCACGTTCTTTGACTTCAATCTCACCTTTCCCGTTTTTAAACGTCGCCTCTCTCTTACCCCTCGACCAAATCCCGCTCACCACACTTACAACCCACATTCATACTTACACCCCAGCCTGTCATACCACGTATACTATTGTCTATTCATCTTTTTTTAGTTCCCCATTCCCCAGTTTTTACGATAAAGTTAATCCCTATAAGCCCCCGACATGTCTTAGTATTTAAGTTAGTTCGTAAGTCTATTTATATGTTTATTATGTTTATACCACTTATGCGAAGTGAAATAAAATGAGGGTCCCGCCCTCACTTCATTCATTCATTCATTCGCGAGATCGAGAGCATTCAATGTCGCTTCTTACATTTTGTCCTCCGAGGACTGAATTAGGAAAATCCTCTGATCCTACCTCCATATGCAAGCCGTCTCAAACTAATTAACCTTAACACACTTGAAGAGCGCAGACCTCATGTCGACATTCTCTTTACTCTCCATCTTCTCTCAGGCTCCAACAATTGGCCAAGCGTACTCCCTATCTTCCCACGAATGTTACAGATTGCCGACTTGATAAAGCACACCACAATCATTACCACAGCAAAAACACGTTCCACCTCAACTACATCAAACACCAAACCTTGTCGGATCAATACGCTCCAGGTTAATTACTCCCATCGACCGAATCTATGGTGTCCAACAAACGAATCTATGTTGCGTTTACTTCGGTAATGCATAGGAAACATAAACAATCGACAGAAACATAAACTCATCAACAGTGGACAGGTGCATGATGCTGTCACCAGGCTGCGACCCCCGTCAAGAGGTTCCATGTCATCGCAACCCCGAGCCACCTGCGACCACGCACCACGTAAACAACCGATCCTCAGCATGACCAATGGGACGAGTGGACATCGATCGTGAAGAGAACAGGGTCGGCTGCGATAGGGCAGCGAGTAGAGTAGTACTGTCTCAACATTTGGATGAAAAAGTTGCATAGCTCATTGCTTGGATTGCGGTTATTATCATAGACGGGTAGTTTGAAAAGTGAATGGATAGCAACAAAATATTTAGATGATGTTGATTGTGTGTTCATTAAATAAATGACCAATATCGATGTGCAGTGAAGTGTCTTATTCTCTTATGGCAACCAGCCGAGATTTGGTCATTCAACCCAATGCATCCTCGTCCTGTGTTCAGTGTACCGTGTGACCGAGTGCCGGTGCTCTGTGGATATTCATGTTAGAGACATGGGATTCAGGCATGCAATCTTGAATACGTACGACTAAGAAGGACGCAATTCTAGGTTGGTAGTAGTGTTCCCCGCACAGGTGGACACCACATGAACGAAGTCAGGGAATTCACCCATCCGCGGGGAAGTTTCACATTCCTCCCAACAGGTTCGGAGCAGTTGGTAATAGGAGTATCTATTGGTGTCACCAGCGTCTGTGAGTCTGTGGGGTTTAATGTCGCTCATACGCCATCATGGGCGTGGGTTCAGCAACACCTCCACTAAACGTTGCGAGAAAAAAAAATTGTCCAACACAAGAAAATGAAACGAATAAAGAATAACCAGATAGGTTCCTTTTTAGTTCACCGATTTTATTGTTTCGTTTCTACAGCTTTACACTTCTCGTTTTTTTTTTTTTGCTGTTCCTTTATTGTTGATTACGATTTCAGCACAAACATCTCGATCACTATAACTTGTGCTTAATATTCAGTATTTGACGGAATTCCTTCTATATTTGATATTGTTTAATAAAATACACTTGACACCTTTATAACAGTTTGGAGTTTCAATAACGCTTAATCGACTGAGTAATTCCGCGTACAACGACACGACGAACATTAACCAACGGAAGAACAAAAGAAGAAAACTATTTTCCAAAGAGCTTGTAAAATTTGACTCGCGGCAGTGACTCCTGACCGCACTTGACGGGGATGAATTGGACTCTGTAGGTCATGTGCGCACCTCTAAGAAAATGAAATCTGACTCCTCGTTTGGACGACATTGACCGAGCCTCAGCGTTTGAGATGCGTTTTCACTCATGTCATCGGCGCGGAAAGCAATTTTTCCTTCGCCCCAACGACCAATGAAAAACGGTTTGCATCCCATTGGAAGGTTCTCATGGACGTCGTCCAGATACGTCTTTTTCTTGGAAAGAAAGACAAACGAAACATGCGCTGGGCGCAGTAAAGGAAAAACAAACATGCAACGGGTCAAACATGATGATCGGTGTACGGGCTGTGTGTATTGCCACCGTACGATAGAGGATAGATTTTTGATTGACGTTAAGTCAACAGAAACTTTGCCCACGATGGCTAGGGACCAGAATGGATGTGAACATGTTTGTTTTAGAGGAAGATAACGAGGGACACGATCATGGGTATGATTGTATCCAATTCTATGGTCGGTTGGTGGCCGATCCTTGGATATTTATTGCGGCTGCTGAAAACCTAATAGACATAGAAACATTGTATGTTTACTCATTGGCCACTGCGTACAGCATCAACTCGCTTGTACGCAGATTGCCAACACCCCATCGACCGATGTGTTGGGTGTGTGGTTATATTAAAACAACACTTGAAATCCCTGTAGGCAGCCAGCAATGGGCTGTGCTGTAGATTGTTGTTTGAACGATCGACCGCATTGACATGTTCGGGGATTCATGCTGGTTACCTGATAAGGTAACCGAATTAGATTTAAGGGGCATGATGCGTTGGATGCAAACATGCTCCGAGGTGAAATTTAATGCCACGGCAAGATAGGTAATCATGTTTTCAGGTGTAAGGTGATGCGGGGTAGCTTACGCTGCTGATTTGCAGGTAAGTAGAATGACTTGCGTGGTAAGTGTGAGACAGGTTAATTTGAAGGGAATGGGTGGTTCTTTGGAAATGCCTTAAAGAACACCCACAAGTCCTTCGCTGGGATCGAATATTCCTCATGTCAGCTGCAGGAGGCTTCAACCAAAGGAGTCCTCAGTCGGTTCTATTGTCACCTGGAATTACAATGAGCACGCACACATCAGTCATCACACTTCAATCATCAACCGAACGCAGATCGTCTGGTGTCTAATGATTCAGTTCCACAGGATTCAACATGTGATGTTAGAGTTACTTGCGGAACAAATGCAGTGACGTATTTAACCGAGTCATTTCCTCCCAGATCAATTCATTGCCAGTCGCAAACACAAGTACTGACATAACGGATCACCATGTAAGATCAATCATCGACAACCTACAACAAATCATCTCACTGGACTCAGGAAAGCAATGCAATATAATTCTTACTTCGCCTTGACTTTAACCTCACCACTTCTGCTCTCCAAGTTCGTCTACATCTCTCTACTAGCCCCTTGTACTAAATTTTCACCAGCTTGCGAAATTCCTCAACATAGGCTGATAAGTATCTCTTGGAAAGGCGTTAATTTCCCGTACAATGTTTTATTGTAACTCCTGTATTGGTATTGGATTACCTTCATAGACTCTTGATTTTAATCCACTTCGGCGTAAAAATTTCCCATGGAACATCTCTTTTAAAAAACAGGTTCGGTTTCAATCCTTGTGTCAGATGAACTTTATACACTCTGAGATGCAAATCACGATGTAAAATTCTTCGTAATTTGGTCCCTTTAAAATGTAAGGCTTGGCTTCTCTTGTGAGTCGATTGCTGTAGATTTTCTTTTCCCGACTGAAGATAACAATCTCTGGTGTCCTTATTGACTTTGGGCAGCCTTCAATCAATTATTCGTCTAAGTGGTGAGGTCGGTAAGGACTTGTGTTGAATCACATGTAAGTATGTTCAACTGACGATTCTGATGTCTATTGCATGGCATAGGGGCAATGAGCGTACAAATTATACCTCAGCAAGTTGTGGGGCCTCAATTAATTATAGAATCTTTTGGCCATATGTGTCCCCTTTTCAAATATTAAGCAAGAGCTTAGTCTAGAAATAATATCGTTTCGAAAAATTGTGTTCGTTAATAGAAGACTAGTTCTTTTAGAATTTTTATAACACTGCCTTGGCTCCCTACTGTGACATCATACTTTTCTAGTCTGCTGTTCAAGCATACAAAACATAAAACCTTTCCCTATTTCTGCCCCGTCCAATGACATCCTCAATTGACATTCGTGCGCTTTTGGTCATATATTCGTTCATGTCGACGTTTTCCATTGTACGCTAATTAACACCAGATATAGTTATGGTGTTATTCATTGTCGGTCGTGTATTGACATTTTTAAAAAGCGATCTTCACAAATGGAAGCATCCGAACGCCAACATAGACGGCCAAGAGAGCACATAATATGAGTAGCACATGGTCACATTTGTTTAATAATAATTCCAACGACATTGTACTCGATTTCACTGTATGGCTTCTTGTGATGTTCGTCTGTAGTTACTCGCTTTATGTTCTATTTATTGATCACGACTTACGGCTACTGAGCATTTTGTTTTTATTGCCCTTCGCCGAGCAATTTCACTTTCCGGTGCAATGGACGACTACTTAGGTATATTAGATTTCCATTACTTGATACATTCAATACCGAGTGATGCGTGGCGCATGTTTGAGGGGAAATCTGTTTTAGATGGTTACATGGATACAACAAAGAGAACGTGATCCCGTCCGCTGAGAGGTGTACCGACAATCTTTTATTACTTTCCGTTATGTTTTACTCATGTTCCGAACTTTAAGTGGAACACTGTTTTAAGCTCTAAAATTGGGTATTTGAGTTATGTGCAAGTCAACACCTCTTCGAACACACTTATTGATTCAACCTTACGGATGTGAACCTCTGTCAATCGGTCTGCAGTGTAACTTTAGAAGGGAAGCCGGAAGTTGTCTATATTCAATTGTCGACAGTCACTAAACGTCTAGATAATGGTGGGGCATGGTTAGACTGCCAACTTCAACTTCAACACATATTTTATCACGCCTGACCTTTTACAGATCTCTATCTCGATGAATGTGGCACTATTTAATTTCTAAGCACATCAATAAAGTTTCCAGTTGCAGAAACATTTATCATTCACGGCCATGAGCTGCACTAAGACAGCAGACAAGCTAAATAAATGATATCCACGCCATACTGCAGTCTAAAAATAGTTACGGCACCTAACTGCACATCAATGTCTAATTGGATACGTTTTCGATTAGGTAATATTCCCTTCCCCAATGCCTCCTACGAGTGATATTCCAATCGATTGCTTCACATCGATCTTCCTGAACCGCTATTGTCTGTTGGGACTATTACCCTATGAGGCCTTAATTAAATTTGCTACCGTGACATCCAAAACAGGCCATCACGTCTAGTCGCTCACGCCACCTTAAACGGGCAGCTATCATTTAGATTTCGCATTTCCTGTGGACTTGCCCGAAGGTAGACGAAGACAAGGAATCACGGGGCCCCCCAATGGATAAGAAACATGACTTTTGGTTCCATTTTTGCTTAGGAAATTGGAGAGGAAATGCAAAGGATGAAAGTGAGCGAGGACTGAATGAGCAAGCACAGACTTATGAGTATAATACGGGAGTTAATCGACCGGAGAAAAGGTTAATAGGTACCCAAGAGGGAGCACAAAAAGGTTAATGTTGATGGAGATAGCTCACAAGCCTCTTAATCGGATTCGACATTGAGTTTTGTGCTTGAGATTGATAAGATGCACAGACACCGATACCGTATGTATTATGTATTGTGCTCCAGATTAAAGATGAAAGGTTTGTATTTGACCATTTTAGCTGAACAGACGTGAACTATGAAGGTTTACTTTTTCAATCATGGAAGATAAAAGTCGTCGTTTTTGATCTGATGGTAAAGTAAATTAGTTGGTCCAAATTTAATGGCCCATTAGTATTGTATTAGACTGTATTTACATTTTGTCTTATTCTCGGTAGTAAACAGGTTTAAATATGCGTACGACCGAGCATAACTTTAATTAACGACCCTATGACATCACTATATTGTGCACTAAACGATCTGTTTAATATAATTCTTCCTCTCATTTGTTAACTGCATTGAAATGTAATTTTAAATCGCTTGTTAATAGTAATAATTCCGTCCTTAGAAGCTGATTGGTAAGAGAGTTGCAACCAACAAGTGTTTAGATTTTGGGGGTCGTCCCCAGAGTACAATTCAAGTGAATTCGAAACGCACAATTTTGGTAATCGTTAAACTTATTTAATATAAGAAAGTTATTTAATATTATTAAATTAAATTATTATATATTATTATATACATTATTATTATATATATTATTATTATATATATTATTATTATATATATTATTATTATATATATTATTATTATTATATATATTATTATATATATTATTATTATATATATTATAATTATATATATTATTATTATATATATTATTTTTATATATATTATTATTATATATATTATTATTATATATATTATTATTATATATATTATTATAATATATATTATTATTATATATATTATTATTATATATATTAATATTATATATGTTATTATTATATATATTATTATTATATATATTATTATTATATATATTATTATTATATATATTATTATTATATATATTATTATTATATATATTATTATTATATATATTATTATATATATTATTATTATATATATTATTATTATATATATTATTATTATATATATTATTATATATATATTATTATTATATATATTATTATATATATTATTATTATATATATTATTATTATATATATTATTATTATATATATTATTATTATATATATTATTATTATATATATTATTATTATATATATTATTATTATATATATTATTATATATATTATTATTATATATATTATTATTATATATATATTATTATATATATATTATTATATATATATTATTATATATATATTATTATATATATTGTTATTATATATATTGTTATTATATATATTGTTATTATATATATTGTTATTATATATATTATTATTATATATATTATTATATATAGCTCCTCAATAGTATACTGGTTAGTATACCCGCCTGTCACGGGGGAAACCGGGGTTCGATTCCCCGTCGGGGAGCCTTTGGCGCAAGACTAATGATCTTGCCCGGAAAAAAACAGATCATTATGGAAAATTTAACAAGCCTCAGGACTTGCTAAGTAAGGCCAAGACCGGTTCCAGGTTGTAGTGCCGATGATGATGATGATGATGATTATTATATATATTATTATTATATATATTATTATATATATATTATTATTATATATATTATTATTATATATATTATCATTATATATATATTATTATATATATTATTATTATATATATTATTATTATATATATTATTATTATATATATTATTATTATATATATTATTATATATATTATTATTATATATATTATTATTATATATAATATTATTATATATATTATTATTATATATATTATTATTATATATATTATTATTATATATATTATTATTATATATATTATTATTATATATATTATTATTATATATATTATTATTATATATATTATTATTATATATATTATTATTATATATATTATTATTATATATATTATTATTATATATATTATTATTATATATATTATTATTATATATATTATTATTATATATATTATTATTATATATATTATTATTATATATATTATTATTATATATATTATTATTATATATATTATTATTATATATATTATTATTATATATATTATTATTATATATATTATTATTATATATATTATTATTATATATATTATTATTATATATATTATTATTATATATATTATTATTATATATATTATTATTATATATATTATTATTATATATATTATTATTATATATATTATTATTATATATATTATTATTATATATATTATTATTATATATATTATTATTATATATATTATTATTATATATATTATTATTATATATATTATTATTATATATATTATTATTATATATATTATTATATATATTATTATTATATATATTATTATTATATATATTATTATTATATATATTATTATTATATATATTATTATTATATATATTATTATTATATATATTATTATTATATATATTATTATTATATATATTATTATTATATATATTATTATTATATATATTATTATTATATATATTATTATTATATATATTATTATTATATATATTATTGTTATATATATTATTATTATATATATTATTATTATATATATTATTATTATATATATTATTATTATATATATTATTATTATATATATTATTATTATATATATTATTATTATATATATTATTATTATATATATTATTATTATATATATTATTATTATATATATTATTATTATATATATTATTATTATATATATTATTATTATATATATTATTATTATATATATTATTATTATATATATTATTATTGTATATATTATTATTGTATATATTATTATTGTATATATTATTATTATATATATTATTATTATATATATTATTATTATATATATTATTATTATATATATTATTATTATATATATTATTATTATATATATTATTATTATATATATTATTATTATATATATTATTATTATATATATTATTATTATATATATTATTATTATATATATTATTATTATATATATTATTATTATATATATTATTATTATATATATTATTATTATATATATTATTATTATATATATTATTATTATATATATTATTATTATATATATTATTATTATATATATTATTATTATATATATTATTATTATATATATTATTATTATATATATTATTATTATATATATTATTATTATATATATTATTATTATATATATTATTATTATATATATTATTATTATATATATTATTATTATATATATTATTATTATATATATTATTATTATATATATTATTATTATATATATTATTATTATATATATTATTATTATATATATTATTATATATTAAATATTAAATTAATAATGATTATCGTTAAACTTATTTGATATAAGAAAACAAAAATAAATTAAACGCTCCAAAAAACAGTTTTCTATTGTGGTAATATACATCATCATCATCAGCACTTCCACCGGGTTCCAGTATTGGCCTTATTTAGCAAGTCTCTCCACCGGTATCCGGTCTTTATTCGAGACTTGTTGAATTGTCCACAATAATTTGTGTTTCCGGGCAAGGTTATTAGCCTTGTTCTATTATACAGGGTGATTCAAAATGGGCGTTGGAGCTTGAAGTTCTTAATCCCTTTTTTCTCTTTTATTTTCTTCTACTTTTTTTACGGACTTTTTAGTGAAAAACACTGAAACGTAAGATGCAACAATACACAGTCAAGCAACGGACCAAAATCATCGTATTTTATTCTAAAAATCAACGTTCTATTTCTTTGACGGGACGTCGATATTTTATTGTGCTGATCGGACAACAGATTCAGACCCAAAAAGACCAAAAAGAAACTGTCTGGTGGCAAATTTTTGTGAAATGAACCTAAACACATCTTGACCCCTTTAAAGTGATAGCAAGCTCCTGAATTGTCAAATCCTTTTTGCTCGCACCAATGTCGTGATCTTACCATCGTTATTCACCGAAGTCTTCCCGGAGCAAAGTGGATTTTGAATTGAAAAATCTATAATACACTATGGAATCGGGCGAATCAGTTATCGCACAGACGTTTCTTGATTTTCTGCCGTAATTTTTTAAATAGCTTTTCCCTTCCTTCAGTTACTTCCTTTCCTTTTTAGAAGTAGTAAAGCAAAATATGGTGAATAAGCGTTTTAAAATGTTCGAAACAAAATGAAAACGCAAAAATCGACCGAATCGCGACGACACTTTTTTAAATTTTTCGGTTCAATGTATAAAAAAAAAAAAAAAAAAAAAAAAACACTGCGTGAGAATGTGACGTTTATATTACGTTCAGATTATCCACTTCTTCTCCATCTGCTCGCACTGTGCTCTGACATTTAAGGGTATTTCAAAATCCCCTTTGGTGCGCTGGTGCGCGCGTTAGTGTATTTATAATTTAAAAAAAAAAAAAAAAAAAAAAAACAATGACATTTTGAGAAATCACACTGGCGGCAACGAAAGAAATGGAACAAGGTCACCAAAAAACCCTATTTGTGGGAGCGTTAACTGTATAAATAACTGATTGCTATATTTTTATTAGAAACCGCCGCAAAGTAAAGTCCAGGTTGTAAAAACTTATTTCGTTTTTTCTTGGAAACCCTCATTGTCGGAACATACCATAAACAGAAAGGTTTAGTTGTGACAGTGGCTTTTATAATATAGATGTGTGCTGTTCGTAACATATGCACACAAAATACACAAAGAAATAGTGAAAAATAATACCGAAAGATAAGTCGAATCACAGCATCCGAAGCATACATCTACCAGACCGTGGCGGTTCCCATAAACGCCACTACTCGCCTTTCCAAACCACCTAAAAGCTTCCAGTCCGGAAGCTCACATATCCCCATTGTCCTTTGCTAATGCAATGGCATTAGCACCTACAAAGCCGCAAGCAGTAAGGTTATCTAATGCATAACCTTAAAGCCTCTGTAAAAAGAATTTCCCCCACAAGGGCATTTTCCATGCATCAACGCAGCAATAAAATTTTCCTAAAGGAATTTACCTGCATTCATAATTCTTATGCATTTTCCTAGAAGAATTCCTTAAAGGTCAAACATTGTGCCTGAAAGAAAACAATTTGGTTACCGTACCAAGTAACCACATAATCGGGGAATCTTATCCTAGCGTCGGCTATTGCCAGCCTCACCATGTGTACAACAATTTTACCCACATACACATTGGCTGGCGACCCTTTTGTCCAACGACAAAGCAACTCCAAGCAGCTTATTGACGCAGCTGCAGACAATTAGCGCAATAGCCGCTAAAACCAAATTCCTCAACACAAATCATGTGCAAACAAAAGAATTCTGTTCTACCGCAGGCATTCTGGCGATACGATAAACAATCCCAAATACATTTCACATCTAATGAGATGCAGCTTATTTATTTAGCTGACCCTTATTACAGACCGATGCCTTAGGTCGCTTCTCCCTTTGTTCTCTTTCCTCGTTGTAGGTTTCGTTTATCCTTTGCTGAAATGCATCGATAAACATGGTGATGTGTACGATCACACATACACACCACTGCATAAAGAGATCGCTGTCGATTTGTAGTAAGGACAGATTGCATTTCGTTGATGGCCACACCCTAAAGAGAAAATGTTCTCTTTCTCCTCCGAACCTCACCCTTAACTGAGGATTGAATACAGGTCGGAGTTCTTTCCTCGCGGAGTCGTATTTCATCCACTGACCGAGACGGTCACATCGCCTCCCACCGTACCGTCCGTCGGTACGGTGCGTACACACAACGTCGAGTGTGAGTCGAAAGTTTTTTTTATTTCAGCTGTCCCTCTTAATTGTCTTTTTCGCGAGTGCGTCGATTTGAGTGTTGTAATCGCCCGAAAGTGAAACCAATTAACGGTCAAGACATAACGTTAACTAATAGTGTTTGACGTTGCGCTTAAATAAACCTTTTTTTACTTACACAATTATGTAACGAGTGTATGTTTTGCACCTTTCAAAGTAACTATAAAAATAGAACAATATGAAAATAATAAAGCACAATTTACCAATAAAACAGTATACAGTGTGTTTTAGTTTTCCTCCTGGTGAACAGTTCGTTGCGGAGTTTTGTTTTCTTTTGTTACTTATCGACGGAACTATTAGTGACGATGGGAGTGGAAGTGAACCCGGCGCAGTACGCCTACGCACTATACTTCTTCCCCACTATACTAATTCCACATCAGTTGAGTGTAAATCAATTAAATTAAACTAATTAAAGTGAAAATCATTACAGTCACAAGACCAACGACCTTCAAGCGTAAGTAGAACTTTACTTATCTTTACTCCAAAATTCGTAGAATCAATCATCACTTCCACTGAATTTGAGTGTTTGGACAAATTCCCCGATGCCGCCCATGAGACCGAAAATAGCTTACAGACCGATTAATGTACGATATTTTCCCATCACCATTCATACTTGCGATGATGAGCCTATAACACCATTTCAGCTCATATCAGACCCCAAACTGCCCCTCAATTCGCCAGTCGAGCAAAACTTGGTTCATGCGTCCACATCACGCTGAAAGCATAACCCTTTATTCTCTATGAGACCTCTCCCTCTGCGGCTAATTGTTCATCATTGCCAGGATATCAACCACTGAAACAGTCTCCATCGCCAACCTCGCTAGCCATGTCATCGTAATTTGAATAGCAATTCAAAACACAAATTCCACAACATATGACAACTTATGGGGGCGGTCGGTTCAAATACACAACGTAATTGATCAAAAACCAAGAATCTCATCACCCATCAACCACAAATAAACGCACCAGACGTACATGAGGACGAGCCTCTGATCCCAGAGCCCTCTTTCAATGTAGACGCAATAAATCGATTGAAAAACAACAAGGCTCCCGGAGTCGACAGCAGACCAATAGAGCTTATGAAGCGTGGAGGCGAGGCAAACGCTCGAAAGATCCACCAACTGATTAAAACAATATGGGATAAGGAAGTTGTGACGGTGCCGCCAAACCCCACGGTACACTTACCTAAAAACCCCCATAACCTCATCCGAAGTCGCATAAGTTTTGCTAATGCAACCGCATTAAGCACATGAAAATGCTTCACGCATTAATTAGATCAAAGCTATAATCGTAATGTCCCTGTAAAGAAAACTTACCTTTTCATGCATCTCTTCGCATACAATTTTCCGTAAGATTTCTTTCTTTGCTTATCTGGAATTCCAAACCAATTCGGCACCAGACAAATTCCTGTAAACAAAATGATTCGGTTTGCATACAATGTAACCGTCATGACAAAGACCATAAATATTGCGCCGTCTATTTTCCAACTTTGCCATGTGTACGTTAAATTTCTTTACGTACACATTGGCCGGCGACCTTTTTCTCCCAGCAATAAAATTCTCTAACTAGCACCATGTGCAAACAGAAGAACGCTGTTCCTACATAGGTTGTCTGCGATACCATAAACAATTCCTATCGTTTGTGGTATCCGAAAGACATTTTTTTTATCATTTATTGAGCGGCTGCTATTTATTTAGCTGACCCTCATTACCGAACGATGCATAAGATCCCATTAGTATCCGACGATTTCGGTTTTATTTGCTTTACCGAAATCGTATCCTATGAATGCGCTTATGCCCTTTCTTTGTTCTAGGTTCGTTCTCATCCATGAAAGAACCATGCACACACACCACTGCATTGAAAGAGTGCATTTCTGTGGCGGCCACACCCTTAAGAGAAAGGTTTTTCTCTCTCTTCCTTTTCTTAACCCTAACCTAGGATGGAATTCATCTCAGAGTTCTATCCTCGGGGAGTCCATTTCCACCCGCTGACTGCCACGGTCTCGCGTCACTCCCACTCTCGGCCGGCAGCGGAGACGCGTAAATAAATACACACCGGAGTCGTGTGTTGTTCGATTCTGATATTCACCCAAAAACTAAAGGACAAATCTAACGTAAATGTATAAACAAGTGTTAAAGTTAACGAAAACGAAACAAATTGAAAATTAATTAAGGACAACTTGTGTTTTACTTACTCCTGGTGTGGACGTTGTGTCGTCGAGTTCGGTTTGTGCTTTTCAAGTTTACTTTCCCGCGGCTGAACATTTGCTTAGTGATGGGGACGGAGTAGAACCCTGCGCCCATGTCGGTGCACGACTTCGTTCCCCACAAAATCACTCCGGAAGAATGAAAAATCGAAATAGTCATCCCATTTTCAAAAAGAGTGACAGATCTAACTGTAGGAACTACAGAGGAATATCATTGCTCCCAAGCACATACAAAATACTAACAAATGTCATACTGGCGAGAATCAAACCGTACGCAGACGAAATACTGGGAACTAGCAGTGGGGATTCCATAGGAACCGCTCTACGAGCTGCCAAATGTTCACAGTAAGGCAATTGCTGGAAAAGAAGTGGGAATATGGAGAGACGGTTCACCAACTGTTCGTTGACTTCAAAAAGGCCCACGACTCAGTCCCAAGGCAAAGACTTTACCATATTGTAGTTGAGCTGGGAGTACCGACAAAAGATGCCGCCCACATTCAAATCTGCATGAACGAAAATAAAGGGTGAGTTGGAAGAGAAAACCACCTCTCAGAACCATTTGAAATCCGCGATGGACTAAAACAGGGGATAGCCTCTCACTATGTCTTTTTAACCTTGTGCTCGAGTATGTCATCAGAAAGGTACAAAACGACAACACGGCTGAGGCATCCCTGAAAGGGGTCACACAAGTACTGCCATATGGGGATCTCATCGTCGTTTTGGGCGATAATCTAGAAACTGTAAGTAAAAACAGTGAAATCATCATGCAAGCGGCGGAAGAGGTGGGCCTAGAGATAAATGAAAACAAAACCAAATACATGATTACGGTGAGAGTAGGTGGACCCCAGGGGACACACATAAATGTCGGGCAAAATATTTAAAAAAGTTAGAGTTTAAATATCTAGGAACAATACTGACGGCCAGTAACGAAATGTCGAAGGAAATTAACAAAAGACTGCATTCCGGCAACGGTGGTTGGCACGCAATCAGTAAACTGCTATAGCGTAATATAAAGCTCCGTGTTTATAGAACCATAATCATGCCGATTGTTCTATACGGATGCTAAACATGGGCTCTCACAAAACGGGAAGAAAACAAATTCCGCGTATTTGAGAACAACGTTTTAAGGAGTATCATCATCATCATCATCGGCACTACAACCGGGATCCGGTCTTGGCCTTATTTAGCAAGTACCGAGGCTTGTTAAATTTGCCATAATAATTTGTTTTTCCGGGCAAGGTTATTAGCAGGGTTAGGTTACAAATAAAGTATATTTGGTGGTAAATATGATGAAGAGGCAAGACAATGGAGGAAACTCCACAACCACGAATTGGAAGAGTTATATCACAAACCTTCAATAGTGAGAGCGAAGTTTAAGATGGGCTGGACATGTGGCGAGAATGTGCATCGAGAGGAACGTGCGTAGAATTCTTGACGGAAGACCAACAGGAAAGAGACCGATAGAACAGCTGCGACGGAGATGAGAGGACAATGTAAAGCTTGATCTTGAGGAGATCGGATCAGATGGTCAAGCGTGGAAGGAGAGTGCACATGACAGATAGCGTTGACACAGCAGTGTCAGTGAGGTCATGAACTTACGGGTCCCATAGACCAATAAATAGTCAATAGAATAATAGTAAGATTGAAAAATCATAAGCTCTTGAAGAGAAGTCAACGATTTATAAATTTTTATTCTCTTTTATACCATTTCGGCGACTGCCCTTGTGCGCAGTTGTCTGATGCGCTGTTGTACGATAGCAGTGCTGCTATTGTGTCGCAAGCATCTTCCCGGTAATCGATTCAATGCTGTTTTGATGCATTGTATGATGCGTCGCCAACACGCAGGCACTGCCTCACCGTTCGTTCTGACGCAGTGGAGTACATCGATATCGCAGCTAATGGCAAGCACGCCATCACTCGGTTCGTTAGTACAAGGAGATGCACGCAACTTTCATGTCACAAGCATCACCTGCACGTGCGAACCCCGAACGTTGGAGCGAACATTTTTGGCCGAAGTACGACTATGATATCTTACTCGTACTGCCTCTACCCTACCCCCACTCCCTCCGTACTAATTTTTCATATTTGAGCCGCCTCACGACTTAACGATGGAACAAGAGGAAAGACCCACGCTACCTGCCTTCTCGATAGGAGCTATACAAATATGCAACATATGCATATCAAGGCGTCACAGTCACACATTTCACCACAGGGCCTCAACAAACGATCTCAAGCCCGTTGACATAGTCAGAACATCCGGAAACCGTCCCCAGAATCACCGAGATTCCGCTTTTGTGCCATCGAAACACGTCAACAAAACGTAGAAATGCTCGAGACCAATTAATACGGTGTCAAAGCTCAAATAGTCCTAAAACTATCAGAAAATAATTTCAAGTTTGTATGTTCAAACAAGCGTTGAACACACCTTCCACTAACACCGGGTTCTTGTTTTGTTGTGGGCTGGGTGCTTGCGTCAGGAACAGTGATGGTTCTGAAATACTGAGAAAGTTAACGAATGAAAATATCAAAAATGTACCTCGTGAGATGGTATCGGTCAAAAATGTATTTCTCCTTAAGTGTAGCAGACACTTTGCAACAATAACTTTCCCACACAGAAGAAACAACAATTTGGGTTGGTTTGCAATAGCAAACATCTTCTTTATTTTGTTGATGGGTTTGATTTCCTTTGATTGAAATTAATACGAACCGTGTCGTTTGAACAGATTAACGAAGAAGAATGGAAAGAAAAATGGTTGTCGTTTGCAACCAACAGAATTTCATTTAAAATGTCAGCTGATTGCTGACATTGGTTAGGGTGGTGCCACAGGTGGCATTCAATTGCGAATTCCAGGGCGAATCTGCAAAATTCCACCCGCCTTCGCCAATCATTGGCGAATCTTCTGGCTCCAATGGTCGTCCGGAGCTTGGTCGGGGGATTCTCCCTCCAGTGAGAGAATGCCGATTGCGCTCTCCTGTTCGTCGCTGGAGGCCGTTATCTTTGCTGGTCATGGAACTGGCCACGCGATCTGGGTTGGTGTTGTAAGTTCGCAACCCACGATCGGTAACCACGCGATGGCCGGGGATTGGTCTCACTACTTCGAGACAAGTGGTGGTGACGAGTGCTGCGTCCATTGGTACCTCTTCGAAGTTAGTGGCCGAAAAGATGCGGTCGTTTGCGGTTGAGGCCACAGCATTCAGTCGAATGCGGCGGTTGGGACTTGGTCGGACTCTGGATACGAGGGAGCGCCGCCCGCCAAACGGGGCATTATGTGCTTCTTGGTCTATGGTGGTAGCTGTATGGTGCCTTGAATCTGGTCTCCGGGGTAGAAGTCGGCAATGTCTTCTATTTGTGCTCTGCGGGGATCTGTCAGCAGTCGTATGGTCGACCAGTTCCTCTGGGTTGGGGTTGTAAATTCGCAACCGCCGAGAACCGGTCATGTAGTGGCTGCTGACAGGACTGGTCACTTTTACCCTGGATGCTTTGATGGGTGCTGCGGTTGGCACATGCAGCAAGGTTAGATGTCTTCGATTGCATCGTCGGCACACCTTGTTGGGGAGGCAGTCGCGTATGAGGTGGCGACCCAAGCAGTTGAGGCACAGTTTCTTTTTTCGTGCGACAGACTTCCGATGAACAGGTGTGAGAGAGCGAAAACTCTCGCAAACGTAGATGTAGTGGTGCGCCTCACAGAACATGCATGGCGATTGTCTTCGTGGGGGCTCCGGCGGTGGTCCGTGCATCAGAACAATGGTCGGGTTGGTCTCTGGGCAGGCGGCACTTCGGCCAGCGGCCGCTTGATGCTCACTCTCCGGAATAGGACACGGACCGCCTCGGGTGACTTGGTGGTGACTCCTTGCGGATCCATTCGCGAATCATTGGTGAATCCTGTTGAATGTCCGTCGCCGTGCCTCCTCGGTTGAGGGAAGAGCGTGGACCTTTTCTTTTCTAGAGGGTGGTAAGACGTCTTCTGTCTGTTTTCTTTTTTTTTTTGGTCGTCACGACATCCACCTATGTATCTCGATTTAACCATTTATTTTTCGAAACGATCTTACCACAAGGAATTTAACAGAGATTGATTTGATGTTTTATATTTTACTTTCTTTATTTCTTCAATGTATTTTAATTATTATCTTTTTACTACGCGGATTACAATTTATTTGTCTTATTTACTTTTTAATTGATATTGTTTATTTGTTTTTATTTCTTTTAATTCTTGTTTTAGTTTAAATTAATTTTTATTTATTTTGATACATTTTTCTTTTCATCTTTTTAACTCCTCTGTCTCTAATAACTTCTGTGAACTTATTTCTCAAAACTAACTTCCGAACTCAACGCGTTCGGAACTGAATTTCTTCTATCCTAATTTTCTCTCTGTGACTTTTCACATGAATCAATTTGGACGAAAATCCAAGTTACTATATTTTGAATAAATAAAAAGGTGCAGGTTATTAAGTGTGCTGTAACTGGTAATATTGTGAATGTTTATGAATGGTATGTATTAAGTGAGAATGTAATATATGTTAAGTGAAGTTTTTAAGGATGTGTTAGGAGGTTTAGTGTTAAATTTAATAAGGGTAGTATTCTGGAATACAACATCCCACCCTTCTTCGAGAAAGAAAATTATCCTTGAAGAGAATAATTTTCTAGTAACTATAGGTTAGATTAAGATTAATTAAAAGCTTGGATTTTCGTTCAATTACATTACAATGGTTTTCAAAATTAATCTTTCATCAAAGGTTACAATAATCAATAAGTTCTTAATACTAGAAAATTAATCTATTTACATTATATATTAACTAAATTTTTCCAATAACCAAAAAGTTCTTAACACTAGAAAAATAGTCCAAAATAGTCTATTTACATTATATATTAACTAAATTTAAATATTTCTCCTTGGAACCTTTTCTTTTCTTATCCAAAAATCATTATTACTTATTATATTAATTATATAATATTAATATTATTGTTTCAAAATTCTCATTTCCGTATATATATTAATTCCAAAATTTCTAATATATATATTACCAATAAAAATTTTCTTTCTTTCCTTTTCCGTTCGAATATATATTAATTCCAAAATTTTTTTTCTTTCGTCCCGCTCAGTAACTTTTTTTTTTTTTTCCGTCATTTCCTACAATTGTTAGATTATTTCATATATATTGAATAATAAAACAAAGGCCATTTGTTATGTGTTTATCTTTTCCTTAAATTTATGGAAAATTTTCCAAAACCTTTCTGGGCCTATTATTATGATGATTCTATAGAAATGCATAATACCAAAAATCTTCTTAAGAAATGATTTCAAATGTTCTAAATGACTGTGTAACTTTTTATTTTTTTGTATTTTGTGTTTGAATAAATGTTTATTGTTGTAAAAAAAGATTTGTAATGTACTTATATGGTTTTCCTTTTCCACACCTATTTTAGATAAATTATTATTTTCATTATTTATTATATCGTGTTTGAGTAAGTGTTTGTGTTTGTTTTCGTTGTTTAAAATATTTATTGTTTTCGGCTTAGTGTTGTCATTGTCTATAGCTTTAACTGCTGTCGGAACGTCTACCTTTTCAGTCTTACTCACTGCTGATGGATCGTTTAGTTTCTCAGTCTCATTTACTGATTCGTATAGTTCTTCAGACTTATTAGCTGTTAGAACATCTTCGTTCCCAGTCCTATTTGCTGTTTGAACTATTTCTTCAGTTATATCTGCTGTAGAAACATTCAATCCTTCAGTCTTTGCTGCAGAAAAGTTTTGTTCATCAGTATTAGCTGCTGAACTGACTTGGGTTTCGATTTTAATGGCAACTTTTAGATCTTCAGTCTTTAACACTGCTGAATGTTCAGTCTTTGTTGCTGAAGTGCCGGGGTTGTCTATTGGGATAGCCGAAATATAAGGGATTTTTGGTTGTATATTTTCTGAAATTTCCGAATTTTCAGTCTATATTACTGCTGAGTTCTCAGTCTTGGTTGCTGAAGTGTCTGGGTAATCAATTGGGATAGCTGAAATATTAAGGATATCAGTCTTTAATACTGCTGAAAATTTCGAATTTTCAGTCTTAGTTGCTGAATTATTTTCCAGAATTGCAGTCTGAATCGGAGTCATTATATTAGGGTTTGGTTTAACTTCTTTTATAATTTTATTTATAGCTTTACTGGAATTAGTCATACGGTTAGGATAATCATAAGCTGGTTCAAGGTAAATTTGGGTAGGAGTTTCATTAAATTGGTCGTTATCTATTTCCGAAGATCTAATGCTGTAAATTGAAAAATTTTGTTTGTCTTCCATAAATTTTGGTTGGCGTCAGGCCTCGTTTTCCGACTCTTGCACCCGAGAAAAGTGAACATTTTGCCGATCGTTTTGTCTATTGGTGGTCCTAGAATTTTCACCAAAACGATTTTCAGAGTTTGTAGGATTGTTTCGGAATGGGTTACGCGTTGTTGTACCTTGTTAGTAATTTGTTGAAGGCGCTCCATTCCTAGATATCTTGTATCTACACTCGTTCTCTGTGTGATTATTCCGTCCACAGAAATTGCAAGAAATGTTATATTCCCTTTTTATGGGTTGTCTATTCGGAAAATAGTTGGATTGCATGTTCCGATAACATGTGTCCTGAGAATGCCCTGGCTTACCACAGGTTTGGCAGACTATACGATTGAATGTAGGTTTTTCGTTATATTGATATTATAGCGTTTTAAATAATAGTGAAGAAGATCGTGTGATTCGAACTGACGCTATGACAGCTCGAATCACGAAAAAAATTTGACCTAAGCGTTACACACCAGGCTACTAACCGTGTTTAGAATTTGATTTCCAAACTCGAGTATATTCCACTGGTATGAATTATTTTTATTTTATCGCTTGGTATACGGTTCTGATGTATTTTTCTTATTCGATTTTTTTTTTTCGTTCGGTGTTCTTCACTATTTTTCCTTGTGAATTGTGTGTATCTGTTAGAATCACTACACACTCCCGCCGCAGTAACTTCGTTACGATCAGATTCGTATGCGGACGACGGACGAACGAGAGAGAAGCGAGAAAACGTCGGAGGCTGGGCTCTATGCGGAAGTCGTGACCGTGTGTGAAGTTCTGCTTTACTATGGGAAGTGGATGCTGCGTGTTCAGATCACGTCGGGGTCACCAATTATGGCAAAGTTGTTACCAGTTTGGTGATGTGTTAATTTATCTTTATCGAAGGCCAATGAAGTACGTAACACGGAAAATGCGATGAACACTGGAGCGAATGCCGTCACTAATAAAACACGGAAATCGTCTTTGAATTTTACTTTATTTCATAGCACAATCGTTTTTATTGTTTCACAATAGGACGAATCCTTGAAGAGGTGAATGTCACAAAAGAAATAATTCAATAGTCACTTAGGAATAGCATCTATTAGGTTTAAATAAGGTCTGGTCTTAAGGACATACTATCAGCAATGTTTTAGGACAACACAAGTTGTACAGTTATAACTTTGACACGGCGAAGGCACGTTAACGAAACACAGGCTCTTCCTCGAGTAGTCTTCCTCGCAAGTCGACTGTCTATTCTCAACTCCTCACAAAATGCCCTGATACAGATCGTGTCTGTATCTCTATCCAAAAATTTTCTTATTTCCCCTTGCTAACAGAATTTCCGGATTCCTGTTAGCAGCATGTTATCGTATCCCCGGGGATATTTCATAGTTTTTTTTTTTGAGAAAGGGAAAGTCATCTTGCATACATTCTTCGTTGGTGATAGCATTTCCTTTTTCACGGCCTTCTGTTTGCACAGAACATCTCGCGCGAAGGCCGAGATGATTTTTCGGGCGTACAGCCCGTGGTTGTTTGCCTTTTGTAAACACAACCGAAATCCATTAGATCCTTCTAATGGGTGTGAAATTTTTACAAAGGAATCGTGGGACCGGAGTATTTCCTTTGTTGGCGTTGGACTTGTAAATCTTCCGAATTATCTTGTTGCGATAATTACGGTTGTTTACAATTTTGGCCGCGGATAGGCGATATGCTTTCTTGCGTTTAGCTGCCAGCGTATGCATCCGTTGTTATTTATCTACCGAAAATGCAATTCCTGGTACATCGTGCAGATGCTTTGGATGGAAGATTTATGGCCTGTAATCTGGAATTGTTTTTGCATACTATGAATGGATGCGTTGACTCGATGCTGAAAGTTTTTGAACGTTAAGTTCCTTGTTTTTTTTGATGTCGGGTTCAACATTGTTTCAGCTTCCTATGCCCTTGTTACAGGCCTGATTAAGAGCTTTGGGGACACGTGTCTGTGGGCACGTGTACTGGATAAGGTAAGTAAGTTCCTTGACGGTTTGGAACCTTACCTGGGCGGAATTGTGCGTTCGTAGGACGCTACAATATGACCTGGGAGAGTTGTCCATGCGAGCCGCATGACACTACATGTGCAATCGACTGTTTTAAATTGTTTCCCCCATGGACTTTAGCTAGCATCTTTAGCTGTTCGTTGTTTAGTCCATCCTCAAATGTTTGTACGGTCAATTTTTTGTTTTCTTCCATTAAGAATTCCCTAACCACCGCGTCTGTTGTTATTTCACACATGGCAGAGTTTAGAGTCCTTAGAGCATTCGCGACTCTATCGCCGTATTCCCGGACGGTTTATCTGTAGCGTTGTTTCAGAGAAATCAACTCATTGTGTGCCGTCGACCGAGATTGCTCCTCTTTATATTCCGATTCTAATTTGTCTTTTAAATCCTCCCACTTAGCGATTTGGCTATACCTAATCAGATCGTAAGCATGACCTTCTAGTCTATTTTTGACTAGCTCTAAAAATGTCTCGTATATATCCGGGTCTGCCTTCTTTATGGATCTAAATAAAACGTCTCCCCGGGAAATGAATTTACCTAAGTCGCAGAGTTTCCCGTCAAAGGTAGGGACGATTCTGAAAACATCAGAAATTCCGACAGAAAGAGCCATTTCAGGGGGTTTAATGTGTATCGGTTGATAGTGGATTTGTTCTTCCCCCTGCCTAGCCGCCTGTCTCGTGTAATATGGACTCGTAATAGTGAGAGTTTAAAATAAAAGGCGAAAATTTGTTATCAATTCTTAAAATATATGGTTAATTCTTAAAAATATGGTTATGGAAAAACTGGCCTTTCTTTTTGTTATTCAATATATATATATATAGGAAAGAAAAATAAATTGGTCCCAAAGCTGCAAAGAAAGAAACGACGAGAAAGAAAAAAAAACAGAAATGTCGTCGAAATACTGAAATGAGAATTTTCAAAGAATATAGATAGAAATTTCTATCCAAAAAATTTTTTTTGTGAAAAGGAGAGCTTCCAATTAGAAAATATTCCTAAAAAAAAATAGAGAGAAAAGTCGCTATTTAAAAAAAATTCTTACTCTACTAAATGTTGTCGTTGTACTGTTGATAGCAGTCTTGAGTGTTGCTGTTTGTTTTTTTTTTCTTCAGTTTTCCTTAGTTGTTTCCTTTGTGTGGTTTTTTTTCTTTTTAGATTTTTTTTTTTCTTTGACGCCAGGCAGACTTCACGCCCTAAAGTTGATTTGCTTATTCTGGTCTTGGCTGCTTTCCTTTTTTTTCTCTTTTTTTTTTTTTTTTGTATGTCCATTCGTTGTTTTGTGTTTATTTTGTTTTTCGTTGTTTTATGTTTACTTTTTTTTTTCTTCTTCTTATTTTGGTTTGGTTATTTCTCTTGTTTTTTTGTCTCTCTTTTCTTCTTATAAAGATTTTTGGTTGTTTTAAATTTTGTTTTGTTTAAAAATTTTTTTTCTTGTTTTTTTCTTTTTCTTATTTTCTTTCTATTTGGGATCCTTTGGTTGGATCATCCCACCGCTGCCACCAGTGTTGAATGTCCGCCGCCGTGCTTGCTCGGTTGAGGGAAGAGCGTGGACCCTTTCTTTTCTAGAGGATGGTAAGACGTCTTCTGTCTGTTTTCTTTTTTTGCTCGTCACGACATCCACCTATGTATCTCGATTTAACCATTTATTTTTCGAAACGATCTTACCGCAAGGAATTTAACAGAGATTGATTTGATGTTTTATATTTTACTTTCTTTATTTCTTCAATGTATTTTAATTATTATCTTTTTACTACGCGGATTACAATTTATTTGTCTTATTTACTTTTTAATTGATATTGTTTATTTGTTTTTATTTCTTTTAATTCTTGTTTTAGTTTAAATTAATTTTTATTTATTTTGATACATTTTTCTTTTCATCTATTTAACTCCTCTGTCTCTAATAACTTCTGTGAACTTATTTCTCAAAACTAACTTCCGAACTCAACGCGTTCGGAACTGAATTTCTTCTATCCTAATTTTCTCTCTGTGACTTTTCACATGAATCAATTTGGACGAAAATCCAAGTTACTATGTTTTGAATAAATAAAAAGGTGCAGGTTATTAAGTGTGCTGTAACTGGTAATATTGTGAATGTTTATGAATGGTATGTATTAAGTGAGAATGTAATATATGTTAAGTGAAGTTTTTAAGGATGTGTTAGGAGATTTAGTGTTAAATTTAATAAGGGTAGTATTCTGGAATACAACAATCCTTTTGTTCCAGTGGCCGGATGCCCAGGGCCGCGGACTTCTACTGATGCGGATGTCTGGAGAGAGCCGTCCGCCCTGAATTGGACAAGAGTTCCGTCGTCGATGGTCGATACCTTTGGGTGCGGTTGTCGGTCGGATGTGAGGGCGTTCCTTGCTTCAATAAACTTTGTGACCTCGTCCAGAAATATATCCTCGGCCTGATTGATGAATCTGTCCACAAAGTAGCGGTGACCACGGGTCATCTTTGGAGTGGTCAGGCGTTTTATCTCCTCTTGGTTCCTATGATGTCTTCCCATTCGCTCTGGAGCTTGTGCTGGTGTAGTTCCACCGCGAACAACGTTGGCGGACCTCTCGTTTCTAGATTGAAGAATGTACCCGACATTCGTTCCTGGGCTGCGAACCGGGCGCTGATTAACTGTTCCGCCAAGAGTTGGTCTTTATTTCAGCGATCCTGGCCATTGTTGTGTGCTTCGCCTGGGCAGGGAGCGTTGTCTTGGCAGTCAGGATATAATTCCGCTCTAGTAATAGAGGACTAGTAATACTTTGGCGTTCATTCAATGCGGCCTTTGCCGTTTTAGATCTGGCATTGCTCGATGACGCCGACACTTTGGTTAATTTCACTGAATTCACTAAACTGTTTTCACAAACACAATCCTTGGAGTCTTGGCGTCTGGACTTGAATGTCCCGTGCCGCCTTCTATGCTGCAAGCTGGCAGGAGTGAGTCTGGATCCACAAACTGGATCCGGCTCGAAGGACCAATAATTGTATGTTCAAACAAGCGTTGAACACACCTTCCACTAACACCGGGTTCTTGTTTTGTTGTGGGCTGGGCGCTTGCGTCAGGAACACGATGGTGTCCCCTGGCGTGCAGTGATGGTTCTGAAATACTGAGAAAGTTAACGAGTGAAAATAGCAAAAATGTACCTCGTGAGATGGTATCGGTCAAAAATGTATTTCTCCTTAAGTGTAGCAGACACTTTCCAACAATAACTTTCCCACACAGAAGAAACAACAATTTGGGTTGTTTTGCAATAGTAAAAATCTTTTTTATTTTGTTGATGGGTTTGATTTCCTTTGATTGAAATTAATACGAACAGTGTCGTATGAGCAGATTAACGAAGAAGAATGGAAAAAAAATTGTTGTCGTTTGACAACCAACAGAATTTCATTTAAAATGTCAGCTGATTGCTGACATTGGTTAGGGTGGTGCCACAGGTAGCATTCAATTGCGAATTCGCCGGTTGTGTCCAGGGCGAATCCGCAACAAGTTCCTTAATTCGCTTCGCTCGCCTAGTTCACACTCCGCTTACAGGGTAACACAAATTGTCAAGAACAAATATATTTTATGTTTATTAGTGAAGCTGTACGAAAAAAATAAGCCCTCAAGTCGGGGCCGGTTTAGGGTCATGGATAATAAGGCACGTTCATTTCAAGTATCATTGATATCGTTTTATAATCGATCTGTTGCAAGTTCAAGCCTCCAAAAAATATAGTGTTTCATTTCTTTTTACTATTTATAACTATTTATAATTCGCTATGTGTTTGTAAATATGGTGCCACCCATTTTTTAAGTTAGCTTAAGAAGAAGGCTTCATCCACAACCAGAACACAAATCAAGCATCTTCGTAACTAGTCTACGTAGCCACAAAACGCCCAGGTTTTTATTTCGTGAGGAGAAGGGATCGATCGCATATTTTTGTGGCTTTCCCTTCGAACTGTTCTTTTACAACTGAAAGTCTGTAAAACCTATAGCCCCATATCCAATATCTGCGTTTATTTTTTAAGAGATTGAAAAGCGGTAGAACATTTATTCCAGATACATGTGGTCGTACTTTTATAACGTAAAGCATTTTACACAAATTACTATGCCTATGTAAAAGACTGTAATGCATGCAATGTAATCTGAAACATTCTAAATACTTGCCGTTTACTAACCAAGCCAGACAAATAACTATAATTTTCTAAATTAGGCAAGTTCAATAGTATCACATGGCTATGAGGTGATTAGTTATTCTAAATACGACCGCTGCGAAATATTCCTCGTTTGACCACTTTACACAGTCGCTCCGAGAAGCTAACAACAATTGATTACAGTCCATGGCCTAAACGTGCGTCGTGTGTTGTTGGTATCATCTGTGAATTCCACCGGGCTCATTAACCCAATTAAGTTTGAATCAACTGGCAGCGGAAAATTATTCGTTCGGTGGTCAAGAGAAGCTGATAAACACACCTGACAGTTACAAGCAGTCGTACCCAGGCTATCAATTATCCTTGAAAGGTACTAGAATAAGGCCTTCTGTTGATTCACTTGATTTACTTGCGGCGATGGACTCACACAACCCCTGCTTCGGTGTGTTGAGAAATCTACGTATGAATGACAACTTATGGTAAGTCTGCAAGGTACGTTTGCTGTTGCCATTAGTTTTGACAATTAAATCAACATAAAAGTCGTTGGGTGACGTACACTAGCTGGCAGACATTTATTTATACTTCCTATTTTCGCAGTGTGTCATTTCTCCGAATTTTAGTATACTGCTAACCATGACTTTGGATGTGAGTATTAACCTTGTCGCCATCAACTTATGGATGACAACAAAACAATGTTATTAGTGGCACGATGTTACAAACACCATTCGTGGTCAAAAGTAACACCAAAAACAGAGAAGTAACAAAAACGGGGGAAATTAGATTGTGACGCCTGGTTGGATACGGCATGAGATCAAAGCTGCGAGGTCTATTATGGGAGCATTTCTATACTATCCAGTTGTACTCGAATTTCACGACTTCAGCCAAGCTATATATCAGCTCCACAGTAATTGGTGCCAGGGTCGAAATTTATTCCATGGTTCTTCGGCATAAACAATAGAAGTAATCTATCACATTTGGTATGGTGATGTATGACACCAAGTAAGTGGTACATCCATCGACCTATCTTACAAAAGGTTTTCTTGATGTATAGTTTTGGTGGTACATATGCCGAGGCATCAAAAGATTCCGACGTTGTTTTGATAAAGATACTCGTATAAGATGTTTGTTTCGCGCGATTACAGAAAGTGAAAGATCCTATTTAGTGAACTGTGAGTGTCGTGGCTATGAAGAGATGTTAAGTGCTTAAGTATAAAACCATTTTCAGTTCATTTGGTGTGTCTGGGATGATAGGTTTTTCAATTCAGTATCAAGAGTATATTTGGATGGCATATGTCGAAATGCTTGAGCAATACATCGTTACGGTATTTAGGTAGAAACTCAAGACTGCCTGGCTTGATTAATATACCGCCCCGGTGTCTAGATCGTAGTGTAAGCCTGGTATATAAAATTGTTATTCCAATCCCAAACGAATAGATTCATAATATAATACTAAGATACCGCGCATTCAAGTCAGAGTACAATAACATGTATTTAATTAATTAAAAATTAAATTAAAAAAAAAAAAAAAAAAAGTAAGTTAAGTAAACTAAAGAAAAATAAAAAATGTTTTAAAAATGAAATGACAATAACATGTATTCCGACCACATTTACTAACTTAAGTGTAAATAGCTGAACTCCGGAGGTGGAACTGCATGCACTCTTGACAGTGTGGTGTAAAAACATGTAGAGCAAATGCTATATCAATTTAATTTGAATAATCTGTAGTCATTGCCTGGCAAACTTCGAAGACCTTCTGAAGTATGCAAACCCTTGAGTAAAAACATGGACGGGCAGGCCGAAAAAAATATCTTCTTATTTAATATCTCCTTAAGGTGCAAATGCGTTACGAAATTATTGACTAATTTAATTATTGGGGAAAAATGTAAGTCGAAACCATAATCGCAATATTTTTCTGTTTTACTTTTGCTTCTATCTATTTCTTTCTTAGTTTACGATCATCAGAGGGAATTTCGTCAACGATAACAACTTCGAACCACGATATACGGTTCTATGGTTTTTATTATAAAAATGACACAACGGTCTTTTAAAAATGATACTTGTATTTTAAAATAAATTAATTGTAACCCACTTCGTTAACGGCTTACTTTGGATTCTGTTGTAATTAACAACAAGATACGATCGCTCTGGGCGACGACTAAATCTCGACCGCTTTTATGCTATTAAAAAATGACTTTAAAAACGCGAATGCTAAGTAATTTTAGCTCCGCTCTAATACCAGGGTGCCTCTGGGCTCTATTTAGGCTCCAACCTTGTTTTTGCTTCACATAAATGATCTGTTGGAATCAACGGGTAACAAAATATTAAGTTTAGCGGCTGTTAGTTAGGGTGAGGTCAATCTCGTCATTTTCAATGCAACGAAGATGCCATATACGAAATTCACAAGGAAAAATTATCGTCGGTTGCACAGGTGATGATGAATAACCAGTCCTTTAAATCTAAGGAAACAGGAATTTGCTCGGCGTCACGGTCTGTGGGAATGTATTGTGACATGAACACGTATCGAAGATCGCTAGGTCCGACTCGAGAAAATTGAGTTATCTTTTTGAGCCAAGAAATATGTTACTTCGGATCTACAAATCTCAAATTAGATCCGCACTCGAATATTGTCCCCATATTTAAGGCTCTGCTCCTAAGCATACCTTCATATTTACTTGATAGCATATAGAGACGGGCAATCCGCCTGAAAGAGGATGCGGATCCGACATCGGGACTGCAGTCGCTATCACATCGAAGCGTAGCTCCACGTGGCGGACCTTGTTGGTTTTCCAGAAATTGTATGGGGACTGTTCTTCGGAGATTCGTGGTAATATTTCACGCAATTTGGTGTATTCGCGGTCCACAAGACAATCCGATGGATCCCACCAATTTGCGGTTCAACTACCTAGAAGACATACATTAGCTCTGCATCAGGACTCGTTCCGTTACAGAACGGGAAAACTGTGGAACTTTCTCCGCACGCAATTGTTTCCGGAGCGTTACAGACTACAATTGCTCAAAAAGAATACCAACACGTATTTAATGGTATCTCAAGGCGCCAGCTATAGATTCGCCTCTCCTGAGAGAAGTAGAATAAAAAAAAATATCGTAGGTCGCGAATGTTACAATGATCGACGCACGGGGGGCGGGCATAAATCTTTCGTCATCATCATCTACAATCGCGATCCGGTCTGGGCCTTATTTATCGTCTTTTTTTTGTTTTTTGGTTTCGTTAGGAAGGTGGACATCTTCAAAAGATACTTTTGGACCGATCCAGAGGCATGCCGGGTTTTAACCTACTAAAACCACCTCCCCCCAGGCTCATATTCCCGTTGATCCGCGCGGAACTTTCTTTTAGATACTCCATCGCGGGGCGGGACGGAGTTTACCTGTTACTCCGCTCGTCGCGTCGCAACTGCTGCATCATTTCACAGAGAATACCATTTGTTACGGACCATGCCTGTTTTGAGCTAAGCATGTATTCTATTACTCCTCCCGGAGTAACTGTCCGTCTCATATGTCTCTCCAAAATCGTTCGTGCGGTCTCGAATCTCACGCACTCTGTGAGTACGTGTTCCGCATTTTCTTTAGCTGCAATGTCAGGTGGTGTCCTTGGGGACGAGGCGAGGTAGTGGCACCGGCATGGGTGCACGTTCTACATCGTCCCACTAACACTCCGTTGTTTATTAAGGTTCCGCCAAACCGAATTGTCAAGGATTAAGTCCAAAACGCAGCAAGACACGCAGATGCCGACCGAGAGAAATGAAACACTAAACACCGGACAAGTAAAAAAATAAAACACACTTTCTTTTATTAGTTTTATTTCTATATTAAAGAAAAACACTACTGTTGGAATAACTTGTTTGAATCCATCAATTATTGTTTCCGTTTCATTTTCTTATTGGAACTAACTAACATTTTTCGGTAGCACTGCGTGAAAGTTACAATGTGAAGTCAATAAAAACACAATCTTCGAAGACTGCAGCAAATATGATATTCGACATGGCGGTTGCAAACACTACACTATACATAACCGACTTCCGCGGGTCTAAAAGTTTATAACATTAAAACTCGACTTAGGGTATTATCGCCTGTCCGCAACGCTACGGACAGCGGGAGCGATATGACCGCGGCGGTCAGCGGATGGTAAAGGACTCAGCGATAATCATCTCGTGCAGAGATGATTCGCTTATGGGGTGAGTTTGTGGTGTCTTGGTAGATATCCTCTCCACTAAGGATATGGTTTTTACCTACCACCAGAGAAACGTAAAGTGTCTCTTGGTGGAATAGGAAACCAGATCTTGTAATGAAGATCATGGTGGTATGTGTGCGATCGTTCAGATCTGAGTTGTTTACACGTGCTCGAGGGTAAACGAAGCAGACAGGCGGCAAAGACAAAAGGGAGATATGACCAAATGCGCCGTTGGTAATGCGGTTCATTATTTACGCGATGCGTCGTCGCTATTATCGACGTTGGGAAAAAAGGTGCTAATGGGATTGGTGGCCTAACGAATCCCTTGCATGCCTTTGTATATGCCGGGTATTTAACTGCGGCAGGGAAAGAAATTGAATATTGTTTGTTAGTGGAAAAACAAACGATGAGTTGGATCTTATGCATGTTTACATGCGTAGAAATATGGTTTATGGTATCTGTAAAAACAAGCTGTCCGACATAGGATTTTAACACAGACAAAGGCTGCCGACTGGCTTGGGATTCATGATGCCATATGCACTTTAAAGAATTATTTCTAGGAATTTTATCTAACGCGTTGTATGCATTAAATGTCCTTGTAAAAGGAAATGTTTCAGGTATGCTGGGTGGAGATTGCGGTGCAGGTGTGCGAAATTGAAATTTGCCTGGGAACCGCAGGTACCGAATAGGTTTTGGGATACCTGAAAAGGTAGAAAAGAAATCTTACAGGAAATTATATGCGACGAGATGCGTGAAGGTAAGTTTTCTTTTACAGGGACTTTTTAGATTATACCTTAGATAATCCTAGATGCGTAAACCATTTAAGGTGCTAATGCGATTGCATTAGCGAAATTATGTGATTGGATAGAGTTATGGGTGTTTTTTTAGGAAAGCGAACGGTGGAGTTTGGCGGAACCGCCACATCCTCCCGGCCAAAATATTTATAGCATCTTCGGATACCGTTCGGAATGCACAACATACTCTTAGTGATGCCAGCCTATGTGCTGAGGTCACTCCCTCATGTACGGCTTATACTGTGCAGCTCCTCTCCACATGTGAGCTGCATACATTATAATGGAGGTGTTGACACTGCTTATGAGTTTCCTTATGTGGGGGCGGGGTCCTCCAACATTGGGTAGCAGTCTCGCTAAAACTTTGCATACTCTTGCCGTCTTGTTCACTCGTTTTCCTCAGGTGTTCCTTGAAGATCAAACTGTTGTCGAGTATAACACCAAGATATTTAATATAGGGACTGGTTCTGATTATTTGTCCTTCTATTTCCAAATCGAGGTGTTCGACTTTATTGCGGCTGCTTATTAAAACTGCCTCCGTTTTATGTCCAGCTATATCTAGCCAGCATTGAATGCTCTGGATTGCTTGGGAGCAAATGTTCTCCAGGTCATCTAGATGTTTAGCTACGGCCACTATTGCCAAATCATCTGCGTACCCAATGATTATAACCCCCTCCGCTACATTGACCCTGAGCACACCAGCATACATTATATTGCATAACAGCGGGCCTTATACAGATCCCTGAGATACACCCCTTGTTATTTTATATTCCTGTGGTCCCTCATCTGTATCATACAGCAGTCTTCTATCCGAGAGATAATTTGCTAGTATACGCACCAAGTAGCTAGTCTCTCCACCGGTATCCGGCGCTCCATATCCGAGACTTGTTAATTGTCCATAATAATTCATGGATGTCAACTTGGATTGAACAGAATCGTCCTGGCCTTCGCCGGGTTGAAAGCAGAGACTTTTCCACGTGTGTTCGTCCCCGGTATAAGTATTTAGAGGTGGAAATTTTCGGGCGTAACATAGGAAATCACCTACGTGCAGATCATGGGGTTTTTGAAAGTTCCGCTTCAAGGATTGGGGTGAATACACACTTCGGAAAATCGAGAGTTTCGGCAAGGACAGAATTAACAAAACTCAAGATTTTTTTTCTTTTTTTATGGAAAGGCGAAGGTATAGCACTGAGTCAGCGCTCTGAGATGCTATTTTTTTTTCTCGAGCAGGTCTATCAGCCAAACTCCGAAAGATGCTCAAGGACTTCTCGCAACGGTTTTACAAAGCCTATAGATTAATAGGGTGGTATTGTGGTATTTCACCGATCGGATGAGGTTTGGGACCGTGCTTACCATCGAAATGCACAACAGCAAGAGTCGTCAGTTGGACCTAGCTTTGCACAACCAAGCCCCAGACACAACCTCCTTACCAAGTCAGCCATTGAGGCGGTTTGAGGTGAGTCCCGGAAAATCTGTCGAAATTTGCACTTTGTTCAACCATGTGTCAAACTCAGTTGCTACCATCATGGCTGTCAGGAAGGCTCCATATATTCATCATCATCATCGGCACTACAACCGGGAACCAGTCTTGGCCTTATTTAGCAAGTCCTGAGGCTTGTTAAATTTTCCATAATGATTTGTTTTTTCGAGGCAAGGTCATTAGTCTTGCGCTAGAGGCTCCGTATATTAGTTCACCCGAAACCGAGAAGGACGGAATAAGTATAGGCGTTTAGTGTACCATCATCGTAGCCTGGAAAACGGCCATTGCTCATTTCTTTCAACGACTTACCGACTTTTTGGAAGTGGAAACCGCCCTTTGTTTTGAGTGGAGTGTTTTCGGATCTGAAGAAGTATGACCTGTAACATACTCCGTTTGGAGTAGAAAAAAAAAAAACAGAATGCTTTGCCACGCCGTGATAAAAAATAGTCCCAAAAAAAAAAAGAAAAAAAAAATTCAAAAACAAAACACCCCAAGACGCCATGTCTCAAGACGATACAGTCAATATTTCGTCTTCAAATGTCTCGTGTTTGAAAGGATAGCGAAGAAGCAACACTGTGCTTGAAAAGTCTTCAGTGTTAGCATATAAAGCCGACCTGTGGAGTTCCGATATGCAAAAACTGTGCGAAATGATATCTCTCTACTTTTCATTCTGAAGAGTCTCGTTTAATCACGATGGATGGCGATGGCAGCAAGCTACGCCACAATACACTTCGATTAGATGACGAACCCGATGAAGACAGGAAAGGGGATTCACGCCCTCCAGCAGAGGAACAACTTACTTAAATATAGGGCCAGTAAATCAGTACGGACCGAAGCCATTCTCCTGGGCATTAGATGTACTGAATAAAGTTTCCACAATTTCACTCTTGGATTTATTGAGCGCCAAAAAGATTGGATTAGAAACGGTCCGTGGGCAAGGCATAACGAACGAATCGCAAGTGACAAAACGTCGATCGAAGTAAGAATTGAGGCTAGTTGAAGAGATAAATGAGGTGAAACTATGAACATGCGAACACCTACAGAATAATATCGATATATACTAATGAAGAACCATAACTTCTCACACGGCAAGACAATCGGGGGCTTGTGGGGAACGAAGTCTGAGCGCCGGCATGGGCGCAGGGTTCTACTTCGTCCTCACCGATTTAATACAAAGTTCCGCCGACGCGAATCACCAGAGATATCCAAGGAAGCCACGAGAGTCAAAACACTGGTTATTTTCAGTCGGCAAAATGTTCTCTTTATTTTATTCACTGATAGTTATTTTTGTACTTAATTAGCCGAACATGAATTAGAAGTCACTTACAAATATCTTAATTTGAGCATTCTCGTTCGAACGATGGACGTACACAATACACACACTAAGAAAACTCTCCGCACTATAATACTAACTATTACAAAGGTAACACTATAAGATTATAATTCCAACGAAAACACGACTCCGGGTTGTACGCGTCCACGGACGCCACGGGGAGCGAAAGACGCACCGACCGGATCGGTGCTTGGAATACAACTTAGTGATTCAACCCTCGTTTGGGGTGAGTTTGATGGTGTGGTGAAATGAAATTTCCTTTGACCAGTGACCAATGGAATGCGATCTGTGGCACGCGGTGGTGTGCGTGTGTGATCGTACCCATCACCGTGTTTATCGATGCATTTAGCAGAGGATAACCGAAAACTGAAACGAGGAAAAAAAAAGAACAAGGGATCGAATATATTGTAGCGAGCTTAGGGTTCGCTGGATTAATTATGTTAAAATAAATAAGAGCCGTTAAATCGACACAACACTTTTTTAGTCCGTAATACAACCGTTGCTTTTTACCGTACACATAATGATTTCTTTATAAACACTTTCTACTTCTTACTCGAGACTTTCGCTTCCACACGTATCGCTTGCTTCACTGCCTTACTTATGACTCATCTCTATGCTCTATGTGCGGCGTATTTATACTGTTTCAGCGTTTCGTTTCCGTCCGTTCCATTGCCTTGAATGTTCTACTGTTCCTAGTCTCCAGTTTTCCATTACTTTATAGAATATTCTAGTACTCTGTTTCGGACTCTCTAGAATATTCTAGTACTGATTGTCATATGCGTCACAATATCATTGTTTACGCTGTGCATTGTGGCTATCATAAACGGCAATTCATCGGAGAAATGGTGCTGAAAACAAATAAGGACATCATTACAGTCGTGGGTGAGTGGTGCGGATGCGTTAATAGATGCGTCGCCATTAGGAAAAGGTGCTAATGGGTTTTAATGTTTATGGCCTCTCAGAATGCAGTAGGAACCGAGTTCTTGTTTGTACTAGGAAATGCTAGAGGATTCGGTTCCGATGATAATGCTTGGGATGCGGTAATTGTTTGTCGATTGGACAAACGAATCGCGGGTCGGTTTATTGCAGCTGTATAAACAAGCTGTCCGACATAGCATTTTACGATGAGAAGGGTGCGGAATGGTTTGGGATTTATGATGCCGTATGATGTGAAGAATTCTCTTTAGGGATTTTCAGATAATGCGTTGGACGCATTAAATGTCCTTGAGAAAGGAAATGTTTCAGGTATGCTGGTGATTGGGATGCAAATATGAGTTGCGCATATGGGGGTTTCTTCAGGTGAGTTTTAAGAACCCCCACAGGCTTATAGTCGAATATGATCACACAAAAAAATTACGTGGTTCATGGACGACCGCTTAAGCAAACGTAAAGCGTCCGATCTAGTTGCCTAATATACGACCTGTGTTTGAATTTTTAACAAGTGCAATGCTAGATACTCTGTTTCAGTGAAATTTTTCAACTGCAGCCAACTGATAGGAGATGAACAGAAGACCACGTTCGGTGGCACTCTGAAATAGATGCCTTCAGACACGTTACCCGAACAACGACGAGGTTAAAAGAACGTTAAAAGTTGAGAAGACGTCGAAAATTGGATGAAATCAGAAGGAAGTTGTCGGTTTTATATCTGTCCTTGGACGGGTATTGATGACTGCGGTGTTCCGCCGAACAACGCCCGCAGTAGAAGGAATTAAACACCGGAACACGGAGACGATCACACAAATGAAACACTGCGAACTGTTTTGTTTTAATTTTTGTTTTATTTTTGAATTACTTGTTGTAAAGGTTTAAGGATTTAATACACAAATTTTTTTTTTTTCGTTTTGTTCTCACAACGACTTTACACAATCGGAACGAATATATATTTTCTTTACAAATGCAATCTCACACCTCACGTTACTACTCGACACCGTTAAACTCGACTTTTTTTGTTTTCTCGGATCGCGGATACCTCCTCGGTGGGGTTCTCTAACTGGACTCCTGGTCGCGTTGACGATCAGAATTAGACTAACTGTCTGCCCACACAGATATCCAGATTCAAAACTGGTATCTGTATCTGTACAGGAGAAATTTCCCTATTCGCTCTGCTAACAGAATTTCCGAATTTCTGTTAGCAGCATGTTATTAATGCCCATAGGTAATTTAGGTTCCTGAAAAGGAGAAAGTCAATCGACGCATACATCCTTATCACCCTCAATTGTGGTGATCGAACTCAACTCCCAGGCCTTGTGTTTGAACAGCGCATCTGGCGCGCAGAACGGAGATGATTGTTAGGACGTACAGTCCGTGGGTTTGTTTGCCTTTTGTAAACACACACCGAAATCCATTAGATCCTTCTGATGCTGTGAAATTCTGAAGGGACCGTGGGATCAGAGTAGTTTTAACCTCATAAATTTTCCGAATTATCTCGTTGAGATAATTACGGTTGCCTGCCATTGGCAGCGGTTAGGCGATATGCTTTATTGCATGAGGATGCCGTTTTCTTTGTTCGCCGATGGATTTGGTGGTCTTTGTGTCAGACCACCCGCACGTGCATCCGTTAGTCGGCTAATTTGCTGGTGATAGCAATTCACTGTATCGATACCCGGAATTGTCGGTTCGATGAAGTGTTCCTGGGCTCAGGCAGAATGTCTGGCATTCTCATAAATTGCTGTTAGGAACAGGGTGAATGTATGGCTTTTGTTTCAGGCATGAAGAACTATAATTGTTGAGTTTGACATTAAAAGCTTTGGCGACGTTCAGTTCCTTGCTTTTTGGTGTCGGGCTCAACGTTGGCTGCGAGTTGCAGGCCCTAAAGTGGAACTTTGGGACACGCGTCTGTGGGGCGCGTGCAACGTTTTCAGGGTAGGTATTTCCTTGAAGGGTAGGAACCTTACCTGGGTGGAATTGTGCGTTCGTAGAACGCTACAAAGTCACGAAGGAGTAGATTTGATTATGGACAAGGATGCTAGTGGGAAGAACTCTGAAAGTGAATTTTAACTGAACACTTAGTGCAGGATGAGAGAACCAGTAAAATCCGGATAGGAAGCATAACTCATAATAGTAATACAATCGACAGTAAAGGAAAATTGCGATAAACTCGTCTGGAATATCCACATTATATAGTAAAACTCCATTCGCTCATAACACCTGTGTTTTTTTCTATTTCAAATTAAATCTATTTCCCTGATGATTTTCCAGATTGCCTTGGAATTGTATTTTGTGTAATAATGTACAAAAATGTGTGTAAACGGGAGAGTAAAATTCTTCAATATATTCCTCCATTTGTCTAACCCAAGATTTAAAGCGTGGATTGAAATGTTTACATTACTTTCGCTGAGTGCATAAACATTAAAAAAAGAATGTTTTCAAAGTTCTGAATAATAGAAACGCAAAACATGAATGAGTATTTTATAATTCAAAATGATTAGAGTAATTTTATGCCAATCATGCCCATTGCGTCTACTGGCAACTTGAAACCATTCCAGGAACGCTGTAATTTATTCTTATACTCTCTACGAGGGTTGCCTCTTATGTTTCGTGATTTGGCAACCCTAGTGTTGCAATCCGGCAATTGACAGCTCTGTCGTAAAGTTGGACATTTTTGAGGTTATACGCACTCAGAACGTTTTGACATACGAGCGCTATTTGTGTTGTCTACAGTAACTTAAAAGATTTATCTCGTCCCAAAAATGGAATTAAATCGTCAACATTTTCGTGCGATTATTTTTTACAACTTTCGGCGTGGATTAACTCAGCTACAGTGCATGGATGAACTTAATTCAATTTTTGGCGATGAAGCTCCATCAAGGACCAGTGTTTATCGATGGTATGGTGAATTCAATCGTGGTCGTAGTTCACTCCAAGATGAATTTCGTGAAGGTCGTCCAAAATCAGTTGTTGTTCCGAAAACCATTGATGCTGTGCGCGAACTGATATTGGAAGATCGTCATGTGACCTATCGTGAGATTGAGACAACCTTAGGCGTTAGTGGGACCAGCATACATTCAATATTGCATAAACATTGGACTGTCAAAAAAATTTGTTCGCGTTGGATCCCACACAATTTGTCAATCGCCCAAAAAAAGGCTCGTGTCAATTGGTCGAAAGAAATGCTCAAAAAATACGGTCGCGGTGCTTCGAAACACGTCTATGACATCGTGACAGGTGATGAATCGTGGATTTACGCGTATCAGCCCGAAAGTAAACAGCAGTCGACTGTCTGGGTGTTTCAAGATGAGCCAAATCCAACAAAAGTTGTTCGCGCACGAAGCACTTCCAAGCAAATGGTCGCCTGTTTTTTCGGAAAAACTGGACATGTCGCAACCGTACCACTAGAACAGCGCAGAACAGTCAATTCTGAGTGGTACACAACCATTTGTTTGCCAGTTGTCTTCCAAGAAATCAGGAAAACCAACCGCCGAAGACGGATCACTCTTCACCACGAAAATGCGAGCTCTCACACATCGGCTGCGACAACTGCATTTTTGAGCACCCAAAACATCGATTTGATGGGTCATCCGCCGTATAGTCCTGACTTGGCACCGAATGACTTCTTTTTATTCCCGTACGTAAAAAACAAACTGAGAGGTCAACGTTTTTCGACACCTGAAGAAGCGGTTGCTGCATTCAGAATGCATGTGTTGGAGATACCTCAATCAGAGTGGCAAAGGTGCTTCGACAATTGGTTCAAACGCATGCAAAAGTTTATAGATCTTCATGGGGAATATTTTGAAAAACAATAAAGTGATTTTCGATGATCAATATTTGTTTTTGTTCTCTAATCCCGAAATATAAAAGGCAACCCTCGTATTTACTATTATTAAAATGCTAACGCCATATTAAGCATTCTAAAACAGCACTTAGTTGTCACTTTTCTAAACGCAAGAGAATAATTTATGAAAGGAATGCCTCGTGTACAAGTACCCGTGAGCCTTGTCGAACTTGATGTGCTTCGGGGAGCACTTTATACCTTCCAAGTTAGCCACGCGACCCGATTATGCCACCACATCTTAAATTTGTTCAAAGTTTCCCAAAAGCGTGACCGAGGACTAAAAGCAAACACAAATAATAATGTTTCTCCCACCTTTTTTGGTTTTCTTAAGTACCTCATATCAAAGCCAACACGCGACGCTACATAAACTGCTATTAATGAACCTCATAGTACCCCGCAGGATTTCCAGTGGGTAATTATAAGCTTTAATAGCTTACATGTCAATTTGGAAAGTGGGAACAAGTTCCAAAACATTAAAGGTGTGATTTTATAAATACGCGCGTGTTTAAAATATAAAAATTCATGATTTAACTAGGGAGTGGGAACAAAAATAGAACTGAGGAGTTCTCCTTCAGGTACCTCGCGGACATTTATGGGAAAGCTGAAAATTACTGCTCACCTGAGGAATGTAAATTTTACGATTTTATCGACAGATACATTTTCAAAGAATGCAGTTGTTTTCGAATAGATTGTTTGGCTTTCAGTTTTATAAGTTTGTTTATTATCCCTATTCAAAATCCAGTGAAAACTTTAAAATGCACGAAAATATGCGTTGAGCGTGAACTCGATATTTCACATCCAAAGGTTTTCTCTTTTCTTTAAGTTTACGCAATAGGAACGAAAAACAAGAGAAAAGCACCATGAAACAGAGTAAACTGCTCAATCGATTTTGGACTGCTTTTTAAAGTCTATTTATAGATGGCGTAACGTTCTCCATGTAGCTGGCATACATTTATATTTGTTCGGGATGCGGGCTTTGGAGTATCTAATCGCATCGTGGTGAGGAAGTTATTTCGAATTTATATTATTTCTCGAATGAGGCAATGAATAGACTCCATGGTGTTGGCGTTAGATCCAGTTGCGTTGGATTATGATAGCCTTTTAATCTCGGATAGGTCTGTTAATGGGACTAGTGTTTTTGCACTCACATGAAGTTTCTTTTGAAACTAACTTTTATTGACAATATTCGGATTTGTTACTTTCGTCAACAGAGCTTTAAGTCTTTCGTTTTTCTGGATGAGGTTGAGCCAGAAGATCTATTTATTTTTATTGAAATTGTTATGTTAAGGCAATAGATTTATTTGAATGTATTTATTTTTTTATAGCATATTCTACCCCTCTATTTCCGGAAACAATCTCACTCACAAAGGCACCAAAAATATATATAGTACAATTTCACTTGTCATTAATTGGCGGTCTTATCTTTAGTAGTAGAAGATTCTTGTTTATTTGATCGGTTTGGCCTTTAATATTATAGATAAGGTCGCCGTACGAGTTCCAACCCACTGAAGACGCAATTTATTTTTGCTCCAACATGAATTCTATGCGTGGATAGTATTGATAACGCTTTGATTAGTTTCACTTTCGTGAGAGGTGTTCTATTTTGTGTAGCAACTGGATGTCTAACTTGTTTCCGAACAAAACAAGTTGTCTTATACATATTTTTATATATCGAAATGAAAAAAAACGAACGCTGTACGAAAACAAAATATCCGATTGGCGAACTGTTTAGAGTACATGTTGCTATAAAATAAACAATAAAATGGCATTAGTAACTGTTCTATTTTCATATATTTTGGGAACATTACGATTCAGTGTTGTTTGTCTATGATTTGAAGGTAGTTTAGACATAAATCTATGCTTATGAAAATATTGGGCTAGAGAGGGTTGTTCTATAATTTGCGAAAGAAAAAATGATCTCTAGTTTTACTAGTTGTTGTATTAATATAATTGACATCATAACGAAACCCTTAGCTATAACTTACTAGTTAATGATTTCCATAAGGGGGACATTTTACATTTTTTGTATTTGTTTATGAAAGTCAACATCTCAGAAATGTTCTCCCAAAATTGAGTCAATTCGTAACAAATTGCCTGAGATAAGGCATTTTCGAGTCCCACCCTTTCGGTCGGCTCATATCCTTATTGAAAACTTTAAACAGGTTTACGAGGGTGGAGTGAAAAGTTTCCGGCCTGACCTACAGATGGCACCAGCCGGTTTGTGGTACTATGTCTCATTATAACATAATCTATGATTGTATTCTATAGTACTATGTCTCATTAGATTGTATATACGTTTTCAGGTTGAATGCTCTATTAGTATACATTTTAGAGCATACTGAACACGACACCACGACTGTTTATGTTGTAGTGATCCTAAATCACTACTCCCATCCAATCCCCATTATTACCTATAATCCCAATCTTGTTCCCATAGTGAATCAAACAAGCGACAAATTAAACCAAAAGTTAATTTGTCGCACATTGATTCAATTCCCAATTATCTTACCCTTACCTAAAATCCCAACCATGTTCCCCAATTGAATCATATGCACGACAAATTTAACCGAAAGTCCATTTGTCATACATTGATTCAATTCCCAAAACCCATTAACATTATGAAATACCTAATTCTAAATGCATTTCATAAATTCTCCTCCCGGGAATTTGTTCAACCGAATTCCCATCCACTTCCACAATGCTATTCCAATTGCAGCACACAAAATTGTGTTTGTGCTTCTTGGAATTTTTAATCAATCACTGTCGCCACAGAGTATAAAAGGGCAGCACATTTTGGATTCGTGATCAGGCACAAAAATCGTGCATACCGAACATACCATCCCCCACAACCCCAAAACTAAAGACCGCTCCAACTCAAAAGCCCAACCAAACAGCGGTCGGGGCAGACGTACCTGCTTTAAAAAAGAAGTAGCAACCTGGGGTCTTTGCACGAGACCTCAACCTAAAGGAGTTCGTCGGTGATATGAACCGACAAGGAATATACAACTTTAAAGCAAAGACCTTGAGTCCAAGTCTCAATAAAATCGTAACCTACGATCGACAAACGTTCTCTAAGGTAAACGATACCCTGAACGCGGAGGAGGTGAATTATTACACATTCACCCCGGCCGACAAAAAGTCGAGGACCATCCTCAACGAGTTGCTGCCTGTTGGGAAAAGGACGACATCGTAATTGCCCTTGAGACAACATTCCCACACGTCAAATTCACCGACGTTAAAAAATTCTCTCCCCTACAACGGTTCGTGAACACCAGACCGCAAAAATACAGCAAAGTAAACACATGGCAGCTTCACCTTGCCCCAGGAACCGACATAGACTCCATAATACGGACAAAGTCGCTTCCAGCTCTTCACCAACAAGTTGTCTTCGAGGTATTTCATAACAATGAAATTACTGAATACTGGGCTCAGCAAAACGCTGTGTAGCATCATCTACCAGTTCGTTCTAAACAGAACCTTCCAAGTTCGAGTGAATGGAAAGCTTTCCCGAACCTTCAACGCCGCTGCCGGCGTACTACAGGGCTCCGTTCTAGGCCCCATCTTATTTAATATCTACACCTCAGATATTCCTCGCCCTGTGGAGGGGGGGAGTAAACCAGATATGCTACGCGGATGACGTTCTAGTGTAAACGTCATCTAAAAGCCCAAAACTCGCAACAAACCGACTCAACCGCCATCTAGACGAACTGTATCAGTACTACAGCCGATGGAAAAGTCGACTTAACTCATCCAAAGCAGTAGCTATAATTCTGAGTAGTAAACACCCCCAACCTACTTCTCTATATTCACAGAAAATCCGAATACAAATAAGAGGTACTACGATTTGACCACAGGACAGGATGAAATATCTTGGGGTCATTTATGCTCAAAAAATGAATTTCATCAAACATGTAACCCACATTCTCCAAAGGGGCCTCGGTCGGTCTAAGCAACTGCACAACATCTTGAAGTGGAGCAACAAAGTTGACACCAAAGTTAAGCTTCTCTGCTATAAGCAGCTAATCCGATCTGGAATATCATACGCCTTTCCCATATGGTCCTGCATATCTTCGGCCCAAATGGAAAGACTGCGAGTTTTCGAAAGAAACCTCCTCAGAAGATGCATCAACCACTTTAGAAGGCCTGACGGCCGCCATTACCCGAACTTTCACCTATATGAAGGTGCCTCCATTATCTCTATCGACGAGTACTTGCTACAATTAGCATATAAGTACCTCGAAAGCATTCAGAACAGCAAGAACCCACTTGTACGGGAGTCTTGCGCTGTAGACCCATCTCTCTCGATCTCTTTGGATCAGACCACCACAATTTCTTCTTCAGTACAAACCAGAAGAAATCACCCTTCCCCACAATATTCTCTTTTATAATAGAGGATTCCTGGACCCATCCCATAGGGTCTACTGCTGACACACTACAAACACGCACGCACAGTACAAGACAGCACAAGCGCACACACACACCTACCAAAGCGCAGATTATCAGACGCCAGAGACGTGATCTGCGTTTACTACCGCACTCAAGACCCACCGGTCTTGTACGATATCTTTCCCCCCAACCAAGTAGTTAGAGAACGCTTGAACTAACCCTGTCCACACTATCCTTAGATACCTCCTTCCCCCTTCCTTTTCAGATATCTCGAGATCGAGTCCAACATCATCACGGATGTGGGTGATTCTGGTTATCGCGTTGAATAGTACGCGAGCGGAACCTCACATCCAGCATCGAAGACCTTACTGGCGCGAACACAGGTGGTTCCAAAGGACCGGCATCCAGGTTTGAATTCGCGAACACATCAGCTTTATCTTCTGAATTTGTGAATACTGTCCGTCACTAACGGAGGAAACGAAGTTACTGCTGACAGCCCTTGCCATTGACCAGAAGGGACGGGAACCAGTTGGGTATTCAAGGAGTTTATTGGTCACCCTGTCCTGTCGTTGTAGGCCTTCTTCGCGGTATCTATCGTTTGGTTGCACGCGTTTCTGATTCTAACAAAATTCGTTATGTTAACATCGATGGGATTGGAGCACTGTGGCGGTTCTACGAACCACACAATCCACTATAGGTCGAAATGTCGTCGTCCCACCAAGAAACATTGTGGCGGTTCCGCCAAACCCCATGGTTCGCTTTCTTAAAAAATGCCCATAACTTTCACCTAGTCTGCATAAGCTTTCGCTAATGCAACAGCATTAGCATCTTAAATGCTTCACGCATTAAAGAGAACAAATTTGTAATCAAAAAAGCCCCTGGAAAAGAGAATTCCTACCTGCATACATAACTTCGCATTTAAAATCCCCTATAAGAGTTCACTCCAAGCTTATCATAAATTCCCTGAAAGAAAATTCATCGGTTCATATATAATACAACCGCATAATCAGGAAATCTTATCCTTGAGTTGGCTTATCCCAGCTGCATCATGTGTATCATAAATCATCAGACAAACACACAAAGGACCAAAACAAATACACGTATCTCTTGGCACTAATTAAATCCTACAGCATAAGCAAATGCAAAGAGGAATTCAATATTTACCCTCACCAGTGATGCCATAAACACCATTTCCCGGTAATCTAGCTAAAACCCATTAACACCATTTCTTCGATGCGTCGCGTCTATTTATTTAGCCGCGACGCACACCGCAAACAAAGATCCAATTAGCATCCGACGAGTTTCGGTTTTGTTTGCTTTACCGGACTCGCATCCCATGAATGCACATTTTCCCTTTCTTCGTGTAGATTCTTTCCCATGGCTTTGATCCATAAAAGAACCAATGTACACACATACATGTGTACGTGGCGATCTTCTGTATGAGATCTGTTTGGTTACCCCAAAGAGAGACTTTACGTATGTCTTGGAACAGGAAATGCATCCTTAATTTAAGAGAGCCAGTTTCACTGGCTGGATTTCTTTCGACAACAATTCGGATTTTCAGATAATGCGTTGAATGCAATGATGTCCTTGGAAAAGGAAATGTTTTCAGGTGCCAATGCGATTGCATTGGCGGGAAACAATGGAAGTTGGGTTGTAATAATGGGGGGTTCTTCGGGCAAGCTTAAAAGAACCCCCACACACTAATCACAAATTCACAGGATAAAGCTAATGTGTTCGCGAATTTATTTTCCCCGAATTCAAACCTCGATGCCGGTCTTTTGGATCCAATTATTGCGCACGTATGGTCCTCAATGCGGGATGTAAAGTTCCGCCCGCGTACTATTCAACAGAGTCTACGGGGACTGGACCATAGGAAGACAACCGGTCCGGAAGGAATACCAGCAATGGTCCTTAAGAACTGTCGCCGGTTCTTCCGTTTATCTTATGCACGGAGAACATTTCCCACGCTTAATTTATAAAGTGAAAAATTCGAAATCGCACACATATTGACCCGCGATCCTCCTGAATTTTAAGAACTTCTAAACATGGTTTAAGATATTTTCATGATACACAACAGAGATATTTCAAAGTCTTCGGCTTCAACGTGCAACAACAGCGAAAGCACTTTGGAAAACTATTCTTAAGGACTCGTTTTCAGTTAGGGGTGCTCATCTTGTTTATAATGTTACTTTTTCTTCTTTGGCTAAAGTTTTGAGGTGCATACTATCGAAAATTTCCTTTACTGTGCGGTACCGAAGTCGGATCCAACTTTTGCTACCCGTTTTATCTCATGTTATCAGTTCTTTGGTTTTTTTCGTTTATCCTCAAATCGTTTAATATTTGGATGGAATTCGAAATTGTTATATGGCGTATAAATGTATTACTTTGTTACATTATAGAAAATTTCACTACTTTACTCCCTTTCGTTGATATCTTGTCTGTGCCTACTAAAACTAATACCTTCATAACATCCATTAAAATGAACTACAATCTAAAAAAGATGGAGGGTAAATTAAATTAGGTAGAATTCAACCAAACATACATTTATGAGTCCATAATAATCCTTAGATTCAAGTTAAATGACATATAAGCAGGTGTTTTGTGAAGAACCCGCGAAGTCGTCCAATTTCTTTCGCTAGAGCACACCCTAAGTAGGCGGGTGATATACCTTCCCACTAAATCTTCAATTTCCTAGAGTATAATTACGGAAGCTAGTCACGAAGTGAATATTTATATTAAACGGACACAATCCACAAAAAAACGTAGCCGTGTCCAAGGAATTAATCGGACACATTAAATCACATGGAAGTGATTTGGATATTATAAAGAAAAAATCTAGTCTAGAGTTGAGTGTACTCATGGGTCTTAACAATAGGACTACCTTTTAAGGACCTGAATATCATGTATCTTAAATCAGGCGCCCGACTTAAATTAGGTCTCTTCACGACACCAATCTAATTTACGTTTCTTGCACATATTCGTATATCACCGAACGAAAGAGAATTCTTAACCTAGTTGAATGATAGAAGATTCGTTGTTCCAGCGATACTTTGTCCACTCTAGAAAGGAAAAACAGGCACACAAAGGATTCTACTAGTACAACAGATATGTGTGAGATACCCGAAGGCAGGAAAACAAGTGAACAAAAATGACGGCCAAGTGAGTTCATTGACGTCTCCAAGGATACAACAGACTCCATAATGACACCATGGAAATGGAAATGGATAAGCGGAAGTGCAGCAAGACAACCCCTTTTTATACTTTATATTTTTATTATATAATGGATCGGGATTAAACTTTTACTGACAGGAAGTGAAATTATATTACTGTGGTTTTCGTTTTTGAAAACGGGATCAAAGGGCTATTCTTCTACGTTTGTCTGTGTAAAAAAGTTGTCCCTTGTTGGAATATCCTGCAGATAAATGCGCGCAAATTCATACACACATACAATAACGAAAATAAAGGACATCGTGCGCGAGAATGGATAACAATAAAACGATAAAATGGAAGGAAGAGGGTGAAAATGGGTGGCAATCAAAAGCAAATCAAACGGACAAAGAGAAAGAGAAGCGAGAAATGCGAAACGGAAACAAATATTGCAGTGTTGCCACATGAAGAAAATAATGGATATTATAAATTCACAAGGTGAGACTGATGGATGTAGTCAAGAGGGTATAATGCGTAGTGAACAGGTAAAGCATGTGTGATATTGTATTTTTCAAAATTACGGGCTATATAAAAAGTTGTGTTTATTTATTTGGTATGAGAATTACGAACAACTGACATTCATTTCATAGCATTTGCTTTCGTAAGTTAGAAATCGCAGCAAATTTTATGGTTAAAGAAAATTGTTTTTGACGATTTTTAAAAGTGGATAAATTTGTAGAACAAAGAATGTGCATTCAATTTTGTCTAAAAAAAAAGATTTATTGTTCTGATTAATTGAAAATGTTGGCTCCTCGATAGTGTAGCGATCCTAAATCGCCACCCCCATCCAAATCCCCAACATTACCCATAATCATAATCCAAATCCTCAATTTCCCATCAACCTACATCAAAATTCTGTATTGAGTCACATGAGCAACGAATTAAACCAAAAGTTAATTAGTCGCACATTGACTCAATTCCCAAAATCCTGAGATCATGAAATGCCTAATTCAAAACGCATTTCATGATTCCCTTTCCAAGAACCCATTCAAATAAATCCTTAACCAATTCCCAGAACACAATTCCAATTGAAGCACACGAAGTCTTGTGTGTGGTTCTTGGAATTTTTACATCAAAATAGTTGACAATTCTCAACTGAAAAAATAATAAAAGGGCAGGAACTTTCGATTTCGACATCAGTAAAGTTTCAGAAGCAGAAGCCGCGACACTCAGTCAAGCAAAACCTATTATAAATCTTGAAACTCAAAAATAAAACGATCAAAACAAAGGAAAGAATACTGTCTTATATTCTGGGACAACTGGGCCAAGGATAAACCACCAGGACAAACTACCCCGAAAGTAGGTAAGCTATTCCTTTCCCTAGGTTATATCGATGGGCCCTCAACAATAGTATAGTGGTTAGTATACCCGCCTGTTACGCGGGAAACCGTGGTTCGATTCCCCGTCAGGGAGCCTCTGGCGCAAGACTTATAACCTTACCCGAAAAAAAAAATAATAATAATAATTATGGAATTATGGAACCTGGAACATTAATAAAATTTAAGGGGATTTGACTTTCCAATTGTTGATTGCTTTAAAGAGAACTTGTAGACTTTGATGGCATATCAAAAGGATCAATACAAACAATATTAAAGAACGATTTAGGTTTATCGTGTATGTTTTCTCGTCTTATTTCAAATGCATCAAATTTGGTTGAAAAACAACGTCGCCTTAAGTGGAGATGCTTTCTATGGCTGATGATGACCTGAAATTCATTATTCCTGGTGATGAGAGTTGGACCTTTGGCGGATGTTTGTATTAGCGCATGTTGACGCAGTGTTCCGCCTGAATACTGTGCACAAAAGAAAAAAAAAACACGAAAAGAAACCAGAGTGCAGGAAATGATGCACCAATGAAACACGAGAATATTTGTTATTAACCTGTGGTTTTATTTTATTTCTATTGTCACTGTTTGTACACTTATGGAATGGTTACAACTCGTAATAAGTCACTTCAATTGGAATACAAAACAAGTAATTATGAAAGGACACAAATATACCCGCCTGTCACGCGGGAGACCGGGGTTCGATTCCCCGTCGGGGAGTCTCTGGCGCAAGACTAATGACCTTGCCCGGAAAAAACAAATCATTATGGAAAATTTAACAAGCCTCAGGACTTGCTAAATAAGGCCAAGACCGGTTCCCGGTTGTAGTGCCGATGATGATGATGAAAGGACACACCAGTAATTTTTATTTTGTTGTTTTAATATTTTCCTTTTTGGGTTATTCACTACTTCAATACATAATCCAAAACAAATATGAAGGAAAGGACTGTGGAAGCACACTCAACACTGATTCTATTGTTTCTGGTAAATTATACCCGTTCAGGTATGAACCAAATTCGTGATTATTTGTTTCGGAATCGGTACGATGTATCACCACCGTTCCCGTAGCACATCAAAACTAAAGATCGGATCAACCCGGTATGCGGCGCGCATGCACTCTCGACGACACTAACGTATTGCCATTTTTTTTTCTTCTATCGTATGATATTCGCGAGTTTCCTTACATGTGAATTTATCGGATTTCAATTAGGCATGTACGTCTTACTGTTCGCGTGACTCGTTATCGAATTAAGTTACTCACGCACGACCTTCTCTGTGACTTTGTCTGAAAAAAAAATTTTTTTTTCATTACCAAATTCTTATTCCTCTACCTTTATCTTCTTTCGAATGATCAGGGGTACCGCCACTTATTGCACGATCTTTTCATTGGGTTTGTTTGCGTTACCCATCTGGCTTGAGACAACAAGATTTTTCGTGCGCTTCAGATGGGTAACAGAGGAACCGTGGAAATTGGGCGTCGCTTCTAGATGCATTTCCATGTCATAAAACATCTGGCATGAGAAGATATGCGTTTGGATGTTTATGGTTGCAAGAATTGCGTGTCGGCGGGTCGACTCGCTGTGCCTTTGTTTGTACACGTGCGCTTCTTGGTTGTTGGATCTTGCAAGGAATTTAGAGCTGCTAATTGCTATTCGCGTACATGAGGAGATATGTTTGTTTTTAGAGAATTGATTTGAGTTAGACGAAATTGCGTAAATGGATTTGAATCGAATGGATGAATTGAATTCAATATTAGAAAATTTTGAACGTTTAGTACGATTGGTTTTGACCCTTTGGATTCAATGTTGCGTTGGGGATATGCGATGGATTTTGCTACGTAATTTGTGTGGTTCGTAGAACCGCCACAGACCTTTGAATAGCTCAACAATAAAGTGAATATGATGAATTGCAGATGAATCAATTTAACCACATTTTAAATCAACTAAAATATTTTTTTTTCATACATAAAAGACAATATTATTTCTTAACTAACAAATTTCAAACTATCAAATAACTATACACATCGATATTCATAACGCGTGTGTAGTTGTAAAATACAATCTCATTACTGTTTGACCATAATAACTCACTTGTGCTATGGTATTGTGTCCTAAATTAGTGTCCTTCGCCATAAGAACCACTCCTTTCAGAAAATTTTTCTCCCAAGGAGTGCAATTTAATAAATTGAAACTGTAAAATACGTTCCAAACTCTAACCGTGCCTGGGTAGGGTCACGTCGACTTTATTTTTATACACCTTTCGTAGAAGAGGTTGCAAATCGCAGGGGATTCATTTTAGGATTTTCTTAAATAAGTTTTACTAAATATGCTCTTTTTAATATATATTCTGTCAAAAAGTACCGGGAATTGATCACTTAAAAAGCCCGCTTAAAAGGAATCTTAAACATCTTTTTGTCCGTGTATTGGCACCCCTGTCCTCTATCCTGACGTGAAGTTTGAGCGCGACCCGTTTTCTTTTTTTTTACACTAACGCGCGCACGAAAGGGGATTTTTAAGTAACCTTAAATTGTTAGAGCATAGTGCGAGCAGATGGAGAGGAAGTGGATAAGGCAAGGAGGTGTCGATGTATATCGGTCTTGAATGTCTGGACATCACAACGACGAGGAGACATATGATCAGGCAGAACTTTCCACATTCGTCTGGTTCGGCTATGGAATGACTCTCTACGTTTATTTGTGCGCCTGAAATCCACTTACAACGCGAACTGATGCACATTCACAGAAGGACGGGTATAGCGGGAAAATGTCTGAAGGGGCAGAACACATTCAGCAAGTTCAGTTGAGCAACGACCGTGGTAATACCTATAGAAAAGAAATAGTCATGATACGTTGCGACTGTGTTCTAACGACCGAATAGATCGTCTTACGGCTGAGTCCCCAATACGTTTCACTGCTCGCTTTTGCATCCTGTCGAGCACGTGTAATGCTGCTTTGCATGCGCCTGACCAAATATGAGAGTTGAACTCTATTTTTAGACGAATATCATCATCGGCACTATAACCGGGATCCGGTCTTGGCCTTATTTAACAAATCTCTCTACCGGTTCCGATTTCGAGCCGATGTCATCCAGGTTGGGACTCCCAGGCTCTGGGCGTCCTGGTCTACGCCATACCTCCATCGCAGACAAGGTCTGCCGCGCTGTCGTCATCCATATATCCTGCCACAAGGGACTTTCCGGACAGGCTCCTCTTCGCTCATTCGAGCTAGATGTCCCGCCCACCTGAGTCTACCGAGCTTGATTTTTCTTACAACATTAGCTTCAAGGTAGATTGCGTACAACACATAGTTGTAGCGTCTCCGGAATTGTCCTCCCCCACATACGGGGTCATCAATTCTCCTTAAGACCTTCCTCTCGAACGCGGCTAAGAGTTCAGAGTGCCTTTTATTGAGCACCCAGGTCACGAATCCATACATGAGTACTGGTAAGACCATGGTCTTGTAAAGCAGTAGTTTGGATGTTCTGGATAAATTTCGGGATTTAAAAATCCTTGATAGACCATAGTAGGCTTTGTTTGATTTGATCAGCCGTTCGCGTATTTCTTCTTCCATATTGTTATCGGCTGATACTATTGACCAAGGTAGTTAAAGGATTGCACTACTTCAAATTCCTGCTCCACTACCCTGATAGTTTGACCAACGGTAGGTCTTCTCTTCGCAGAAATTGCCGCCATGTACTTAGTTTTCCCCTCATTAATGTGCAGTCCCAGTTTTATTGCCGCCTGCTCGATCTGGGTGAAGGATTCCTGTACAGCCGATTCGGTTCTACCGATGATGTCGATGCCATCTGCGTAGGCAAGTATCTGGCTGGACTTGGTGACAATAGTCCCTCTTGTTGTAACGCCAGAGTCGCGGTTTGTTTTCTCCAGGCTGAAGAGGAGGCAGGCCAGACCGTCCCCTTGTCGAAGTCCATTAAAGATGTTTATTGGTTTGGACAACAATCCCGCTATTTTTACTTGACTAGTTACGTTGATCATGGTCAACATACAAAGTCGTATCAATTTGTTTGGAATGCCGAATTCTCTCATGGCATTATATAGTTCTACCCTGGCTATGCTGTCGTAGGCGGCCTTAAAGTCTATAAACTGATGATATAATGGAATCTTAAATTCCTGACCTTTTTCCATCGGCTGACTAAGGGTGAATATCTGATCAATCGCTGATTTAACTGGGATGAACCCACACATATATTGACCAATGATAGGTTTACCGTATGGGGCTATCCGATCTTGTGGGATAGAGGAGAGTATCTTATAGGCGGTACTTGATCAGCTCAGCTGGTATGCCATCAGCTCCAGGGGCTTTATTTGATTTGAGCTGTCTAATGGCTTTTAATGTTTCCTCAATGGTTGGTGGTGGCAGCATTTGGACTTGATCTTGCATTAGTGAAGCCTGCAATTCTTCTGTGAGCTGACCATTTAGCAATTCATTGAAGTGCACTTCCCATAGCTCCAGAATGCCTTCAGGATCGTTGATCAGATTACCCTCTTTATCCTTGCAGTAAGTGCAGCGTGGTGTGTACCGCGTCAACTGCGGATTATTTGGTAGAACTTCCGAACCTGGTGCGGACCTCGCTCTCTATTTTTCTGTATTTCACAGAAAAGGTTTTTTTTCCAGCCACTTTTCTTTTGTCTGTGAAGCCTTTTTTCAAATCTTCTGAGCTCTTTGTATTTCTCCTCGCGTACCCGCGTCCTGTGAGACTGCTGCCTTGCCTGGTATGCAGCATTCTTACGTCCAGTCGCTAGTTTGCACTCATCAAACCAGTCACTCCGATCTCTACTACTATTGCCTAAGATGGAGTTAGCAGTATTAATGACAGTATTCTTAAGGCGTGTCCATTTCTCTTTTAGGCCCAGCATTCTGACGGCAGGACTTACTCTCCTTCCGTCGAGCTCTCTGAGGGCGAGTCCTACCGCATGACCAAAGGTATCACTGGTATTCTCATTGAGTAAGGCAGCCGTGTTGATTCGAGCCTGATCCGCGGATACAATACGTCTCCGTAAGGCAATCCGCACTCGGAAAACTGTACCAACAAGATAGTGATCCAAGTCGACGTGGGCACCTCGGGACGTTCGTACCGTCATCAGGCCAATTTGGTCAATTTAGTTGCGAGTGGCTCCAGCAGGTGATACCCAGGTGGCTTTGTGGATATCTTTACGCGGAAACCTGCTACTTGCAACGACCAAGTTTTTCGACGCTGCCAATTCGATGACTCGTAGTCCATTGTCATTAGTGTTCTCATGGAAACTATGGGAACCTGCGTAGTGTTTGAAAACCGGCTCCCGACCTATTTTTGCATTCAAATCACCAAGAACGATTTTCACATCGTATCTTGGGCAGGCATTGAGGACCCGTTCGACGTTCTCGTAGTATTCTTCTTTTTCGTTGTCAGGGGACTGCTCTGTAGGTCCGTGAACGTTTCTGAGGATTATGTTCTTAAACTTGCTTCGCACACCTTTCGTTTATTGCATTAAAGGATGGCAGGCTTCAGTTTTTGGCTGACTAGAAAACCTACTCCGAGCACATGGTGTTTTGCATGACCGCTGTAATAAATGTCATACTCGTTTCTTTGAATAACACCACTCCCCATCCATCTGATTTCTTGTAATATGGTTATGTCGGCCTTATATTTGGACAGGGCATCGGCTATCTGGTGTGCAGCTCGAGCTCTGTATAGTGACCGGACTTTCCATGAAAAACAAGACAAGGTTGTTAGAAGTTAGACTCAATCAGAAGACGTGCACATTTTGCCATAGCCGCCCTATTCGCCTAACTTAAACACAATGCAAAACGTTTGGTCATGGCTATCTCGTAAAGTTTATGAAGGCGGAAGACAATTTGAAGACAAGGACACCTTAATCGAAGCTATTCGTGACCAAATTTCCCTAGACTATTTAAAAAACAGATGATTCTATTCCAAACCGTCTTATAGAGGTCACATCCAAAAACGGCGGCCATACTCATTATTAATGTAGAAAAACTTTATAAATAAATGTTTTAAAACCATAAAATGTAAACATTTTATTAATTTTTTCCTTTTTTTTTCTAAAATTTTGCATGCGGCCTCATTCTAGTGACGCACTTTTTCATACCCTTTTTAAGTAGTTTGTTATTTGATCTTAGGAAATTCCAACGGTCGTTTCTTAATTACCCTTTAATTTTATGAATTTCTTTTGGGAAAATACGTACCTATTCACAGGTAGTATATGTTTCCTGATATAAATATCCAACAGGTATAACGAGCGAAAATCAATTGCAAAATTTGTGGCCTCATCCTAGTGATTGGGAGTATGTCACAGGAGATGGCATTCAGACCTATTGTCGAAAAGGCTTTCCTACATATAGATAATACATTCATTCAATGGATAAGATGCAAATTGCCTGGTCTCTCAATTCAAACAGTTCTAAAATAATGATGATGTTCCCCAAGGCTCCATACTCTCACCTACCCAATTCCCAATTTTCATAATTTATCTCTAGTTCATACACTAAATCTGCGTTTTCTAATGACAGCATATTGAGTTTCTTGATCAATGAGTTCAATCCTCATTATCAATCGGCAAGTTATGCCCGACTCATTCAATAGCGACCCCAACAACACACACTAATAGGGATTATCTGACCGAGGGGACTTGGAAAGAAGTATCAATTCTAATTAGGTTATTAATTGAAATAATCACATATTTAAAGGAGCAAAACGTGCGGCCAAATGTATGGAGATTTTTTAGAGACTCATTAATTTCCATCCCAACTGACCACAATCTACAACATTCGTTCTAAAATGGAATTCTATTCTCATATTTCATCGATGAAATGTAAAAAACGGGGATACCATTTGTAATACAGGTACAAGTTGTCAATACCATCAATAGAAAATGTGATCCTGTGGCGATTCTCTATATTACGCGGAGAACCAACCCACAATTACCACCCAATTTCGCTCGCTAACCGCGCATCACCTCAACCACAATTCCTTCCGTCGGCTATTTCACCAGCAAAAGGTATCTACCCAAACGACGCATAACTGAATTCATTCTTCTATGCAGACAATGCATAACTGAATTCAGCCCTTTTATGCCATACGGCATCAATATTCATAGATCACATGAGATTTCTACCGGAAATCAGAAATCTCAGGTTTGGTTATTAACAGCAAAGTCTGGGCAAGCGACGCTGTTGCTATATAGCGAAACCGCTTGGGTAATATCAAATTCTTTTAGTTTTGTTCTCTTGCCGATATTTTTCCAAGCAATCGCAGCGTCCTTTTGACCTGCGCCAGACACCACTATTCGCTGGGCATCAATAACCTCAGAGTCAGGTAAAGATTATAAGAAATATACTTTTCAACCTACACCATTTCCCCTTCTGGGAGTGCATTGCACTCTGAGATCAATCAGATATGTAACTGGGTCATGCGTTCACCAGTTGGTTTTGCTTTCGTTGCATGAGAAAGCAAACAGACCCCGAGATCATCGCGCTCTCCGTTTCAGTTCTCACATTCTCTCTAAGTCCATTGACTATTGGATAAATTCGCAAGAGTTTATTCACCTCGATGGGCGGGGAAATGAGAGAATGCGGATGAGTGAGCGATGGAGATTGGTTGATCGTGTGGATATAACCACATCCCCGACTGTAGTCGAGTGCGTACGAGACTTTTCCACCACAAATTAAGTCGCCGCGCGAGTTATCCTTGTTTGTCAATTCCTTATTGGTTTATGTCACATTAATTTTCTGTTAAACATGAGCGGAATAGAACTACTAATAAACTCTAAACGCATATGTTTCGTTTAAAACAAAGTTGTGTAACAAAAATGATCATTGAACAGTGTCGTGAATACCACCAGAGATTGCTCCTTACAAATCATTGTTAAAATAAATTAAAGCAAAATACCAAAAAAATAAGTCTAATCCCCGTGAACAAGTGTTTTATTTTCTTGCTTGGAACAGTTGCATCAAGCAGCGGTGCAACTGAGTGCATCTGCAAGGAGAGTGACAAGTAAGTGAAAAGTGCATCTCCCGCGCGGCAATTCTGACTTGGTATTAGGGAGGCGACCCACAATCAAGTGGTTAAAGAATAAATCCCATCAGGATCCGCTATACAAAAGTATATATGCTTATAAGTTGCTAAGTTCCCTTGTGAAAGGATACCAATAATACAATAAAGAGAAAAGGACAATTTTCGGCGGAACTATGATGGGGATAGGAGTGAACCAGTGTCTGTGCCGGAATAACTACTTCCTCCCCACAAACCTTGTCTCTGTCAGGCCAGGAACGTTCGAAACCTCTTCGGTAGGCAGCTAGACCTCATCTTTACAATAGACCATATCAATACACCTGTCTCACCCAACCCCCGTCCTTAGATTTATAGACCACCACCCCCACCTCTTCTTCCGGTTCTTTTTCCGAGACCCCCCCCGCCCCAATGACTACGCCGACGATTTCCATAAAGCTAATTTTCGCCTCATCAACGGCCACCTAGGCCGCCTTACGTTCAACTACGATCACCTATCCGTTGAAGGTGCTACTGTGTCGGTTCTAGCAACCACACAATCCACTTTAGGTTGAGATATCGTCGTTCCACCAAGGAACATACTCACCTATATCCAGATTTAACGTGCCCACAGACACGTGTCCTCAAAAGCCCCCTTTTCCGCCTGAAACAAAAGGTAACATTCCAAATACCTAACATTGTATTCAACAGTAAAAAACAATCGAACTAAACGTTCAAAGTTTCCTAATATTGAATTCAATGCATCCATTCGATTCATCCATTAAACGCATTTTTCTGAAAACAAACAGAATAATCTCCTCATGTAGCTAATAGCAATTAGCACCCTAAATTCCTCGCAAGATCCCAAACCGACTAGCGCACGTGCGCAAACAAAGGCCTAACGATTCGCGCCGACCAACAATTCTTGCAATCATAAACATCGTAACGCCTATCCCACGCTAGATGTTTATGACTGGGAAATGCGATCTACAAACCAAATCCCACGGTTCCTTTGTTACTCATTTGAAGACAAAAACTCTTGTTGTCGTAAGCCAGATGGGTAAAGCAAACAAATCCTGGGTTGGATTTTATGCATGTTTACATGCGAAGGAATTCAGTTTATGGCACTAGACGCTAGATGCGTGTATTTGCTTTTGTCCCTTGGACAAAAGGTCTGCTAGATATGTGCATGTGGGAAGATTAGGGTGCACATGAGGGACAAAATTGCTTGGCAAATAACGGAGCCGGAATAGTTTTCCTGCGAATTCTAGTGATGCATTGGATTATAAATGCTAAGAATTCTTTGTTGGGAACATTTTTGCCGATGCGTAGATGGATGGAAAATGCCCTTGTAGGTGAAATTCTTTTTAAAGGTGCTAATGGAATTAGAAATTAGGAAACAATGGGATTTGAGGGGCTTCAGCACAGGAAGCTTGGGGGTAATTGGGCAAGTAGGTAGTGGCGTTTTCGGAACCGCCACACTACCACCCGCTTATATACCGAAATCATTTACTCTATTTCCCTGTTCATTCCCTACTCTAGACAAAGAACATCAATCTCTTTCCCGCCATGGTACATTCACAAGCTTCATTCCCTGCGTAACACGAGGAATAAGTTATGGGTCACCTTCTCTCGAAATCGAACTATATCTGACTACTTCAACATTCTTGGCTGTTACCTCCAATTCACGGATCTTTTCAACACCCTTTATCGCAACTATTTCACCAAAACTCAGACCAATCTGAAAAATGATCCCAAAACCTTCTTCCAGTTCATCAATCATAAACGTAAATCTGATGGTTACACTGTGGGGGGTTTCTCTATTCTACATGAGAAACAAGCCACAATTCCAACCAACATTTCCTACCTAATTTCGACCGCCTTTCAGCGCGTCAAATCAACCCCATTTCCCCCTACTTACTTGTTCACCTGCAAAGCATGTTTCCACCAAGGACACATAGCTAAACTCATTGTACCACGGAGACAATGCATAAATGAGTTTAGCTTAACTTTTTTGCCATACGGCAACTCGTGTCCATGTCGATTAGCGACAACCAAATCCAGCCGGACGAAGTTGTCGCATCATTGCAGATCCGCTTGGGAGATTTATCACCACATTCGATTGAATCACGTGATAATATTTCCCTAGCGTTACTTCGGCTTTTCTCCACACACTTCATTCGCTGGGGATCAATGTTCTCTTTTTGCAGGTGAATATCATCAGCTTAATTCTCCTCTCTTTCTCAGTTCTGTCTTCGTATGGATCAATGTACACTGAACCCACCATACTACCGAATCAGGTCAATGGGGTCCGCTCAGAACTACATTGATTCATGCACATACAACCAAATCCACCCCAAGGTAATCGTACAGCATGTTTCTGTTCTCTTATTGTCCCGCTCTCTTCGATCATCAGATTACCGATGTAACCTACCACACATCGTAGGACGTGGCAGTGAGAGAGCAGAAGTATGTTCTCTTTTGGTTGTATTCAATTTCTTCCCTTTTCAAGTCAGTCGATTAACGTGTTTACCCAAGGGAGGTGGTGTCGCGAATTGCCGCCGCGTGGGCATGCTCATGCATACGCTCGTCCGCGGACATCCGAATTTTAGTTGTAGAGTTATGTGTTGTGTGACCGCATCGGAATGTTCTCACTAGTGAATATTTTCAATAAATTAAAACGCTTGCTGGCAGTGCTATCTGTTATCTTTTTTATTGATTACTTTGGTGTCTTAACTCACTTATTCGAATTAGACTTCAATCGTTTATTTATCTATCCACTCGAAGGAGATGTCGTCCAATATGCGCATTGGATTCGGTACAACCAGGAAGTGGACGTGCGTCCCATAAATGTTTACAATTACACATTCCTCAATAAAGATGAACATAAATCGATGCCGCATTTTGAGAGACGAATGGCTATACGACAAACCTGGGGTTACGAGCAACTCTTTTCGGACGTGATTATACGAACAAATTCTTCCCACGGATCGATGGGAGATATAAGGAATACGTGCCGTACGTCGGCACATCTACCCTTATACCCCCACAACCCCATGTCGCTTACCTTCAACTCTCATATCTCATATGATCCCGTTACTATTTCTAACCTCTTCGCCCTTCACTTCAATTAGTGATTCACTAATGACGTCTTTGTTCCTGACCCGCTATACTTTTACTACCTACCCCTTTTCCCCCGGGCCCCTTCTCCACAACTCCCTTGATCCGATCTTAATTGAATCCAAGATACTGCAACTCAAAGACTAGTATATATCGGGCCCTAACATCCCTAAAGTCCCTTTCGTAAGTTTCCCCTCTCTACCTCTAAAAGGAAAACAACTCGCCAAGTAGCTAATTTGCATAAACTACTTTGTGCAAATTCTACTTCGTAGAGAAAATAATAATAAAACGGCGTTGGCGCCGGATAAAAATTAAACGTCAACGGCAAATAAAAATAATATTGACATTCGACGTAAAACGACGGAACGACACGCAAGTCGAGATTTACTCTAACGTGTATGTGAGCAGTGATAAACTAAAATTAAAGAAGGACACGTTATCAATATAAGCCACATACAGGAAGAATTATCTGAAGAAAAATTAATTGAAGACCTAATAATTGAACAGAAGGAGAAAGCAACTACAGCTGAACAGGGTAGCATTACCTCAACGCCCCCTGCACCCAGTCGCCGAACCCTCCAGCAGCTGACAACAAGCAGCAACTGCAGCGACCGCTCAACGGTCTGTCAAGTAAGTGTCTTTCAGTCCTTTTCACTTACCTTTAATTATAGTCAAATATATTAAATACATAAATTAAATATATTCAAATTGTTAACAAATAAACATAACAATTTTGGCGCAGCCGATTACCACCAGCTGAGATTGTATCAAATCCGTCGGGGGACAGTAGAGCTCTCACGCACCTACGCCGACTAGCGGAACTAGCGGCTAGGATAAGAAAAAACCAAAAGCCGTATAATAAATAATAAAATAAATAAAATCATTGTTTCCCTTTTCCGCGTTTATTTTCCAATTACATGAGAGAGGACGAAATCAACGTTGGGAGGAAGATTTATAGAAAAATTTACCCAAATATTTTACGTTGTTTTAGTGTTCTCTTTTCAAGTTTTTATCTTATGCTTTCTCTTCATTTATCTGAATTGGGTCTTGTCCCTCATCGTTGGGTCATTTATTTAGATTGATCCTTCCCCCTCATCGTTGGGTTGTTAATTCCGTAATCGTGTTTTGGTTCGCTACGGTTAATAGCGAGCAACGGTTAGAATCCGGGTAGCCACTCCTTCCTTACGGAAGCAAATAAACGCGCGTAAGCCATTACCGTTAATGCAAACGAGGAGCCACACAAGCAGGCTATCCGCAGGAATTAGAACGAAGGAACCCGTCGCCGCTATGTTGGGCGATCCAATCAAGCAATCCTCGTCAAGAAATGCTCATCCATTCTCATTGCCCCCCGCCCCTCCTCAATATCTCACCCGCTTATGGCGTATTCCCTCATATTTGGAAGACCTCCTTCATCACCCCCATCCACAAGAAGGGTCCCAAAAATGATGTCGGGAATTACCACCCTATCGTCAAACTTTCCCACTTACCCAAGATCCTCGAAAGTATTCTATACGAATTTCTTAGTTTTCGTTGCAAATCTTTTATTTCATCAAGGCAACATCGTTTTCTCAATGGCCGATCAACTACAACCAATTTTGTTGAGTTCTTTTCTTTTGCACTGTCAGCACTAGAGCTCGGTAACGAGGTCGACATAGTCTTAACCGACCTCAGTAAAGCATTTGACAAAATCTCCCACAATTGAATCCTCGTCAAATTATCCGCCTTCGGCTTTGAACCTGGATTGCTGAAATGAATTTCTTCCTATCTAAAGGATAGACTTTATTCCGTTCGGTTCAGGTCGATGATATCCAACTTCTTCCTTGCCGCCTTTGGGGTCCCTCAAGGTAGCCACTTGGGTCCTCTCCTATTTATACTGGCCACTAATAACATCGATGAGGGCATTCAGAATTCTGCTTGTCCCTACACGCTGATGATACCAAGTTATACAAGATCATTGAGTCACCACTTGTTGCAGTACAGCAACAACCTTTAACAATCAGGCAGCCTCATCATATCAATAAAATTGCTATCAGCAATACACGTCGTTTATTCGAATACACATTCGAGCATTAAGCGTCTGAGCTTATACTTTAATATCCAACTATGCGATTGCAGTAGAGGACACTATTGGCATTGAACGCTGCCAATTGCTAGAATTCCAAAGTTTCAGCGAACTGATAACGGGCCCCGTCGTTGGAGATGCTGAATGAAGAGATCGAAGTAGCTGTTGTTGTGCAGTGACATACGGTGCTTGGGTTTTTTCTGTACATTGCTGTTTTTAACTTGTGACAGTGCTTTTTGGAAAACACAGTTTCTGTTTTTTGTTCATCGTTACAGTCGATTGTAAAATAAAGTTAAAAGATCTCGTGTTGCGATCTATTGTTAATACAAATGTTTCTTTTAGTGGATGCGTTCTCTTTGATGTCAAAATCGAAATTTGAGTGTGTATGTTCATTGATTGTTGGTTCTTCTTTTTGTTTGCTCGTCGAGGAGGAACTCGACGCAGAACACACCTTTTGCTGTTCCCAGTTGGCGAACCATCGGCAACGATGGAGTTGCGGTTCCCAGCTGGAGAAACATTTAGTCCTTCGAGCCGGATGTCTAACATCCGAGCAAGAAGTCGGCGCAAGAATCAAGGCGCCAACAATTGGATTACGTCCACCGGATCACGTCCGACACACATCAACGAACGGATATAAACCTTAACGAGGGAACTATCGCCAAAACAAGGTAGGAGGTCTGATGAAAGAGACAAAACCGAAAATTACTTGTGTCTCAATTGTAAGCATTCCCGTGCTAACCGGGCCCAAGACGACCATTGCGCTGATATACCTCACCTATACAAAGAAGGAAGCAACGCCTATTGGTTCATCGTCGCTGGCCCGGGAAGATGTTGCAGATGCAACAGCCGAATGAACAATTTAAACGATTACCAACTTATAGAGCCTCAGATTATGCAACGATAAAGTTTGCAGCATAAATTTCTGTAGTGGCACTGAATGTTGCTAATTGCTGAATAGACGAAAAAGAAAATTGTCTATTCATTAACGGTTTCATTGTTACTGTTTCAACACAGTTTTTGATTTTTGTTGCACTGTTTCTGACAGTATATTTTTAACGTTTATTGAATCGAACATGTATACGGTGCCTGTTTTATGACTGTGAACCCTTTTATGTAAAATAAAGTTAAAATTAGTGTGTCAAAAATGTTTTTCATTACTGCCCAATGCGGCAGTGATTTGCTATTTCCATGGTGACACCACATCATACACTTTGCTGGGCTATAACGCCAAAATTATTTGTTGGGCTACAACGCCACAATCAATATGCTGTTCTCATCTAGAATGAACTCGAAGCAGAACAAACACCACTTGATTCTGCACTGCTGCAATCTGACCATGTCAGCTTCTCGACTTGGTGTGACAAAAATTGCTTTGTACTTAACATCGCCAAATGTCAATCTATACCCTTTTCCCGTAAGCGTATTCACTTATCCTCACGTTCCTATACCCTTCATAACCAACCCCTGACCGTTGTCCAATCTACTCGAGATCTTGGAATCCTTTGCGACAGGGAACTTAACATTCTCTCTCACATTGATGAGAGGATCCGGAAGGCCAGGACTGCTCTCGGATTCGTGATACGATGGTTTAAGGAATTCTCCGAATCCTACGTAAAACGATTCCTTTGCCTTACCCTCGTCCGTCCACTGCTTGAATATGCTAGCCAGCTATGGTCTCCTTATCACAAGATCCATATCCGTACACTCGAAAGTATTCAACGCCGCTTCCTTCGGTTCGCTCTTCGAGGGCTAGGATGGGAAAACCCCTTGATCCTGCCCCCTTACATTAACCGTCTCAAATTAATCAACCTCAGAACCCTTGAGGAGCGTAGTGTCCCGCCTGACAGTCTTCATTCATCGGGTCCTCTCCGGCTCGGTCGACTGTGCATACCTCCTTAACTTAATTCCTCTGAACATTTAAACCTCGAAACACGCGTAACCCCCACTGTAGTGATCCTAAATCACTATTCTCGCCCACTTACCTATAATTCCAATCCAATTGAATCATATGCACGATCGATTTAAACCACAAGTTAATTTGTTGCGCATTGATTCAATTTCCAAGTACCTTACACATCCCAATCCAATTGAATCATATGCACGACAAAATTAAACGAAAGTCCATTTGTCGTGCATTGATTCAATTCCCTATAATTTGAAATTATGAAATGTGTAATACTAAATGCATTTCATGATTTCTCCTTCCGGGAATTTGTTCAAGTAAAATTCGTATACACTTCCGGGAATCCTATTCCAATTGAAGCACACAAAATTTTATTTGGGCTTCTTGGAATTTTTAAATAATATTTTTAACAAATCTCTGTTGCCACAGAATATAAAAGGGGAGTGCATTTTGGATTCGAGATGAGTATATAAGTACCTCGAAAACATTCAGAACAGCGAGAACCTACTTGTACGGGACTCTTGCGTTCTTGACCCTTCTCTCTCTCGATCTCTTCGGATCAAACCCCCACAATTTCTTCTTCAGTACAAAACTGAAGAAAGCACCCTTCCCAACAACATTCCCCTCTATAATAGAGGATTCCTGGACCCATCCCATAGGGTCTATTATTAACAAACCAAACACACGAACGCACAGTACAAGACGGCACAAACACAAACATACACACCGACCAAAGAGCAGATTATCAGACGCCAAAGACGTGATCTGCGTTTACTACCGCACCCAAGACCCACCGGTCTTGTACGATTTCTTTCCCACCATCCCTCTATAAAAGTAGTTAGAGAACACTTGGACTAACACTGTCCACACTATCCTTGGATACCCCCCCCCCCCTTTTTTTTTCTTCTCTTTTCAGATGCCGCGAGACCGAGCCCAACATCCTCACGGATGTGGGTGATTCTGGTTATCGCAAGATGACCAGAAGTCAGAGACAAGATGAAGGACACATATGTCCTGTCTCGCTAAATTCGGCCTTCTCGCCACAATTTTTTTTTGATTCGAGATGAGTTGGGATCCAGAGGTCATAGGCAACGGCCACAAGTGAATTATAAGAAAATAAAATTAATAAATTATTAAAACTGTCTTTCACTATTGGACAGCGGAAATAACCGAATCTCCCTAAGAAGGTAAGAAGTAATATACTACAAAATATAACCCTACACCACCTTCTCTACATTCCCCGCTCACCGTATATCTTATAATTTCTACGAACTTCTTTCACGGATGCTGAGAAATTTCAACTCCAATTCCACCTTGTTCGACTTCGACCTATCCACCCATATTCTTTGGCATCGCCTCCTAAACCATTCTCACCGCCAATCTTAAGTGGCGCATCTACACTTTACTATAACCTGCCCCCACCTCACGCCCCTACTCGAGCCTTCTTAATTTGTCCTGATTGCCTTAGATTGAGCTTAGTTAAACCAGTTTTACTTTCTTTAGTTTTTAAGTTGTATATACTTTAGTTGTAAGTACTTATGTTGCTTGAATTAAGCCAATAAATGGGGCGGTAACCCCACTAAACACTATTTTAATATCTAGCATTTCAAGACCAATCCACATCGATATCTGCTTTTAGTAACCTCTACCTCTCTTTCGTTTTCGCTATGCTTTCATCATCATCGGCACTACAACCGGGGACCGGCCTTGGCCTTATTTAGCAATTATTTAGTCCTGAGGCTTGTTAAATTTTCCATAACGATTTTATTTTTTTCCGGGCAAGGTCATTAGTCCTGCGCTATGCTTTGGGCAACCAAAAATCACCTCTTGTGTGAATAAAGAGAATCCTTCAACCGATCATGTATTTCATTCAGGATTAATGTACGTCGAGATGTATTTTCACATGCTCTAGCTTTTCCTCAGGTGCCATTGCACTTTGGAATTTAGGAGTACCGCAAAACTTCTCTGATCGGGTGTTTGATATAAAAAATAATTAGCTCGAGAATCTTACCCGCCAACTTGTGAACGGCTGTATAACATTTAATTCACCATTTCCGTTATTAATTTATTTACAATATTACATTAACTCCTAATCTGCAAGTATTAACGAAGAAAGAAAACGAAAAGCCTGGCCTGTTGGTATTCTGTCGACAGAGAATCAACACACTGACAGAGCAAAATAAACAATACAGTTTGCGCTTCGATCCTGCAGCACAGGAAAATGTATTCAATTGCTGTCAGATCCCACCTGGCAATGCTGTCGTTAGATGAAGAGAGCAATCGCCCAATAACCGAGAATTTGTTTGTCCTTCCACTTCATACCCAAAATGCCAATTGAAAGAGCAGCAGCGGCAAAAACAACAATAACAAAATCTACGGGTGCAGCCAGGATGGACTGCAGTAACGGTGGTAGTTGGAAAGTCGCAGCCAGACAACAATGCCGCCATTCTCACCCCCTTTGCAACAAAGTATGTGGACCCTTCTAAGAGGATTGTGTGCATGCGGAGTACTCGACCGAAGTAACATCCTCCCTCGACTTCAGTCTTTTCCTTTAGCAACCAATTTAAATACACAACATTTTTCTTCACTTACCCAAACAAACGATGTGATCTGGAGTCACTGCCACTGTCCGTCATGTATCCTGAGTCCTTTTTCTACAAATGGGTTTCGGTTTGGGATTTTATCCAAAAGCTGATCGAGAATATTCCCCCCTTTTTAACGAGGACGGGATGGAACAGTTCGTAGCAAACGCGAAAGACACGATGTAAAACTTTTGAACAGGACTCTCGACGCACTTCCACTCTCTGCCAAATTATCCACTAGACGGTGGTGACAATATACAAATATATCTAGATATGTGTGTACCACTTTTTTTTCTTCTTTTGCTCTTCGCAATTATTTACCACTTCTGAGGGGGCGGGTTGTCACTATTTTCTGCTTTAATGCAACTAGAGGTAATTGATGTACCGTTTTGAACACGTTATCTCACAGAAATCCGGCGAATTTCCAGATTTTTTTAAGCACACACAAGTAGTTCTTTAATTCAGAGAATTTTCACTGAGGCGCGGAGCGACTGCCCGGGTCAGAACGCGAGAACAACATTTCTTCGAACACTTCCACTTTCCGACTGCCAGTGTTGTGCTTCTCGGACTGGATGCGGTACATAGATTTTGTTGCATCGGTGGCGTCCTTCCAGTCGAAGTTCCATGATATTTCCCAGCGCCATCGATGTGTGTCTTCGAATACGAGAATTCTCATTGTTGTGCCTGGCGGTAGGCTTGAAAATAATTTGGTATTTTATACAGTTCGTTTTTGGGATATTTCTAGGAATACAATCTTTTACATTTTTAATTTGTTTCATTTTCAAAGTGTCATAATGTGTGACGCAGTGTTATACAGAACGATATTCTGAAATGAATTTTGAACCTTTTACGATTGCCGCCGGGAAATTAATTTGAATTCGACTTTGGAATTCGTTTATTTTTTCTTTGTTTTTCTTTTAATAACATCCTTTCCTGGATATCAATAGCACAATTTTAACAATACTATGTTCGAATTGTACTTAATTTATTTTAATTACGTAAAACGTGTAAAGGTTTACTGGACCAGTGTTTAACTCTCAAGGCGATTTTATTATTGTAGCGAGCTTAGGGTTCGCTGGATTAATTATTTTAAAATAAATAAGAGCCGTTAAATCGATTTTGAATTAATATAACACTTTATTAGTCCGTAATACAACGGTTACTTATACCGTACACTTAATGATTTCTTTACTTATCGCTTCCGTACTTATCGCGTCTTTTACTGCTTACTTCTCACTCGAGACGTATCGCTTGCTTCACTGTCTTACTTATCTCTAACTTAACTTCCGCTCTGCGTGCGACGTATTTATACAGTTTTTCCTCATTCTGATTTGGTGTATCGTTTCCGTCCGTTCCATAGTCTTGAATGTTCTATTCCAGTTTTCCAGTACTTCCTAAAATAATCTAGTACTTTGTTTCGGACTTTCTCGAAGATTCCAGTACTGATTGTCATATGCGTCACATTATGTTAGATTTTACATGTTAACTCATGACGTTTCATCCATTTTAGCCTCCTCAAGTCGTGAGTAATATCCGAGAGCTGAATAGCTTCTACGTTGGTATGATTATGTAGGCGTCTTTCGTGTTTGACAGCATATTCTTGGATAACTTCATAAATCCGTTTGATCTCTAGGTCATCATGTATTTCTTGATTTGTCACAAAACGGTAGGCATTGGTGATAATGCGAAGGAATTTGTTCTGGCTTCGTTGAATTATATCTCTATTGGATTGCTTTGTGCAGCCCCATAATTGGATTCCATATATCCATATCGGCTTGATGATAGATTGATAGATCAATCTTTTACAATAGAGATTGAGTTGAGAGTGATTCCCGATTAACCAATACATCAGTTTACGTTTCAGCTTTATTTGTTCAGCTTTTTGTTTCACATGATGTCTCCAGCTTAGTCTGCTATCCAAATGTATACCGAGATATTTCGCTGAATCTGCGAATTGGAATTCCGTTGAGATATGTAGAAATATTGTTGTTGGGGATTGGCAGTTGGATGTGCTGGGATGTACTGGAGAACTCTAGTACATTCGCAGTGTATACCAGTTGCGCGGCAGCTGTCGCGGATCAGCTGGCCGATTGTCACCAACAATGAGGCCAGCAGCGTCTCTTTTTGAATTGGCGGTTATTCGGCGTCATTTACCTAACCTCAGTCTGCAACCAACCTTCAACGGGCTTGTAGCGATTCTAACAGATACACACGATTCACAAGCGATGTAGTGAAGAACACGAACGAAAAATCGAATAAGAAAAATACATCAGAACCGTATACCAAGCGATAAATAACAAAAAAATAATTCACACCAGTGGAATATAGTCGAGTTTGGAAATCAAATTCTAAACACGGTCAGTAGCCTGGTGTGTAACGCTTAGGTAAATTTTTTTTTCGTGATTCGAGCTGTCATAGCGTCAGTTCGAATCACACGATCTTCTCCACTATTATTTCAAACGCTATAGGCTCGTTATACCGGAGCGAGCATCGTCATCACGAGTAAAACGGAACAAGAAGTTATTCATTGTCGTTGTTGTTAACATAATGTAGCGAGCTTAGGGTTCGCTGGATTAATTATTTTTAATAAATAAGAGCCGTTAAATCGATTTTGAATTAATCTAACACTTTATTAGTCCGTTAATAACAACCGTTACTTTTACCGTACACATAACGATTTCTTTACTTATCGCTTCCGCACTTATCGCGTCTTTTACTTCTTACTTATCGCTTGCTTCACTTTCTTACTTATTACTCCTCTCCATGATCTGTGTGGACGTATTTATACCGTTTCCTGATTCTGATTCAGCGTTTCGTTTCCGTCCGTTCCATTGCCGTGAATGTTCTACTGTTCCTAGTCTCCAGTTTTCCATTACTTTATAGAATATTCTAATACTCTGTTTCGGACTCTCTAGAATATTCTAGTACTGATTGTCATATGCGTCACACTACTCTCCGCCTAGATTAGTTCGTCCCGAACTAAGTTCACTGGTCTCTCGGGCCAACAAAAGCCGCCAGTTTCATCTTGGCGTTCGGCGGTGGAAGTTCTTGATCTTCTTCCAAAATTTCTACCGCTCTCTTTTTCGCGTCAGCTCTAGCCGGCCGCCATTCTTCCTTTTCCTGACGACGGAATTCCTCTTGCATTTTAGGGATCTCATGCGAATAGTATAAGAGAAAATGCATGTGCACACCATTAAGCTCTTGTGAAGTCTGCACATCACGTAAGCGGTCTAGATCTTCATCTTTAATTACACGCATATCATCTGGTATTGGAGCATCTGTCGATTTCATAACGGTATCCAACTGGTAATTCCGCATCTTTTCAAATAACTGGAGCGGTTTGTTCTTTGAAGCTGACAGTAAACACCAGCGTACGTCGTAGTAATAGACTTTCCATAGATCGTCGCACGTTAATTCTGGTTTCACGTGTTCTTCTCTATAGAACGCAATGAACGGCACCTCTAGCTGTTGATTACGCCTACAATCTAGGGCTTGCTTGATCTTTCCCCCCGTATGTGGTGGCTTACAATAGCGGTCTCGACCTCCAACATCCGTTGATCTCTCTTGGTCGGAAACAGTTGATTTACAAAACGCATGTTTGTAAATCCATTCAGCTTCATCTTGTAGTTCATTGGGTCCCTCTGGAACAGGCATAACCGGAACTTCGCGCAATTGCTCCCGCTCAGGAATATCTGTTTTACGGATTTCATTGTCGAAATCAGTAAAGTGGCCCCTTTCCAATTCATCATTGAAATGTTTTGCCCCCTCAGTTTCCCTGTGACTACGTACAGAGCGGCGTTCAACATCGTCTTCGTCGTCGAATAGCTGTTCGTCTATAGCCTCGCGTGCTGAACCTTCATCGACGTGCTGTTCCTCTCCATCACTTTCTTCATCCTGTGTACGACGCAGATGCTTGGAACGCTTTCTGCCTTCGACTTTCAAACCAAGATTCTCTTCAATAAGGCCACAGTCGTCGTCTTCCTCTCCATCATTTTCTTCGTCCTGTGTACGACGCAGACGCTTGGAACGCTTTCTGCCTTCGACTTTCAAACCAAGATTCTTTTCAATAAGGTCACAGTCGTCGTCTTCCAGTCGGTCGTCCAACTCGTCTTCATCATTGTAAATCCGTTTCAGGGAACGGCCTGAAGCATCAGTGTCTTCATCATCACTGCCGTCCTCTTCAATCGGGTTATCATCAATGAAATCCTTCAGATCTTCACGTAACACATCATCGTCATTTTCCTCCTCTTCCTCACTGCTGTCGGCCATAGCTTTGCTCTTCCTGAGTTTCTTCATTTCATGTGGCTCCAATTCCTCCTCATCCTCAGATTCTTCCGCTTCCGAGTCCCAGAATTCTTTCATACACTGCCTTTGGGCATCCAATTTTGCATTAACCTCTGCAGCTCGCGCGTCTAATTTTACAGCTCGCGCATCCAATTTTGCAGCTTGCGTATCTAATTTTGAAATTACGGTGTCAAATTTTGCATTAACATCTGTAGCTTGTGCGTCCAATTTTGCCATCATAATCCTGAACATCTCCGAAATGTCCAACGGTTGCGAACTCTTCTCCGAATGTCGATCTGCCATCGTCACAATACACTTCCACAGACTTATTTATTTCGCCAATAATTAATTCCACTTCTGGCACCAATTGTAGCGAGCTTAGGGTTCGCTGGATTAATTATTTTGAATAAATAAGAGCCGTTGAATCGATTTTGAATTAATGTGACACTTTATTAGTCCGTTAATAACAACCGTTACTTTTTACCGCACACTTAACGATTTCTTCATTTATCGCTTCCCTACTTATCGCTTCCACACTTATTACTTCTTACTCATTACTTATCGCTTGCTTGACCTTCTGTTTACATGCTATTTGTTAACATTTTTCCAACAATTCTTTTTAGATGTGCTTAAGATTTAATGTGATTTATATTATTATTATTATTTATTGGCCTGTAGGAACCCGGAAGTTCATGACCTCACCGACTCGGCTTCGCCATCCTTCCCTGTCCTGGGCACTCTCCTTCCACGCTTGACCATTCGATCCGATCTCCTCAAGGTCAAACCTAACATTGTCCTCCCATCTCCGTCGCGGCCGTCCTACCGGTCTCTTTCCCGTTGGTCTACCGTCAAGAATTCTATGCACGGTCCTATCGTTCCCCATTCGCGCCACGTGTCCGGCCCATCTTAATCTTCGCGACTTGATTACTCTCACTATTGTAGGTTTGCGATATAGTTCTTCCAATTCGTGGTTATGGAGTCTCCTCCATTGTCCTGCCTCCTCGTCATATTTACCTCCAAAGATGCCTCTCAAAACTTTATTCTCGAATAGACGGAATTTGTTTTCTTCCCGTTTTGTGAGAGCCCATGTTTCGCATCCATATAGAACAATTGGCATGATTATGGTTCTATAGACACGGAGCTTTATGTTACGTGATAGCAGTCTGGATTTCAGCAGTTTACTGACTGCGTGCCAACTCGCGTTGCCGGAATGCAGTCTCTTGTTAATTTCCTTCGACATTTCGTTACTGGCCGTCAGTATCGTTCCCAGATATTTAAATTCTTTAACTTTTTCAAAGATCTTACCTCTGACGTTTATATGTGTTCTCTGAGACCCACCTGCTCTCGCCGTAATCATGTATTTTGTTTTGTCTTCATTTATTTCTAGGCCCACCTCTTCTGCCGCTTGCATGATGATTTCACAGTTTTTACTAACAGTCTCTAGATTATCGCCCAGAACGGCGATGTCATCCGCATATGCGAGCACTTGTGTGACCCCGTTCAGGGATGATCCGGCCATGTTGTCGTCTTGTACCTTTCTGATGACATACTCGAGCACAAGGTTAAAGAGACACGGTGATAGACCATCTCCCTGCTTTAGTCCGTCCCGGATTTCAAATGGTTCTGAGAGGTGGTTTTCTATTCTAACTCGCCCTTTGTTTTCGTTCATGCAAATTTGAATGAGCGCGGCATATTTTTTTGGGACTCCCAGCTCAACTAGAATATGGTAGAGTCTCTGCCTTGCGACTGAGTCGTAGGCTTTTTTGAAGTCAACGAACAGTTGGTGAACCGTCTCTCCGTATTCCCACTTCTTTTCCAGCAGTTGTCTTATTGTGAACATTTGGTCGCTTGTTGACCGGTTCCTACGGAATCCACATTGGTAGTCTCCCAGTATCTCTTCTGCGTAAGGTGTGATTCTCGCCAGAATGACATTTGTTAATATTTTGTATGCGGTTGGGAGCAATGATATTCCTCTGTAGTTTTCACAGTCAGATCTGTCGCCTTTTTTGAAAATGGGGATGACTATTGAGGTTTTCCATTCTTCCGGAGTGACTTCCTTATCCCATATTGTTTGGATGAGCTGGTGGATCTTTCGAGCGGTTGCCTCTCCTCCATGCTTCACAAGCTCTGCCGGTATGCAGTCGACTCCGGGAGCCTTGTTGATTTTCAATCGATTTATTGCGTCTACAACTTCGTTGAGAGACGGCTCTGGGATCTGAGGCTCAGCTGTATGTACGCTTGGTACATTTATCTGTGGTTGATGGGTGCGTACATTAAGCAGGTTTTCAAAGTACTGCTTCCATCTTGTCACGACATTGTTTGTTTCTGTGACCAGACAGCCGTTTGCGTCTCGAATTATTTTGGCTCTTCCTCGGTAGCCATTTCTAATTGAATTTATGCCGACATACATACCCCTGATGTTCTTTGCCCTAGAATTTTCTAGGATTTTTTCGATCCTAGTCTTCTCCCATTCGCGTTTTTTGCGTTTGAAGAGCCTCATTGTCTCTCGCCGAATTGTCGTGTATCTTTCTGCGTTGACTTCATCATATCTTTAATGTGATTTATATATATTGATAATTTTGTTTGATCCTGGAAAAGGTCAGAAAAAACCAGGAACTCTGTTTATTTTAACTTAGCCTACTTTAAATTACTTAACATAACTTAATCTAACTTAATCTAATCTTATATACAATTTACAATATTTGATATTGCAATGATAGTGACAATTCGCATTTGACTTAAAAATAATATTTACAATTTTTAGTTATGGATGTGGGATTTCTCGTTGGGATTGAGGATAGTAAGGGATAGGATCAGGTAAGTTCTTGAAGGAGGGGAGAGCCATTCGGTTCTGTGTTAAAGGTAAGGATCTTGGAGAATGGTTGGATGTTGCTGTATTTGAAATGATTGGGTGCCAGTTCGGTGTTGTGGTACACGATCTCGTTTAGATCGTTAACCAGTCTGCCTGCGGCGAAGAGGGTCCTGATTTGGAGACAATTACGGTAGTGAGCTCCCGTCTTGAAGGATCGTGATGGTAGGTCCGTTATTATCGGGTTGGGATTGTTAGGAAGGTTTTCTATGAAATTTATCGACAGTTCTAGGATCCGTCTATCCAGTCGTTCGATGCCTGCGGTGTTGTAAAGGTCGTTGTTACAATGGTATCTATATGAGTTGGTTTTGCGGTGTAAGCCAGTGATAAACCGGAAACATTTTCGTTCAAACACTCGTAATTTCTCCATTTGGGAGGGTGAGATGTGGTACCATAATGGGCAGGCGTATGTAAGAGTAGGTCTGATTATCTGTTTGTAGATGAGCTGTTTGACCTTAAGAGAGAGGCCTTTAGGCTTCCATAACACTCGTCTGCACAGGTTAAGCTGTATTAAGGCTTTTTGAAGAGAATTTTTGATGTGGGTTGAGAATGACCAGTTGTTGGAAAGGGTTCCTCCCAAATATTTTAGGGTTTTGGAAGGTTTTATGAGGGTGTTATTAAGATTTAGTTTAATTTTGTTGTGGCAACGTTTAGTGTTGTTTGTGCAGTGAGCGTTTTTGCCCTTAAACACTGTTAGCTGGGTTTTGGTTAGGTTGAGGCGAATTTTCCATTTGTTAAAGTATGCTGAGATGAGCGGGAGGTAGTTGTTAACGCGGTTTCTTGCCGCTTTGACAATTCTACTGCTAGAGTAGATTAAAGTATCGTCAGCATAATTTAGCATTACAACACTAGGTGGAGGTTGGGGGATATCGGATATGTATAGAAGATATAAAAGTGGTCCAAGAATGGATCCTTGGGGAACTCCTGCGGTTATGTTGTGAGTTTGTGAGAGGGAAGAATTTATTCTGACCATAAATTTCCTCCCAGAAAGATAAGATGCTAGGAGCTTTGTTAAAGAAATTGTGCACTAAACTATATATGCACACACAGAGAATGAAAACACACATAATTAAACAAGGAAAACTACCTTAATTTAACTGACACTTTATTTATAAATGAATTTTATTTTAAACCCTTTAAATTGGGTACATCGACATGACGCACAACCACGACGATTCGTTCCGTTTCGACTTTTACTTCCGTCTTCGATGACGGGTAATATTTGTGTCGCGACACGTTTTATTTTAATTTTAAGCGCGATCGGTGTTTTTAATTACGTCCGTCCAGGACGATGATTGGTATTCGAATTTTTATTTTTATGTCTGTTGTGGACGATGGTTTGACTTAGACTCGTTTAATTTATGAATGTCCAAACCGGACGACGTTCATACATCAACACCCTTATCTCTCTTTCGGTCGTGTAGACCGAAATATACATCCATCCATTGTTTACTCACAATAGATCCTTTTTGATACCCATGAGGTATGCTTTGCAGTACATTTCTTGAAAATAATAAACATTGAAAATGTTTATGATCTGCGAGATCTGATTGTGTGGATGCGTGTATACAATTTAGAATCTTGTATTTACACAAGTGTTCATTTATGGTCAACGATGGCAAAGATATTTTGTATACTTTATTGCTTCGTTACCATAGAATTATTCTCTGTTTTGAGCAACACATTATTTTCTTTGTGCCGTCATGGATTTTTCCCAGATGTGGTATCTGGATTCCATGATTTGCCCGTATATGAATTTTGTAGCTAATGCACTTTTACAGGTACTAATTGGGTTGGATATGTTGATTTGGATTAATCAACATATGGGGCTTCACATGAAGGTGAATCCTGTTAATGGTGGGGGGTGGCCCCCAAAAAGGGTGAGTATTAGGGGAGGGTAGGCGTTGCGTGTAACAATCCTCCCCCCTTTAGAAAATGAGTATTATTCTTAGAAGAGGAATAATACTCTCGAACGGTTTTTAAAGTGGGTACCGGGGCGTGAACCCTTGCGAATAAATGTCAGTGTCAGCGTGGGCGTTTACAAAAATTGTTTAAAGAAAAAAAAAATTTTTTTTTGTGTCCCATATTCTGTCATTACAATTGTTGGGATCATTGTATTTTGTTTACAAGATTTATGTTTTTGTTTTTATTTATATATATACTTTTTGAGCATGTAATGCTAACTTTGTTCGCTAGTTTACATAAGAGTATATTTTTTTCCATTTATTTTTGGACGTTAGTTTCCATTAATCTGGTTTGTTTTATTGTAGCTGGGTTGTACAATTATTGTTAAAGTGTATTAAGTGACAAAAAAAATAATAAAAATAGATACATGTATTATAAAAGTAAATACATTTCAAAGTAGTATGCAAAGGATCAAATAAATGTTCTTAATTTAGTTCGTAATAAAGAGTTATTTTTCTAATATGTATTTGAGGCACTAATATATATATATATATATATTGTGACGCATATGACAATCAGTACTGGAATCTTCGAGAAAGTCCGAAACAAAGTACTAGATTATTTTAGGAAGTACTGGAAAACTGGAATAGAACATTCAAGACTATGGAACGGACGGAAACGATACACCAAATCAGAATGAGGAAAAACGGTATAAATACGTGGCACGCAGAGCGGAAGAATAAGTTAGAGATAAGTAAGACAGTGAAGCAAGCGATACGTCTCGAGTGAGAAGTAAGCAGTAAAAGACGCGATAAGTACGGAAGCGATAAGTAAAGAAATCGTTAAGTGTACGGTATAAGTAACGGTTGTATTACGGACTAATAAAGTGTTATATTAATTCAAAATCGATTTAACGGCTCTTATTTATTTTAAAAATAAAAAATCCAGAGAACCCTAAGCTCGCTACAATTGGTGTCAGAAGTGGGATTAATTATTGTTTAAGTGAATAAGTGTGTGAAAGTGTGTTGTGACGATGGCAGATCGACATTCGGAGAAGAGTTCGCAACCGTTGGACATTTCGGAGATGTTCAGGATTATGATGGCAAAATTGGACCTACAAGCTACAGCTGTTAATGCAAAATTCGACGCCCAAAATTCAAAATTCGACGCCATAAATTCAAAATTGGACGCGCAAGCTACAGATGTCAATGCAAAGTTGGATGCCCAAGAACAATGGATGAAATGTAATTTTCAACACTGTAAGGACGAAATTCGAAACGAAGTAGAAAATCTAGATCTAAAAAACGAAGCTGAATTTAAGAAAGTCACCGATGAAATAACACGAATCGAAAAGAGACTTGAGTGTGTTGAGAGAAATAAGACATCGCCAGGCAATCAACATGACTACAAAGATACAAGGATGCAACCGCCAACCTTCGATGGAACGGGACCCTTCTCTGTATTTATACGTCAGTTTGACGCCGCGGCCAATTATAATAAGTGGTCGGATTAGCAAAAATCAACATCACTAATCTTGTCACTCCGCGGGGCGGCTGCAGAATTGCTACAAACCATACCAGCAGAGAAGCAAACAGATTTCCAAGCGATAAGAGACGGCCTTGAAGCTAGGTATGGCGACAACCACATGGAGCAGGTCTACCGCATGCAACTGCGGAGCAGAACGCAGAAACCGGGAGAAAATCTTCAACAGTTGCAGGCAGACATTGAGCGATTGGCAAACTTGGCTTATACAAATATGACTAAAGAATTTCTGAACGAGGTAGCAATGGATGCATTTATAAACGCACTCCAAGATCGGGACTTGCAACAGGCCGTTCGTTTGGCGGGAAAGAAGACGATTAATGAAATACTGGCGTTCGCATTGGCATATGAATCTGCCAAACTGGCTACCAGGAGTACATATAGAGTCCGAGAAACGTCCGTCCAGGAATGTTCCTGCCAAAGAATCGGGTATGTACAACGGAGAACCCCGAGACCTGTTATGAAGTAATGGACATGCGGCGGAGTCGACCACATCTCTGTTGACTATAGAAAACGTCGACGAATGAATGAAACATCGAGTGACAATTGTTGTTCATGCGCTAATCATAAGAGAAGACTATCAACGGACCAACCTGAGGTGAAGAAGCACATTGTACCTGTCAGAGTACTAAATGCGTCCGAGGAGCCGGTCGCAATAAGAAAAGGAGAGTTAACCGCAGGATGTGCCCCCGTATCAATGATAAGCTCAATTCAGCAAGGGAAGGTGCATAATAACACTGATGCTCTATCAAGAAGACCATGTAAGCCAGATTGTAAACATTGTCATAGAGCAGAAGAGAAAGAAGAGGCGTACGACCTGCGAAAGGTATAAGTAGAAGTACTAGACGGGTGGACGAGTGATACCATATGCGCAGCTCAACTTCAGGATGAAGATATGTCGCTAATCCTGGAACACAAAGAAAAGAACGAGCGGACAACTTGGAACAATATTTCCGACAAGAGTGGAACATTTAAGGCATATTGGGCACAATGGAATTCCTTGCTGGTGGAAGATGGAATTCTTAAGCGTAAATGGGAAGCCGCGGTCGGAAAATCCCATCGAATGCAGATTTTAGTCCCACCATCAAAAGTGAAGGATGTACTAACAGAACTGCACGACGGGGCTTCCGGTGGACATCTGGGAGTTAATAAGACACTTTCAAAATTACGATCTCGCTTCTACTGGCTTCACATGAGAGATGACGTCGAGTCTTGGTGTAGGAAGTGCACAACTTGCACTGCGACCAAACGACCAAAAGCAAAACCAAGGAGCGGTATGGAGCAGTACAACGTGGGTGCCCCTTTCGAGCGAATTGCGATTGATATCTCAGGACCATTCCCAAAAACAAACGACAACAACAAATACATGTTGGTTATCATGGATTACTTCAGCAAGTGGGTGGAAGTCCTTCCAATTCCAAACCAAGAAGCAACAATCATCATTGAGCAGCTTATCAATAATTGGATCAGCAGATATGGAGTTCCCTGTGAGCTTCATTCCGATCAGGGCCGAAACTTCGAATCACAGATATTTCAAGGCATCTGTGCGGCACTGGGCGTAAGGAAAACCAGGACCACACGCTTACATCCACAGTCAGACGGAATGGTCGAAAGGTTCAACCGAACAATGAAAAAGTATTTATCGAAGGTCGTTAGTGATCACCAACGAGATTGGGACAAATATGTACAAACCTTTCTCATGAGCTATAGATCGGCTAATCACGATACGACGGGCCATTCTCCAGCAAGAATTATATTTGGACGGGAGATACGATTACCAGCCGATCTGCGATTCGGAATACCTCCAGACGCCATAGATAAGACTGAAGACTACGTAGCCGAATGGAGAAATCGCCTCGATGAGATTCATCATTTGGTTCGAAAGCAAATCAAGGTATCCAGTGACAGGATGAAAACAAGGTACGACGTTCGAGCCAACGCATCCGGATTTAATGCAGGCGATAACGTATGGCTTTATAACCCTCATCGGAAAAAAGGAAGGTCTCCGAAGTTGCAGCAACATTGGGAAGGACCGTATAAGATTCTCACAAGAATTAACGATGTTGTCTATAGGATTCAGCGAACGCCAAAATGAAAGTGGTACATCGTGACCGACTGGCGACTTTTGTTAACCAAGGAGACCAGTGAACTTAGTTCGGGACAAACTAATCTAGGCGGAGGGTAGTGTGACGTATAAGACAGTCAGTACTGGAATATTCGGGAAAGTCCAAAACAAAGTATTAGAATGTTATGTAAAGTACTGGAAAACTGGAGACTATGGATAATAGAACATTCAAGATTGTGGAACGGACGGAAACGAAATACCGAATCAGAATGTGGGGAAACGGTATAAATACGTCGCAGACAGCTCATGGAGACAAGTAGAGAGTACTAAGTGAGAAAGTGAAGCAAGCGATAAGTGCGGAAGTAATAAGTAATGAGTAAGAAGTAAGCAGTAAAATACGCAATAAGTAAGGAAGAAATCGTTGTGTACTGTAAATGTAACGGTTGTTATTAACGGACTAATAAAGTTTTATATTAATTCAAAATCGACTTAACGGCTCTTATTTATTCAAATAATTAATCCAGCGAACCCTAAGCTCGGTACAATAACTTAGAATGTTCAATAAACTAACTCAATCTCTTTAAAAGGTAAATTCCTCGAGTCGTTTTCTTCTTCCACCTGACTTGTTCGTGCAAAGACCAACCGAATTGAAATACGCAATTACTGGCGTAAGTGAATTGCATCACACTCAGGACAGTGGTTCGCGAGAATCACCGTTATCACCCATCGGTGGACGCAGTCTTCATCCTAACGGTTGTATCCCCTACATTTTCTGGTCCTTCGAGCCACCGGATCCACTCATCGCCGCCCAGTTCGCGGCACAACACACCGGATCCAGCAACCTGTGGATCTAAAGAATAACTAAACTAACTAAAGAATAACTTCCAAATCCATCGCCGCCCAGCTCGCGGCACAACACACCTGAAGAACAACACGACAACAGTGAAGATAGTTCAGTGAAAATAGTTCTAGAGAACAGAAAGCGAACACAAACGGAATGCCGGCTCCAGTGACAGTTGAGTGGAAAGCAACAAAGGCTGCATTGGCCAAACGCCGAAGACTCGCCAAAGCAGAACGTCTGACTGAACGCAACCATCAAGAAGCCGAAGAGGAACGTCTGCGCCAAGCCATTGAGGAAGTAATCAGGCGCAACCAGGAAGAAAGGCCTAAACGCAAGAAAGCTGAGGAGAAAGCAAAGAAAGTGGAAACACCTGGCGTGCCACCGGGCCCACCGACTAACCTAGTCGATATGCCGGATCTGGACACCGATGCAGAAAATGACGAACCGCTACAACCAGCCAAAAGAACGAACCAGACCACTCTGAAGTAAAGGAAGAAGAACAACTTACAAGTGAACAGGTGACCATGGTCGAGGAGCTTATCGCCGCCCAGTTCGCGGCACAGGCCACCATCGCTCGCACCTTCTTCAACATGCAGGATAAGGGACAACCAACCCTGACCAGGATCGAAACAACCAAACGTGCACTCCGCACCAAATGGGAAGTCATCTCCAGGCGGCAAAACCAAATCATTTACATGGCGCCCCCTGAGTACCAACAACATCAGTACTTCGCGGAGGACTTCGTCGGCGAGACCGAAATAATATACCTCGAGGAACAGACGAAGCTCCTCGAGGCCCAATACGCTCTCGATTCAGCCTCCCCAACCATGGCCAACAGCGCCAACCGCCTCCACCCTAGCGAGCTGCCCCCAGTGCAGCTCCCGACGGTCGCCATCAAGCCAGCGGAAAAGGAACCGCACCCCAGACCAGCGAATAAGGATCAGCAGGCCGTCGACCAAAGTGCCGTCTGCCCAAAGCTCAATCCGACCAAGGTCCCGATGATCGACCCAATGCCGAAGCCCCCACAGAAACCGATGCCGTGCACGCGTTGTGGTGCACAACATGACATGGCCGTTCCTCGTGGGTTGCGAACGTACAACTCCGACCCAGAGCAACTGGTTCCCCTCACACCGTTTTCAAAGAAAGCAGTGGGCACGGGGCACTTAGGATCCGTGCCAGAACTAACGCCAATGCCCCCCCACGAACATGCCTTCGACTATTCCAGCAACAGCAGCCAGCCCAATGACCAACCAGCCCCGTGTACCGAGACCCAGAACCCCGCCGGCACCCCCTAAGGCAATAGGCCCCTTGCACATTCTGCAGGGCCCCACACACGATCACACCCTGTTGCATGTCTGGACAACCGCCATCGACGGGACAACCTCACCGTTGCTGGGGGCCAAAGGATCCGCCCCCCGGATCGACTGTCATGAAAGGGCCTGTGCACACACAGTCAGCACCCCTTCACAGCATTCCGCGTTGCTACGAGTACCAACAGCCAAAGTCATCGTGACGCCGGAGAACCAACGGAGGATTGAAGTCCGTGCTCTGCTGGACCCTTGCTCCAGCCGCACATTCATTTCATCATCACTCGCCCGAAGGTTGCACCTCCGACGCCAAGCATCATCCGTCCCCACCTACGGTGTTGGGGGCACTCGTGGCCTTGCCATCAGGACTCAAGCCGCCATCAGCATCACTCCTCGCCTCCACGGCTCGAAACAATGGACACTGAGGCCCTTCATCCTGTCAGGGCTATCAGTGTATGCACCACCACCACAACCGACGACGAAGGATCTCTCGTTCATGGGGGATCTGGAGCTTGCCGATCCAAACATCGCCTCCGCCGACAAGGTGGACATCATACTTGGAGCAGACACGTACCCCAACATCATCCTCGAAGGAAGGACCAACGTTCCGGCCTCGTCGCGCTGGCCACTGAACTGGGATGGGTGCTAACAGGCGCAGCACCCACCATATCATCCAGCCTAAAGGTGACAAGGAGTGTCACCAGCCATCATATGGCCATTCCTCGTGGGTTGCGAATTTACAACTCCGACCCAGAGGAACTGGTCGACCTTACGACTGATGATCGCAGCTCCCATCAGAAAACCAAGAGGAGGTCTCGCCGGCATCGACCCCAGGGGCCACCTACGAGGCCCATGCAACTACCAGCCACCGACCACTTGCGCGACCCAACTACCAAACATACCCCCCACCCGCTGAACCACTGCAGGGGCAAGACGCAATCGAGGAACCAGGAGCTTACCCACCCGAAGGTCTCAAGGCAGACCACCAAATCCCAAAGAAGCTCCAAGTCAACCACTCAGGAAATTCACCAACGCACCTGCCCACCCACAAAATGCAACATCGGTGACCAGTCGGGTCGCCACTCGAACACTTCAAGGCATCCTACCACACCCAGGACACCGCGTGGTCAAGCTCCTGCCCAGGTCCAAAACTACCCAGCAACAAAACCGCTCCCACGTGTAGCCACCACAACAGGACAAGGAGTGCGCAATGCCCCGCTTGGCGGGCGGCGCTCCCCGGCAATCAGCGGTCTCTCGAACTCCAACAAGAAAGCACGCCTCTCAGTGCATCAACAGAGGCTGCATTCCAATGACTCCGGGAGGTACTTGGCCCGTGACTGCCATTCCGCAAGGCCACGCGGACAGTGCCAGGGACGACATCGCACCACACTCCACGCGACAGCCTCACACGCCAGCGGCCGCATCCCGCCGGCTACTAACTTCGGACGGGTACCAACGGGCGCATCACCTTTCATCACCACTGGCCTCGATATAGCGAGACACATCACCAGCCATTACGTGGTCATTGATCGTGGGTAGCGAATTTACAACTCCAACCCAGATCAAATGGTCAGTTCTGCGGCCAAAGGCACCGAACACCGACGACGGAACTCTTGTCGTCACCAATCTTTCGACCATCACCAAAAAGACGGGCGAATGCAGCTGCAAACAGTCACCACCAAGGCAGTCGAAAAGGAGCCGCACCACTCCCCAGTGAGTGAGCATCGACATGTCGCTGTCCGACTTGCCGCCTGCCCAGAGATCGACCCGACCCATGTCCTGGTGCATGGACCAGCACCGGAGCCCCCACCTTTGCGAGGGTTTTCGATCCCTCACACTTGTCCATCGGAAGTCTGTCGCACGCAGGAAGAAACTGTGCCTCAACTACTTGGGTCGCCACCTCATACGCGATTGCCTTCCCAACAAGGTGTGCCGACGATGGAGAACATCATACCTTGCTGCATGTGCGAACAGAAGCGCACCCACCACAGCATCCAGCTTAAAAGTGACCAGTCCTGTCACCAGCCACCACTTGGACGCTCCTCATGGCTTGCGACGTTACAACTCCGACCCAGATGAATCGGTCGACCATAGGAATGTTGATTACAGATCCCATCAGAGGACAAAGAGAAGACATCGTCGACGTCGACACCGGATGCCCCGAATGTGGCACATGCAGCCAGCTACCGCCGAGCCCCCTCCTGGACCATTTATCCGACATGCCTCTCGCCCACTGAACCGCCGCTTGGACAACGGGCAATTGACGAGCCAGGAGCCTTCGCACTCAAAGGTTTCAAGGCAACACCCAGCTACCACCATAAACCAAGGAGCGCGCCATGCCCCGCTTGGTATATATAGTGGTGGTAATATCTTCTTCTATCTTCTTCTTCTATCTTCTTATTCTTCTTCTTATTCTTCTTCTTATTCTTCTTCTTATTCTTCTTCTATATATATAAAATTCTCTTGTCACAGTGTTTGTCCTCGAACTCCTCCAAAACGGCTCAACCGATTTTAATGAAGTTTTGTATATATATTTGGTAGGTCTGAGAATAGATTTCTATCTTTTTTTTATGCTCATAAGTGCAATTGTTTAATAAATATTAATAATTTATTAATTTTCAACCTCGGTCGATAACTGTGTAAGTGATAATTGATTAGTTATCCCCACCAGCTGATATTATCATCATCATCATCAACGGCACTACAACCGGGAACCGGTCTTGGCCTTATTTAGCAAGTCCTGAGACTTGTTAAATTTTCCATAATGATTTGTTTTTTCCGGGCAAGGTCATTAGTCTTGCGCCAGAGGCTCCCCGACGGGGAATCGAACCCTGGTCTCCCGGGTGACAGGCGGGTATACTTACCACTATACTATCGAGGAGCCTAGCTGATATTATAACATTATGTAATTTTACCATTTCAGTGTAATCTTCAAGTGAATTTTTTTCTGTCTTATTATTATTTCTGAGCGTAGTTCTCACGTTTATTCTTTTAGTATAACCTAAAAAATATTTAACACATATCACGAGCTCCCGTCAACAACAACTATTGTGTTAAACTAATTTGTACAATGCCAGCTAGACGCAGAGGAACTTCTTTAGGCCGTCAAACACGTGGAGCACGCAAGCGAACCGCTAGAGCCCAAAGAACAGAAGACCAAATCCGGCAAGATAATACTAATGTGCGTGTGAACATGGCGCGATTGCATCGATATGAATCAGCAGATGCGCGAACTGAACGAAATGAAGAAAGAAGATTAGAACAGAGACAAGCGTGCCGTTTTACAATCAGCAGACGCAGAGCAAATGATCAACAACGCCAACAGGTCCATCGATCATTTACATATAATTCATTCGTGCGCCTAGCATTCGAGTATGAGCCCGATATTGAATATTATGCTCTTTCGAAAGTGGTAATTGGTGCTATGGATAAGGAATGTCCTCATTGTCATGCTCTTAAGTTTAAAAACGAGCCAGCCGGGATGTGTTGTTCGTCAGGAAAGGTGCAATTACCAGCAACTGAGACACCACCTGAACCATTAAATGGTTTACTTATCGGTACGGATCCAGGTTCTAATCTGTTCCTAAAGTCAATTCGAACATTTAATTCATGTTTCCAAATGACATCGTTCGGACCAACAGAAATAGTTAACAATAATGCTATCAATGGTCAACAATTCAATTCAACATTCAAAATCCAAAGCCAAATTTATCACAAAGTGGGTTCATTGCTGCCAATGCCAAACGAATCACCTAAATTTTTACAAATTTACTTCATGGGTGGTGACGATGCACGTTGTGGCTATAATCACCTTAATTCACTTTTTGCCAGGCGTATCATCGGCGACCTGGATGCTCTATTGAATGAGCACAATGAATTGTTAAAGATATTCAAATCACACATGCACAAATTACAAAGTGATAATCACGCTGTTGTAATCAATCCTGATAAAACACCTGCTGGAGAGCACATTCGTAGATTTAATGCACCTGTTCTTGATGATGTTGCTGGAATCATGGTCGGCGATCGTACAGCTACGCGGGAAATCGTCATTCGTAGAAGAAATAATAATCTACAGTTCATTGCTGATACACACCGCTCATATGACGCTCTCCAATATCCGCTAATGTTCTGGAAAGGCCAAGACGGGTATTGCGTAAATATTAAACAACGAGATCCCGCAACAGGAACTGAAACAATCAAGAATGTTAGTTCGAAGGATTATTATGCGTATCGGTTGATGATCAGACGTGATCAGGACAACGATATTCTACGATGCCGTGAGCTTTGTCAACAATTCATGGTCGACATGTATGTGAAGATAGAGAGCGAACGACTACGATACTTGCGATTTAATCAACAAAAGCTACGTGCGGAAGAGTACATTCACCTGCGAGACGCTATTGTCAACAACGCCGATGCCATCGAAATTGGTAATTCTGTCATTGTACCATCATCGTACATAGGCAGTCCACGTCATATGCAAGAATATATACAAGACGCCTTGACTTACGTGCGAGAATATGGACGGCCGTGTTTATTCATCACCTTACATGTAATCCAAAATGGCCGGAGATCACATCCTTACTATTGCCTGGCCAAAGCGCAATACACCGTCATAACATTACAGCACGTGTTATCAGATAAAAATTGAAGTCTCTAATTGATTTCATTACAAAGTTACATGTATTTGGTCCGACACGTTGCTGGATGTATTCCGTTGAATGGCAAATGCGCGGATTACCTCATGCACACATTTTGGTATGGTTAATCGATAAAATACGTCCTGAAGAAATCGACAGTATAATTTCTGCGGAAATTCCGGATCCGTCTACTGATCAAATGCTGTTTGATATTGTTACTGCAAATATGATTCATGGCCTATGTGGCAATATGAATCGTTCATCGCCTTGCATGGCAGACGGGAAATGTACTAAAAGTTTTCCAAAAAAAATCACTGACGATGGGATCACAAATGTTGATGGATATCCAATATATCGTCGAAGAAATCCCGATAATGGAGGACAATCTTTTGTTAAAAAGGTCAATAACATAGACATTGACATTGATAACCGTCGGGTGGTCCCATATTCGCATTTGCTGAGCAAAACATTCAATGCTCATATTAATGTGGAGTTTTGCAGTTCAGTGAAGAGCATCAAATACATTTGCAAGTATGTAAATAAAGGCAGTGATATAGCTGTATTTCGCGTTGAAAATACCAATGTGAATGTTCCTCCGGTGAATAACAACGATGAAATAACGCTTTACCCAATTGGCCGGTACGTCAGTTCCAATGAAGCTGTTTGGCGTATCTTTGGTTTCCCAATTCATGAACGAGATCCAGCAGTCATTCATTTAGCCGTCCATCTTGAAAACGGCCAGCGCGTATATTTCACGAGCGAGTCAGCAATTGATCGTGCGATAAATCCACAAAAAACTACACTCACCGAATTTTTTGAATTGTGTAATCGTGCGGACGCTTTTGGTGCTTTTGCACGAACATTACTCTATTCAGAAGTGTAATACGGTTCGCTTCCGTGCTTCTCGATCAACGAGGAAGAGAAGCGAACGATTGTTGAATTCGGGTCCTGGGAATCGGCCAGGCCCAATAAAAATGCAGCTTTTTGAATTTGCAACTACTTTTATTAATTTTAATATTTAATTTAAATGATTGACGTCCTTAAACGTTGGACGCCAACCTAGAGACTGATCCTCGAATTACAAAAAAAAAAAAAAAAAAAAAAAATTGTGGCGAGAAGGCCGAATTTGGCGAGACAGGACATATGTGTCCTTCATCTTGTCTCTGACTTCTGGTCATCTTGCGATAACAAGAATCACCCACATCCGTGAGGATGTTGGGCTCGGTCTCGCGGCATCTGAAAAGAGAAGAAAAAAAAGGGGGGGTATCCAAGGATAGTGTGGACAGTGTTAGTCCAGGTGTTCTCTAATTACTTTTATAGAGGGATGGTGGGAAAGAAATCTTAAAAGACCGGTGGGTCTTGGGTGCGGTAGTAAACGCAGATCACGTCTTTGGCGTCTGATAATCTGCTCTTTGGTCGGTGTGTATGTTTGTGTTTGTGCCGTCTTGTACTGTGCGTTCGTGTGTTTGGTTTGTTAATTGTAGACCCTATGGGATGGGTCCAGAAATCCTCTATTATAGAGGGGAATGTTGTTGGGAAGGGTGGTTTCTTCAGTTTTGTACTGAAGAAGAAATTGTGGGGGTTTGATCCGAAGAGATCGAGAGAGAGAAGGGTCAAGAACGCAAGAGTCCCGTACAAGTAGGTTCTCGCTGTTCTGAATGTTTTCGAGGTACTGAAGCAAGTACTCGTCGATAGGGGTAATGGAGGCGCCTTCGTATAGGTGAGAGTTGGGGTAATGACGACCGTCAGGCCTTCTAGAATGATTGGTGCATCTTCTGAGGAGTTTCCTTTCGAAAACCCGAAGTCTTTCCATTTGAGCCGAAGATATGCAGGACCATATGGGAAAGGCGTACGATATTCCAGATCGGATTAGCTGCTTATAGCAGGGAAGCTTAACTTTGGTGTCAACTTTGTTCCTCCACTTCAGGATGTTGTGCAGTTGCTTAGACCGACCAAGGCCCCTTTGGAGAATGTGGTTCACATGTTTGATGAAATTCATTTTTGGGGTATAAGTGACCCCGAGATATTTCATCGTGTCCTGTGGTCTAATCGTAGTATCTCCCATTTTTATTCGAATATTCTGTGAATATCGAGAAGTAGGTTGGGAGTGTTTACTACTCAGAATTATGGCTACTGCTTTGGATGGATTAAGTCGGATTTTCCATCGACTGTAATACTGATACAGTTCGTCCAAGTGACGGTTGAGTCGATTTGTTGCGAGGTTAGGGCCTTTGGTTGATGTGTACACCAGGACGTCATCCGCATAGCATATTTGGTTTACTCTCCCGTCCACAGGGCGGGGAATATCGGAAGTGTAAATATTGAATAAGATGTGGCCTAGAATGCAGCCCTGTGGTACGCCTGCAGCGGCGTGAAAAGTTCGGGAAAGCTTTCCATTCATTCTAACTTGGAAGGTTCTGTTTAGAACAAACTGGTAGATGATGCTACATAGCGTTCTACTGAGGCCAGTATTCAGTAGTTTAAAAGTGAGACCTTCGATCCAAGTCGTATCAAAAGCTTTTTTCAATGTCTAGGCTTACCGCAACGGTGGGTTCCTTATTAAAGAGCCGCACGCAGACGTGGTTTTGAAATAAATTGAGAGCCATAGTGGTGCTGTGCGCTCTTCGAAATCCGAATTGGAAATCAGGTATTACGTGCCTGGCACTGACAAAGCTATTTAGCTTCTCGTATATGAATTTTTCATATATTTTGCTGATGCAAGTGAGAAGCGAGATAGGGCGAAAGCTTGAGGGGTGATACGTTGGTTTCCCAACTTTTGCTATTGGACAAATAATAGCGTGCCTCCAAGCTTGGGGAAAGTACCCCATGTTGTAAGCATGGTTGAACAGAATGGAGAGCTTTATAAAGAATAAGGCAGAAAGCCTTCGCAACGAGTGGTATGACATGTTGTCGATACCAGGTGACTTCTTAGGGTGTCGAGATTTAACCAGACTCTGTAGGGTATTTGGTGTGATGAAACCGTGACCATTATCACGTGTGTCATCGAAGTATGCACTGTTAGTTGGGTTAAAGACAACAATTGGGTCGTTGAAGTCGTCCAACTTACTGTGGACCTCTGAACTAACGATTGCATTAGTTTCCGGGTCGCCATCTTGGAGAGTGAGTTTGTGATTGTTTTCGAAGGTCTCTCCGATGATATTTGCTTTATTGGTGTTGTTATTGACAACAACACCATTGTGCATAATTGGCCCAGTGATGCGGGAAGTGCCACATATCTTTTTAACATTTTTATAAACGTTCTGGTCCATCTGAATACCCTTCAGCTTGTCTTCCAATTGTCGGGTACGATTGTTTTGGATTCTCTGTTTTATCAGTGTACCAATATTGTGAATAATAGATCGCAATAATGGCTCCCTTTGCGTAAAGCGGTGACGATATCTCATTCTGCAGAGCTTTTTACGCTCGCGGATGAGACGAAGAGTGATGTCGTCATGGGGAATCTGATAGGTCTTTTCAAGTTTATACTTCGGGACATGAGTCTCCGAAGTTTCAACTAGAATCTCGTGAAGTCGTTTTGCAACGTTGTTTATCTCAACCGTCGTTAGGTTCCTGTCAGTGGGAAGAGAGAAGTGGTGGAGTTTATCGTTCAATGTAATATTGAAGTTGTCCCAATTTGTCCGCCCATAATCGGGTATGTATCTGATATGACCCCGGGATGCTCGATAGCCGCGAATGAATGTGGTCACAGCATTGTGGTCAGATACACCCGTATTCTCTTCGCATACCATTGCTCCTTAAGATTTCTTTATTAACTTACCAGGAATTTCCAATCAATTTCGGCATCTACGTCGCCAGTCAAATTCCATCCTTCGACCCGAGCGGGTCGCGGCTCCATCGCTACCCTGGTGCGCACAGGGAAGCGATAATAAAAAATAATCGTTTGTGTCGTAGTCTCCGCGAGTCGGTATTGAGTGCATATAAATTTAATATTAACGTTTACATACGGAAAATAAAAACCCGATGTCTAAATAATAACTACCCCAGTGCGTTTTAATTGTTCCTGTTTTTCTTTGGTGACAATTTCCTGCGGACAGTTTACGGCGGCGCAATGTGCGACTGTAAGAGGATGTTGGCGGAGGAAGTGAACCAAGTACCCATGCTGGTACATACTTCCTCCCCACATTGGTGACCCGCGACGGTTTTTTTTTTATTAATATAAAAAAACTTGAACACGCGACCTTATTAAATCCGGACAAAAGTTGACTCAGTGCAGTCAATACGCACGTAACCTGTTGTGCAGTGACTTTCCCAGTGAGCAATTGTGGCGGCAATTGAGGGAAAACAATCTATGGGCAAAAATATCGCCCCAACAACAGCACCTGGCGAAACATCAACACCAGTTTCCATTACCGGACCAGCTGCAGCCAAATCATCAGCAAGATAAGTATCCTTTCTTCTTGTTATTTTACCCAATAAATTTACCGCAGCAGTGAACGACTGAAGGAGCCGGAAGCTCGTGCCGAATTTGATGAACGTTCCGTTCGAAAGTTGCAACATGAAGTCACCAGGCTCGAAGATGATTTAATCCACGAGCGTTAGAAGAAATAAATTGCTACAAGAAGAAATGGAAGCTGCATTACATAATACTCAAAAATATAAAACATACATGCCTAATCGTAATAACATCAAAAGAACTTAAAACCAAAGGAAACATATAAATGAAGGAGGAAACACACAAACGAAATATCAAACGACAATGAACCGGAAAGCATCGCTCAACATCACCAGCGTAACCATGCCACGAGCAACTCAACATTCCAACAACATGGGTGCAAGTTCAGTGACAATATGTATGTTGCCTATTCCGAGATGATGTTAAGAATTGCAGGCATTTCACAATTTATGATACCAGAAACTGAAGACATGTGAACAACTCGACTGGCTGCGATTATCCTTAACAAACACTGCTTAATATCCTTTACAGTTTTATGTATGACGTATCAATATTAAACTCCTTTATTTTCTTTTATACTATACTGTGCAATACAAACGATTTCTTAGTCATACAGCTGTATCTGAGTTAAACTCATTTTATTGTGAAACTATGTCAAAAAAAAGCAAAATACTTTCAAATTTAAAATTTTCAATCATATTTTTCCAAATTGATTAGTGGGTTATATCCAATACAAGGAATCATAGAAGTAATTATTAAGCTTGTTTTTTTATGCAGAAATTAATTAACGGTTTGAAGTGCAAATTACCACACACAGTCCTAATTAAACGATTTTCATAGTAAAGGTAGACAACTGGTTAGAAACAGTTGTTCTGCCAGTCTAAGAAAACCGTATAATAGGCTTGACTATTAAAATAATTAAAATTTGTAATGTAATTATAGAAGATATTGATATTTATATAGATGCATATATGTCCGGAAATATATGCATTTGTATGGGTGCGTTTCTTCTTTTTCCTTTTGTAATACAATAATAAATTAAAAAACCACAAGAATATATTATACTTTTAAAATTTATTTGCCATATATACCTGCGTTATGTAATATTTACATTCAAGAACAATTCATAAAAAACTCGAATTACAATCCAAAATGTTACCAGAAATATATATTTAATGATAATTTGAGTGCAATGTGAACTGGGATTTGCTACCAATAGAAACAAAATCAGATTTTAGTGTTAGAAATATGGGTTATATATTTTATATAAATTTTCTAGCATTTGGAAAATTGCACATTAAGAATACATACATTTTACATCTTCCTTTTTCTTTGTTCCACTAAGTCCCTGTTTTGCTTTTGTTTAATTTAATATATTGTGCATTTAACAAACATTAACCGTTGATATAAAGCAAAAATCAACAATGAAAATTATAAATACACATATACACGCACAGTCGTATACATAAATAAAATCAATGTAAAAACAGAAACACCTAGAATTTAAGTACCAATAAAAGTTTTAGGAAATGAAAAACAAAAATACGAAACACCTGTATGATATTACAAGTATTCACGGATATACTTAACTAAAAGCAACAAACAACAAAAAACTTTTAAATTTATATATATATATATATATACATATATATATATATATATATATATATATATATATATATATATATATACATATAATATGCAAGCACCATCATATTGTGTAAAAAATAAACAATATTTTCATTGTATTCCTGATCCCTTGCTTTTAAATATTATTTTAACTGCTTCTCCTAGTTTTTTATTCACGTTTGATTCAAATTAATATAAATATATACACACAGATTAATTCTAACCAAATTAATGGAAAGCAGTTTTCAATTTTTACTTTACTTTTAATCCGTTTTAAATCTTATTTCAAGAAGAATACAAATAGCAAGAAACACTTTGAAGTTTAAGCATTATAAGCAAATTAAAGCATCACCGTCAATTAAATTATAATTCTGGGTACACATAAAGATACAATCGTTTTCGCTAGTATACACGACCCCACATGACTCGGCTCGCTCGCACTCTATTTTGACCCCGCCTTGTATTTCCTTCAACCCTACTCATCCACATCGCTACAATACCCGACCACCTTCGATTTATTTTTAGCCTCATTGGCCACCTTTTGACTCCACTCCACAGCCTTCGGCTCCCTTTGGCCCAATTAGTCTCCCTTCGCCCCTTTAGACCATCCAACCTCACTCGACCCCTTTCTGGTCTTCCTTAATACAGGCAAAGTTCGCCTCTGCCCACTTATTTTTTTTTTTTAAGGCCCTTTTACCAATATTGGCGCACACGCTCGCCATTGCCAACACCAATTTTCTGCAAACCGGCCCCTTAAGTAACAACAGCTACTACGTGTAGTATATAATTTATAGGACGCCCGGTTTTGTCTCGCGTGAAACACCCTCACCCTTTTCTGAAGGTTGGCGCTCACGCTCACCAACCATAGCCTTCACGCAACCCCATGCATCCCTTCTCGACTTTCCTTGACCGCTAACAACGGAGCGGTGCCGCCAAACCCTACGGTCTACTTACCTGAAAAACCCCCATAACTACTACTCAACTCCCTTAAGTTTGCTAATGCAACAGTATTAGTACCTGTAAATGCTGCACGCATTTAAGAGATCAAATCTATGATCTTTAAGTCCCTGTAAAGAAAACTTACCTTCATGCATTCTCTTCGCATACCATTGCTCCTTAAGATTTCTTTATTAACTTACCAGGAATTTCCAATCAATTTCGGCATCTACGTCGCCAGTCAAATTCCATCCTTCGACCCGAGCGGGTCGCGGCTCCATCGCTACCCTGGTGAGCACAGGGAAGCGATAATAAAAAATAATCGTTTGTGTCGTAGTCTCCGCGAGTTGGTATTGAGTGCATATAAATTTAATATTAACGTTTACATACGGAAAATAAAAACCCGATGTCTAAATAATAACTACCCCAGTGCGTTTTAATTGTTCCTGTTTTTCTTGGTGACAATTTCCTGCGGACAGTTTACGGCGGCGCAATGTGCGACTGTAAGAGGATGTTGGCGGAGGAAGTGAACCAAGTACCCATGCTGGTACATACTTCCTCCCCACATTAGTCCAGGACATAAATTAGATGGAGTTCCTAAAAATGTTATTTATTTGCCTATGACCGTCAGACGGATAGCATCAATTACAGTTAAAGTCGTCGATCAGAGCGGTAATCTTATTAATTTTCGCGGAGAAACAATTACTCTCAGATTACATTTAAGACCGAAAAAAACGCAATGATTATCTATAATAACAATATAAGCAAGTGAAAATTCGAACCTCTCACCACTTCTTCATTGTCATTCAAAGGAGAAACATTATCGAGAGGGAGACCACCATCTAATCGTCTTCAGCAACAACATCAACGAAGCGAAAAAAGGAATAGAAAAAAACTGACCGCAATCAACAAAAAATATTTAAAATCGCTAAAACTTCAGATCAAACCATGAATTCGGTTTTAAATGTTTCGCAGAAACCCATCTACTATGAAAGCATTATAAAAAAAGAATATCATAGCTATATACCATACTTACAAGCCTATAAAAATAACGATGAAATTAGAATATCTATTCAGAATCAAGATCGCTATCTGCTGCCTTGTGAGAGTTACATTTATATTGAAGGATTCGTAACATTGGGCAATGGAATAAAATCGAATAATATTAAACTAAAAAACAATTGCATGGCGTTCTTGTTTGAGGAAATTCGCTATGAAATCAATGGAGCTGAGATAGATCGCACCCGATATACAGGAATAACATCGATGATTAAAAATTTTGTCTCATTGAATCATAACGAGAGCACAATGTTGAACAATGCCGGATGGTTTGCGACGGAGGAGGATCATCTTATTGAAAGTGATTATTTAAATTTTTGTGTTCCACTTAAAATGCTTTTAGGATTTGCCGAAGACTTTAATAAAATAATTTTAAACTCTAAGCATGAGCTCATACTACTACGATCAAAATCTGATTCAAATGCTGTCTACTCGACTGAAGCAGGGGAAAAAGTTCTGCTAAACATTTTGAATATCACATGGAAAGTTCCTCACGTACAGTTGGCTGATTTCTCAAAATTGGGAATTCTCAAAACAATAAACACAGGACAGAGTTTAAAAATGGCATTTCGAAGTTGGGATTGTCATTTTAATCCGGTGCTATCACAGGGAATGCATAACTTGTGGATGGTGAAACTTTCTCCGCAAACCGAAAGACCGCGATTTATATTAATTGTTTTTCAAAATCCAACAACTGGCTTGCAACATTGTGATTTATCAGACGTAAAAGTACATCTAAACTCTGACACATATCCATATGATGATCTAAAAATCAACTTTAGTCGAAATCGTTATGCTCTTCTTTATGAGATGTATTCCAAATTTCAACAGAGCTATTACATACGAGAACCACAACCTCTGCTATCACGAGACGAATTTGCAAAAGTAGCTCCAATTATTGTGGTCGACGTAACGCATCAAAACGAAACTACTAAAATGGGACCTATTGATATCAAAGTGGAGCTTACTACTAACACAAATTTACCACCAAACACAACCGCGTATTGCGTTCTCATACATGATCGAGTTGTAGAATATACACCACTTACGGGCGAGATTAGAAGAGTTGTTTAGTCGATGATCAAATTAAGAAGGGCTCGCACGTCTCACTCCTCCCCCCGCCAAAGAAAAGAAGAATTATGGAGCAACATTTTATAACTATACACGTGCAAGGATTTAAAGTGAAAAACAACAAATTCATTTTGAAAGAAATAGCCGCCACTTTTAGTTTCCATCAATATCATCATTTTCTCGTTAAATCGCCCTATGCCTTTAATAAATTATCATCTAAAGATCAGAGACAAGTGAATTGGCTAAACAAAAATCATCATAATCTTTCTTGGAATCTCGGCAATATAACCTACAAGAGCGTTCAAAATTTTCTACGGCAAAACATAAAATCTGACGATAGAATTTTCACAAAAGGAATTGAAAAAACGAAAGGGATCTCTAGCATCATTGGCGAAGCTACAAATCAACAAGTCTACAATATCGAAGATTATGGGTGCAGCAGCAGCTTTAGCTATCTTCGGCGAGACAATCCCCAATATTCAAGATGTTATCATCATCATCATCACCATCATCTTCAACAACAACAACAACAACAGCATCAGAGCGGAATCTGCGCATTAGAAAATTCAATGTTAATAAGACATGTTGTCCCTGTAAACAAACTAATAGAATATGAATAAAAAAACGTCTTTTCAAATTATATAAAAATGTTATCTCTTTATTGATTATCTACAAAATTTTTTTTCTTAGATATTTCCAGATGAACAGTTTTATTTAGGAGTCTATGGTATGTCAGCGTATATCCTTTCTCGTTGATTACTTGCATTGTTGTCTCTGACATTTTGGCATATCGTGAGGGAAGGAAAACCTGGGAAGGGTGCAAGAAAAACAATTACGAGGATTGCCTTTTATATTTCGGGATTAGAGAAAAAAACAAATATTGATCACCGAAAATCACTTTATTGTTTTTCAAAATATTCCCCATGAAGATCTATACACTTTTGCATGCGTTTGAACCAATTGTCGAAGCACTTTTGCCACTCTGATTGAGGTATCTCCAACACATGCATTCTGAATGCAGCAACCGCTTCTTCAGGTGTCGAAAAACGTTGACCTCTCAGTTTGTTTTTTACGTACGGGAATAAAAAGAAGTCATTCGGTGCCAAGTCAGGACTATACGGCGGATGACCCAACAAATCGATGTTTTGGGTGCTCAAAAATGCAGTTGTCGCAGCCGATGTGTGAGAGCTCGCATTGTCGTGGTGAAGAGTGATCCGTCTTCGGCGGCTGGTTTTCCTGATTTCTTGGAAGACAACTGGCAAACAAATGGTTGTGTACCACTCAGAATTGACTGTTCTGCGTTGTTCTAGTGGTACGGTTGCGACATGTCCAGTTTTTCCGAAAAAAACAGGCGACAATTTGCTTGAAAGTGCTTCGTGCGCGAACAACTTTTGTTGGATTTGGCTCATCTTGCAACATCCGGACAGTCGACTGCTGTTTACTTTCGGGCTCATACGCGTAAATCCACGATTCATCACCTGTCACGATGTCATAGACGTGTTTCGAAGCACCGCGACCGTATTTTTTGAGCATTTCTTTCGACCAATTGACACGAGCCTTTGACAAATTGTGTGGGATCCAACGCGAACAAATTTTTTTGACAGTCAAATGTTTATGGAATATTGAATGTATGCTGGTCCCACTAACGCCTAAGGTTGTCTCAATCTCACGATAGGTTACATGACGATCTTCCAATATCAGTTCGCGCACAGCATCAATGGTTTTCGGAAAAACAACTGATTTTGGACGACCTTCACGAAATTCATCTTGGAGTGAACTACGACCACGATTGAATTCACCATACCATCGATAAACACTGGTCCTTGATGGAGCTTCATCGCCAAAAATTGAATTAAGTTCATCCATGCACTGTTGCTGAGTTAATCCACGCCGAAAGTTGTAAAAAATAATCGCACGAAAATGTTGACGATTTAATTCCATTTTTGGGCCGAGATGAATCTTTTAGGTTACTGTAAACAACACAAATAGCGCTCGTCTGTCAAAACGTTCTGGGTGCGTATAACCTCAAAAATGTCCAACTTTACGACAGAGCTGTCAATTGCCGGATTGCAACACTAGGGTTGCCAAATCCCGAAACATAAGAGGCAACCCTTGTATTAATATATACCCTTTTCTTATTTTCAATGGATTACTTACTTGAAAGTCGCCCAGATCGCATAGAATGGCATTTCCATATATGGTTTTTCAAATTTTTACTTCTTGGATATCGTATGGCGTGCCGAGGGTCAAATTTGGAAATTTAATTGTGTTTCTAAAAATTGTTGCCTCAAGTTGATATAGCTCTGCTTCAGGATCCATTGCTGTGTTGTTGTTGTCGTGAAAATATCTAAATTATGTGACAATATTAAATATGAATAAATGAAAAAAAATATAATAACTTACCGTTTTGAAGTTTGCCTGTTAAATGATGAAGTGTGATGAATACACCTCATTTATATATTACCCAGCTAAGCGACTCTAACTCTCGTCCATTCATTCACTCATTCGCGAATACACACATACTCTCTCTCTCTCCACATACACACACATAATTTTAATTAGGACACATATAGAGTGCAGACGTGTTCGGACGTGTTTCTATTCGATCGAATAATTACAACATAGAAATTGATTTGTTTTTCTGCTGACGCCACAATAACGCAATATGATGAAATTCATATAATCATTCGATGACTCATTAAAACACTAACAAATTGAGTTGTTTTTCTGTTGACGCCACAATTATGCAATATGATGAAAGTCACATTTTTTTTAATTTTTTTTATTGTTTTTATTTTTTGTTATTTTTTTTTATTTTTTTATTTTTTTTTTTATTTTTTTTTATTATTTTTATCTTTCAAAGTCTTGTAATCACTAAAGCGTAGGCCCCTAAAAGTATATATCCAGCTCTAAAAATAAAGCATATCATCAATATAACAGTATGATACTAAAACTTTCCTAGCATATGCACTTAATATAACAAAAACCTCTGATAACCCAATACAATCATCTGTAACGCTTTTTCAACAGTATTTTCTTTTAAATTTCATAAAACACCTCTATTGGGATATTGATCAAACAATTATACATAATACAAAATCCCAATAGTCGAGACACCCTCCAAACTGTTATAATCCAAAGTTCTCTTAACCACCCCTTACATCCCCCAGATATTTGAGACATGTCCAGGGGAGCTTTCAGCCCAATAGTCGATATACCACCCAAAACTGATATAATATATTCCCCCAGCCGAGACACCACCCCAAACGGTTATAATATATATTCCCCCAGCCGCGACACCACGCAAAACTGATATAATACCGGCCCCAAACTGTTATAATGGTAGGGGCACCGCCCAAACAGCTATGGTGGTGGGCCCCGGACTGTTATAATGCTAGAGACGCCACCCCAAGCTGTTATACTGCCGGGCCCCGCATTCTTATAATATAGCCGAGACACCACCCAAACCGCTATATAATACCCCCCAGCCGCGACACCGCCCAAACGGCTATGATAATATCCGGGACACCAACCCGCAGCCGAGACACCAGCCCCGGCCCAGACACCGCCCCTCCGCCCACAAACGGCCAGTCGTGACGTCATTGTCCAGGAACCGGCCATAACCCACTACTAATATGCGCGTTCAAATGCTTCAAGATCCATCTGTTGAAACATTTTCAAAACAACAATTAGATATCGGCGATGGAAAAGTTACTACAGATGAAACTGGATGCATAAAATTACCGACCGATTTCTGCATAATCATTTATTCGCAAGATGCTCTCATTGTGCAAATATTTCCCGATGTTCACAGACAATACACAAATCATGAGTGGCTGGCAAAAAGAGCAATTTTAGCAGCAAAAAATGTGGACGTCAACGAATTGAATCTTAAGATACAAGATTTATTGCCAGGAGACTCTATGTTGTAGGGTAAGGTTTTATTGAGATTGATTTTAATTATCAAGTCGTACCTCCGAAGCCAGACTCAGCTCCGGACGCAGGGCTGAAGGTGTCTTGTGCCCATTACGCTTGGAATTGTTATTGTAGTGATCAAGGCTTTTCAAGCACTTACAAGTGTTTAACTTTGGCTTCCTTGATCCTACCGGCTGCGCCAGTTGTGGAGGTTATATTTTTATTAAATTGATTTGTTTTTGCTTATCTTACCTCCTTTGGGGTGTTTTCCTTTGGAGTTACCCAATTAAAATGCCATTTAATCTTATTTACTTTATTTATTTCATTTTCGGCCGTTGTGTCGACCTCTGGATCCCAACTGATCTCGAATCCAAAATGCACTCCCCCTTTATACTCTGTGGCAACAGAGATTTGTTAAAAATCATCATCATCATCATCATCATCATCGGCACTACAACCGGGTACCGGTCTTGGCCTTATTTAGCAAGTTCTGAGGCTTGTTAAATTTTCCATAATGATTTGTTTTTTTCCGGGCAAGGTCATTAGTCTTGCGCCAGAGGCTCCCCGACGGGGAATCGAACCCCGGTCTCCCACGTGACAGGCGGGTTAAAATATATTACTTAAAAATTATTACTTAAAAATTCCAAGAAGCCCAAACAAAATTTAGTGTGCTTCAATTGGAATAGGATTCCCAGAAGTGTATACGAATTTTATTTGAACAAATTCCCGGAAGGAGAAATCATGAAATGCATTTAGTATTACGCATTTCATAATTTCAATAGTTATAGGGAATTGAATCAATGCACGACAAATGGACTTTCGTTTAATTTTGTCGTGCATATGATTCAATTGGATTGGGATGTAAGGTACTTGGAAATTGAATCAATGCGCAACAAATTAACTTGTGGTTTAAATCTATCGTGCATATGAATTAATTGGATTGGAATTATAGGTAAGTGGGTGAGAGTAGTGATTTAGGATCACTACAATGTCATACAAATCTATGGATACAGTTTGCGATACCACCGAAGCTGTGAATTATCCAGCAGAGTTTTTAAACTCATTGGATTTACAGGCATGCCACCATATAATTTACAACTGAAGGTTGGATCTCCGGTTATTTTGCTTCGTAATTTGAACCCACCACAGTTTTGCAACGGCACGCGATTAGTTATTAAAAAATTAATGAAAAATGTTATTGAAGCCATCATTTTAAATGGCAAATTCCGAGGTGAAAATATATTACTACCGCGAATCCCTATTATACCCACAGATGTACCAATTCAATTTAAACGCCTTCAATTTCCTATTAGATTGGCATTTGCAATGACTATCAATAAGTCTTAAGGCCAAACGATGTCTGTCTGTGGTTTAGATTTGAGCACATCATGTTTTTCACACGGACAATTATACGTGGCGTGCTCTCGAGTGGGCAAACCATCCAGTTTGTTTGTGTTAGTTAAAGATGGGAAAACAAAAAATATTGTACACTCTGTTGCATTAAGAGACTGATATTGTCTTTTAGTAACATTGTCATAATTAGATTGATATGGTGCATCAATTTGCTCTTATCAGTTTTTTGTTTTTGCCTAGTAGTAAAAAATGCAAGCGAAAGGGAATTTTACCTGGAAAAAATAATAGAAACAAATCATCACCACATTCTTCAATCGTGATTGTGAAGTAAACTACTCCTTCGTCTTTATTGCAATCTTCGTAAATTTGTTAGACTTGTGTTTTAGTGTTTGTTAGAAAAAAAAAAACAATAACAATAAAATTGTGTGAAAATGGGTGGTGGAGTACATTGCACTAGTCCCGATCGTGAATTGATAAAAAAATTAAGAAATTACGGTAAAACAATGGATGAAATAGCTAAGCTAATGAAGAAAAATAGCTAAGCTAATGAAGAAAAAAATATTCACAGATCTTCACTCAGGTCCCAAAATGGAAACCAGGGGCAGATAAAGAAAAACAACTTAACGATTCGACAAACTGCTAATCCGACTATCCAAAAACAAGCCATTTTTTTCTTCAACGAAAAAAAAAATTACTTAAACGCACCTTGTACGAGTCGTACAATTAGAAACAGACTAATGGAAGCGGGTCTTCCAGGAAGAAGTCCGAGACAAGTTCCATACTTGAGCAAGAAAAATATAAAGCAGAGACTCGTTTTTGCCAAAAAAACACCTCCACCGTGCGGATTGGAATAACATCTTATGGTCGGATGAAACCAAGATTAATTTGTTTGGTTCCGATGGGAAACTTTACGTCACACGACTAATGAACTCAGAATTCGATCCAAAGTATACGAAAAAGAGAGTGAAACATGGTGGAGGCAATTTAATGATTTGTGGGTGCTTTTCAGCATCCGGTGTTGGTCCAATTTTTCTTATAAAGGACAAAATGTGTGCTAAAGATTATGTAAAAATCTTAAACACCGTTATGCTACCATTTTCTGAAGAGGACATGTGTATTAAATGGGAGTTTATGCAGGATAATGACCCCAAGCAGACCTCAAAATTGGCTAAAGAATGTTATGGAGTGGCCATCGCAGTCCCCTGATCTTACCCCAAAAGAACACCTATGGGGTATTCTTAACCGCAAGATCGGAGACTGCAAAGCCAAAAATAAGGAAGAACTTTGGTCCAAAATAAAAGATGAATGGTACTCTATACCACCCGCGACTTGCACCAAACTAGTCAATTCCATGGACGAAAATGCGAAGCAGTCATTAAAAACAAAACTGCAAGAACTATGTATTAAAAGGATACGAAGCACTTTACTGTAAATTAATTCTTCACAAAACACAAACAAAAAACTAAGTTGTTTCTATTGGTTTTTCTAGGCAAATCCAAGGAAAACCGGAATCAATATTTTTTTTCACTATTCCTCGCTTTTTTTTATTAAAAATTTAGTATTTCTTTTATGTATTACAGGGCACCAAATCTATTAGTATATTTTTAATTCTTATTTTTTAACAAATACATTTTTTCTTAACGATTAATGTCGAAGAACAAGCTTGTTTCTATTATTTTTTCCACCACTGTATATAATAATGTATATTATGTAGTCCGTTGTCAACGCAACTTTGCTGTAATGTTGAAAGAATGAACGCCAGGTATGAGTTCGTTTTTTATCCTCACTTCCGGCATTTGTTCTCCTGGGGGCGTGGAAAAAGTAAACCTGTGCAGTAGTTTTGTAATAAATAGGAATAATGTCTCCTTGACAAGAACTTCTCCTAAACAACGGCGATGTCCAAATCCAAAAAATATTGACTCCTGATGTTTCAGTTGTTTATTCACTAAATAACGTTCAGGTAAAAACTCATCGGGATTCGGGTATAGTTCTGGATCTATAAAGTCAAACCGGTAGCCATATACTACAATAGTATTCTGTGAAAGGATTATTTTTATAATAGTCGTGGATTTTAATATATAGAAAAACACCGCTTACCCTAGGAATATTGTAGCCACATAAGTTAGTGTCCCTTGTAGCGCGATGCGGCATTGAAAGCGGATGTTTGAGAAAAAATCGAAGGGTTTCATAAATGATCGCCCCACAATAAGGAAGTCTATTTTTAATAAGATACTTAGTTTAAAAAGTTGTACATTAAATGCATAACTTACTTTTCGACATCACTGTAATCTGGAGATCTTTCCCTTCCAATGACTCTGTCTAGTTCCTCTTGAGCTTTCTGTTGAATTTTGGGATTTCGAACCAAATACAAAAAACAAATTTCTAATGTTTTCGATGTTGTATCCAATCCAGCAATAAATAAGTCATTACAGAGCACGATCAATTCCTGAATTGTAAAAATTGGATTTGGGTTTTCCTGTACGATCTTTTGAAGATATGCATCGATGAGATTGGCAGCTGGTACATGCAATGCTAAATTTTTTCGGTGTTCGTCTATTTCCGCTTTAAAGAACGAATTTGTCAAATGTCTTGTCTTTTTGAATGCTGTGAAACCCGATAAGTTTGGGGCAATATATCTTAAAATTGGCAGCAAACTGAACCAACTTCCAAAGATATCCTGTTTTTCTAACTGTCTGTTTATTATTTGAACAAAATTTTTCATTGCTTTGCTTTCGATGTCGTAACGTTTACCAGCAATAATTCGCCATAATGCATTTAGTATGGATATTCGAAAAATATGTTCCGTGGAAATAACTGGATTGGAGCTGTTCATCTTTTTCTCGATATACTCTGACAAATGATCGACTTCCTCTTCAATATTAAAAACGGAATTACTTCCATAGAACCCGAAGTTTTTAAAATGTTGCATGGTAAATTTTCGATGCTCATGGAAGTTTTGACCATCGTTGAAGACTAGACCTTTACGTGAACCAAAAGATCTTTCCTTATAAAACACTCCTTCGGGGCGACCATCAAAAACCTCATTGGTCCCGATTTCTTTGCCAGCTTTGACGCTACAAGCAAATACAACCTTATGGTTTCCAATTTTCAGGCCGAAGATATGATTTGGGTTCGGAAACATCTCTTGCAATGCATCACAGACCTTATGTAGGTGGATGTGTTTTTTACGGAGTCTAAATAAAAGTGGCGCGCATCCAACAATTGGGTACCACCGAGGTCCTGGTGGGAATTTATGTGGCTTCTTGCAGTTGAGAATGGCGGCGTACAAGCATATAGCTAATAATATTAGTAGGACCGTCATTTTCTAATATTCATTTATCTATTCATTTGTCTGAAAATATATAATTGAAATATAATCCATTGTTTTATTTTTTAATGTGAAATCAATATTAAATGTAACTGAAATAAAAGAAAGGGTTGAAGTTGTTACAATTTAGAATTCAAAATAGAATATTATATAAAGGAAGAGTGTGTACTCACGGTTTACTGCAGCTTCAAAATAAAATGCGTCAACAGTTTCAAACCAGTTCTTCTTTTCTTAGAATAAACGTTTTTATTTCAACGTTAGGGTAATTTCTTCATACTTAATTTATTATGTTATAATAAGTTCTTATTTCAACGATAAGCATATTTGAACTTTAGTTAATCTCCTTGGAGTTTATTTATACTGTATAATGATTTTCGTGAAAGTTTTTATGTGAACGATGAGATAGTTCGCAATCATAATGATGATGCTGACTAACGCATTTATTGTACAATAATTTAACAAATATTTACTTAGGACTGATTACTAAATCCTACTTTACAAGTTTTTCGTAATCCTAAAGTAATTTACTGGCTCTGCACGAGCACTCTAAATTACACGATATAGGTCTGTGGGGGGTAAGAACTATTTGCACCAGACACGGGCGCGAATTAATAAGAGTCTTCTTATTTAATTACAAAAAACATTTACACTTTGATTAATAAGAGTCTTCTTATTTAATTACAAAAAAAACATTTACACTTTATTTTTTTTTGAGTTGTTCTTAAACTGTATTTACAATATTTTAGATAGTAAGTGTATCTAGACGCATCACTCGATGAAACCTGACTGACTCATTCCATCGTTCGCCTGTATCCCTTTTCCAGTCATCTTTTGTTGTTTCTCCAATTTCTTATCTCACACTTCATTAGGGTCGTGGGATAGTTTTGATAATCCTGGTCGATGGTTGTTTGGACAGCTGTGTCATGTCGGGTGCAGCATTGAATCCTATCTTCAATGCTGAAGGTTTATCTGTTGCATTGTTTGGACAGATGCAGCAGTAAATCCTATCTTCAATGTTGATCACGTTGGAGGTCATCATTTTTATTACATTGTGATGTAGGTTTGTGATGAATCTTATCTTCTAGTTGGGAGTTGGGTGTGTTAACTCTCCCCTGGCTTAGAATAAAACGTCCTCGTTTTCATTGACTTATGTGTCCCTTCTCCAAGAGTCGTAACTCCCTTTCGTAGGTTTCTTGAGATTTCCTCCTTTGGATCAGTTGTGTTTTTCTTGATAGTGGTTGCATAACTTTCCCGTTATAAGGGATCTGATTATTAGAAGGGATACAAGACAGATGGAGCTTTTCACTGGATTTTCTTCGACTGGGATAAAAAATGTGGAAATTTCCCGGCTGTTTGCGAACTTAGTTTCAGGATTTGATTTTTGTAATTTGAATACTTCAACATTTTCGTCATGTTTCCTCGTGATTATTGTCTTAAGTTATTTTTTTTACATTTGGGTATATGATTCCATCTATATTGACTGTGTTACTGAACTGGATTAAATTTGGACCATACAGGGTTTTATTATTCACAATATGTTCATAGTCTAGTAGTATATGCTCGTTTTCTAATTCTTTAAATGAATCATTGTTTTTTTGTTTTATTAGGGTACATTGGGCTGGTTCAATATTTAAAATCTTAATTGTACAGTTGTTGCGGAACAAGAAGCAACAAAACCAAGATGCTGAGGAAATAAATTATAGCTTCCACCAATAAATCCAAAAGTAAAGCTTGCCAATGATTTAGAAACCAACTCAATGACTGCAACGTCCTAGAAGTATGCAAGGGAAAGCCAACTCCAACAAGCTTGAGCTTTTACGTCTGTCATAAAAGCAAGACAGATATGAAGTGTGCTGTTAGGAGGTTAAAGAGGCATCAAAACCAACGTCAAGCTGTAAACATTGCCAGCTGATAAAGCGTTTGTGGATAACCAGTACCGTTGCCGGACAATGACACACTACAGCAACTAAAATCCAATGCACAACGGAGGATGGCTGTTGCTGTTTTTTTGGCAGTTGGATGTACGGAAGTTCGACTGTTTGTAAAAGGAAGAGAGAATTGAAAATTGCGGCAGATCATTGGTAGTTTTCACTATTCAAAAGAACACTGTTTTGAATTCCATCTGGTCAAGAAGGTGATACATTGTTCCAATAAAAGGTTAAAAGTTGAATTCAAATTAATACGTTGTCTCTTCTGTTTTCTTTTATGTTGCTGGTTTGAAATACAACCAACATTGGTCCTTCGAGCCGGATCTCACCTGCCAAGTGAGCGGCTTTTTCACATCAGCCAACCGGCCGGATTTCATCTGCCAAGAAAGTGACCAGAATTGTGTGTCCGGCGCCAGAATAACCAGCAAGTGGGTTTTTAAATCGCCAACAGATTCATCACCAAATCATCCATCAAATCTCAACGAGCAGCCAAATAGCACTTGGATTACGTCCAACAAATCAACTGAGGATTACGTCCATAAAAATTGACCCTCATCGCAAAACGGATTCGAAGACATCTTCATCTATTGAAAGACATTTTCATCCATTGAAATTCACCTGTTGGCAGATCTGTGAAAAGGTAGGTGACATTCTGTAACCCTTTTATTCATTTAATAAAACGATCCTAATGGATCTTAATCGGAAAAGTGTTGTGGTTGTGTGTGTCTCCAGCGAGGTGGTTGCTCATCGTTGAATTGCGCGTATCAGATTATAATAATAAGAACCTTGTTTTGTGGATCAATAATTCAGGATTTAAAAACTCAATCGGATAATATTAACGTACAACAGGTGAACACAATTGATTCGGACATTGATCACCTGGCTGTTACAATTAGGCTGTCCAGTAGAGTGTCCAACTTGAAAGTCGCGTTATAGTGTGCAGAACTGGGATTTTATAGTTAGTGTTATCGGTGGATCCTATACTTGGCAGACATCGTCGTTATTAATTTATATTTTGAACATCGGGGTGTGTATTTGGCTGTGCACGTCTGTCATCCAACTATAATAATACATAAAACCAAAACTGCTATACCAGGGACTTCGCAAACTTCAATTAAATCGAAAATACAAAAATAAAGAAGCAGAAGAAAATAGCACTACTAAGATTCTAGAACAGAATCCTTTCATTTCTCTTCTTCACTTAGATAATTGTTTTTTGTGATCGGCGAAAGAAAAAATAGTGAACATTTTCTATTTTTCCCATCGTATAATTTATGAAAATAAACAACATTAAACAAAACAGGGGTATTGAGTATTAACATTACGTACTGGGCAGTTTTCAACCAAACATTTAACTACCTGAACGTGGCACGTATAATTATCTATCGAAAAACAAAATACAGTCCACTTTTCGAAAATTTCATAGTTGCTGATTTGTCTTTAATTTGCGGAAGTCAGCGTAGGTAGACTTGCGGGAATATTCACATCGGTCCCAGTATTTTCGGTTGACGCCGCTTTGATTCATTTTCAACTGTGTTGCGGGTACTCCACACATCCCACTTCGTTCACTTATAGAGGTTGCATCGTCATAGGGGAATTTTGCGACGGCATTCTGCGCATCGATATTTTCCAGTTCCATCAGGTGCACTCCTCTTATACGATATCGGATTCGCCCCACGTATAGGTAATCTCGGTGTGTTCGGGTCTTCCACGCACCAGTGCATTCAGTCCGTGAATCTTCGAGGTCCAGCAGGTGTACTCCCCTGATACATTGGTTGCGGTGCCACTTACGACAACAATCCTCTCGTTTCACCACTGCATCTCCGCCAGCGTGCAACCAGCTACGTAGATAATCTCGGTGTGGGTTTTAATCTCCACAGAACACAATGAGCAAGCAAAAAACATCTAATTGGATCGACTGCTTGCAGAACATTGCGACCGAGTTAACCGCCGATCACAAGGCCTATTTGGCTTTGGATCACTCCGCCAAATCCATTCACATGAATGACGCGCGGTTAAAAAACTTGGAGCAATCGTTCGAGGACGCAATGGGGCTTCATCAAAAAATCATAGCAGCTCCGAGTGATGACTCCAAAACTCGATATATGGAAGAATTAACGTTCCACAAGCTCAAGGAGTTGTATTACAGCTATTCCTCTGAGCTTAAGGCACAATTGCAGAATGTCGAATCCCCGTCACAATTGCACAATTCATTTAATGGATCAATGGTAGGAGCAAAAGCACCCACAGCAGAGCTAAAACTGCCTCCAATAAAAATTCCTACCTTCTCCGGTTCTTACGAGACGTGGCCGGAGTTCAAAAGTTGGTTCGAGAGTCTCATCATAAAGAACACCGCCATCTCCGATGTGCACCGGCTGCACTACCTCAAGGCGAACTTGAGTGGAGATGCGGAACGTCTGCTTCGAAATACGGCAATAGTGGACGGCAACTTCGAATCAGCATGGGCAACCCTGGTCAAAAGATACCAAAACCTGCGATTGCTCAAAGATAACCAGTTCAGCCTACTTTTCAATCAGTCTGCACTCACGTATGAGTCGGCTGACGGAATCAAGGCACTGGTAGACACCACCAACGAGGCCAAGCAATCCCTTCAAAACCTTGGAGTCTCAGTTGCAGCATGGGAAGATGTTCTAATCTATCACACGGTTCAGAAACTTCCCCCCAATACGCGCGGTTTATGGGAATCGCATACTGCATCGTATGTCGACTATCCAGCTTATGACGTGCTGGAGGATTTCTTTCTTACAAGGGCAAGAACTTTGGATGTTATGGGACAAACGACGTCCAGCGTTCCTCACGGGAAGTCCAGGGGAACACCTGCTACAATTCGTGTTCATAATACAACCGTCGACAAGTGTTCAATGTGCTCGGGTACACACTCGCTCCGTAAGTGTTATAGATTCCAGGCTCTCAGTCCTTACAGGAGAAGAGACTTAGTAGACAAGCGCCACCTGTGTGCCAACTGCCTGTCGAACAATCACAGAACTCAAGAGTGCACGAGCAGGTTTACTTGTATACATTGCAAGCGAAGACATCATTCGTTGCTGCACTCTGACGATATTCGCCCGTCCACTCCTAAAAACGACTCTGCTTCGGTGACGACTCCAGCTGGCACATCTGCCGCCCAGAGTCATCAAGCACAATCAGCGCAGGATTCAGCGGTCTCCACCAGAAAAACGTCGACATTCAACGCCTGCGTTGTCAAAAGCAATAATTTTCAGACTGTTCTTCTGGCTACGGCTCTCGTCAGGGTCTACACAGCTGAGGGACAGCCTCTGACGCTACGAGCTCTCCTGGATCCTGGATCGGAAGCATCTTTCATTACCGAATCAGCATCACGGACATTGAGGCTCAGAGAAAAGAATGGAAACATGTCCATCTATGGCATCGGAGATAAAAGGATGAGTGCATCAACGCAGAAGGTATCATTCATCATCCAATCCAAAGTTAACGAAACCTTCACATTACCGATTCAAGCCTTTGTTTTGCCCAAAGTCACCGCGGCACGTCCCATGCGCAATATACAATGCAGGAACTGGGACCATCTAAAGGGTATCGAGCTGGCTGATCCTACTTATTATAGGCCAGGCAAGATTGACATCCTTCTTGGGTGCGATGTTTATTCGGCGCTTCTTCTGGACGGAGTGATCAAGGGAGCGTCCGGCACCCCTATAGCCCAACCGAATTGGGTTGGGTGCTATCTGGTGGCATCATTGATATCCGATCATCGATAACATCCTTTCACGTACGAACGAAGGGCTCTGAGTTGGATTCTCGATTGACAAGAAGTGGTGGAATGGCAAATGTGGAACAAAGAAAGATGCGTTCACCCTTCGGGAAATCACATCAGCAACAAACGAATCATGAACATAGACTGCAACCACCCGTGAAGGAAGTGGTGCGCGCAGCGTCAGGACTATCTCAGCAGATTATTCTTCCTGCTAGCAGCCTGAATACGCAACCTCTCTGGCTCAATCAAGTGCCTGTTTTGGTTCAACACGATCTGAGCAACAATACAGTTCCTGATGGGTATCACATGCGGTCACAGCACACGCAACAACAACAATCGCAGCAACAGCATGCACATTATGATGAAAATCATCATGAAGATGATGGTGCTCCACAGACACGGACTGCACCAGATTCATCTATTAAGAATCACGCTCGACGACGTCGACAGTGGAAAGACAAATCAGGTGATGGTACCTACCGGTCAAACTCCAGAGTAGCCAACAACACTGGAGAATTAATTTCCATGAACCATCTTACCAGTGGATTGAATACTCTGACAGGCAATGATGCCGACACAAAGTTCAGTTCCCATCCAGAAACTCGCCCAACGCCAAGCAGTGGCATTAGCGGCGTAAGTGGGACACATCCCCAACTGCAACAGCATCAGCCACATCAATCACTTCGGATTCGAAACGCAGATGATCCTATGCAGGTGGCGGCTACTCCAACATTTCTGGTATCGGCACAGGCGGGCCATACTCAGAAGATGGCGAACTTACAACCTATCAATTTCAACGTTGCACAGCCAACTTTAACACAACGAAGTCGATCTCATGCTGAATCATCGGTTTTATCTAATGCACCTCGATCTCAGCAATTACTAAACAGGCACATTCCAAACCAAGATGTGGCAGCACAATTACCACTTCAACATATTGACGACCACATCGCTCAGTTACACCTACCAAATGGTCTCAATGGTCTGATCGTTGCACAATGGCCGTCGCAGTTTTCACGGAGCTTACCAGGATATAATCAAATCAACCGGAAGCTTGACCTCAATTTTGAACAATTGGTTAATACAAATATTCACCGAATCGTTGCCGCGGCTGATGTGGCAAATATCGCCTTTCAGGCACCTCCTCCACAACATGTCGGAGAATTGCAAACATCGATAACTGCACCTGTTATGCCAGCCCAGAGCATCCGATTGTCTGGCATGGCTTCACCAGCAGGCTCTCGTCAATCGAAAATGGTTCAATCAGGAACCCCTGAACCGGCTAGGATTTCTACGCCATATAATCTGGAAAATGTGAATTCAAATTCACGATATACCAGCAATAATAAGCCAGGGAAGGTGTTTCACCATCGTACACAAAGACGCTCGAGAAACCCATACACAAGGTTAGATGACGAAAACCTAAACCGCGTAAAAGGAAGAGAAAACCAAGTCCTCTTTCTATAGCTGTGTCAACGAATTCTCTCATCTTAATGATCCCCTCAACAACAATGACGGTGGCATCATCTCAACCTACGCATTCCAATTCTGTTAGTAATTCAACCGCTATCAATTTAACATCGAACCTACCAATCAGGACATTTCACCACTACCAGTGGCACGTACAAAAATTGATCTCGGGATTTTATGGATTTGATGAGCAGATGCAGCATGCATCAGCATGCACCAAGACGAATTTAAGAATGCACAAGCATTCAATAGCTAACTTTTGCCTTTTGCTCGTGCTCAACTAAAGTGCGCTTATAAGTACACACACATACACACATAAAGATAATGACCTCTTTTCATCGCATGGGAATATCGTCCATACCACACAAACAATCACACACACTTATAATTGAAAATACACATGCATATAACAGATTCAAATATAATTGATAATTCAAACCCACTAATACAGTCAATTAGCCAATTAAATATTGTCACCTTACCTTAATATGATGTCTCCAATGAACGAGACAATCACTAGAAAGCATTTGGGTCTCAATCACAAGCATTCCCGTGATTACCGCGGCCAGACCACCACTGCGCTGACACACCTCACCTGGATAGCAGGAAGGAAAACACGCCTGATGATGCTTCGTTGCCGGCCCGGGAAGATGTTGCGGAACAAGAAGCAACAAAACCAAGATGCTGAGGAAATAAATTATAGCTTCCACCAATAAATCCAAAAGTAAAGCTTGCCAATGATTTAGAAACCAACTTAATGACTGCAACGTCCTAGAAGTATGCAAGGGAAAGCCAACTCCAACAAGCTTGAGCTTTCACGTCTGTCATAAAAGCAAGACAGATATGAAGTGTGCTGTTAGGAGGTTAAAGAGGCATCAAAACCAACGTCAAGCTGTAAACATTGCCAGCTGATAAAGCATTTGTGGATAACCAGTACCGTTGCCGGACGATGACACACTACAGCAACTAAAATCCAATGCACAACGGAGGATGGCTGTTGCTGTTTTTTTGGCAGTTGGATGTACGGAAGTTCGACTGTTTGTAAAAGGAAGAGAGAATTGAAAATTGCGGCAGATCATTGGTAGTTTTCACTATTCAAAAGAACACTGTTTTGAATTCCATCTGGTCAAGAAGGTGATACATTGTTCCAATAAAAGGTTAAAAGTTGAATTCAAATTAATACGTTGTCTCTTCTGTTTTCTTTTGTGTTGCTGGTTTGAAATACAACCAACAACAGTAGTCTGTTGTTTTTACTTATATAACTCCCAATATTATTTTTACAATTAGATACATGAATATAAGTCAAATGGTTACAGTATGCGATCTTAGATGCTAGGTTTATACTTAATGGCTAACATTGGATATTTGTATATAATGGCTATAGGGCCCTTAAAGTAACATGCAATGATTTTAGAATATTCCATGGCGTGTATTGTATGATAGGTAAGTTTGTATTTGTATGATGTCGTCGTGGTCTAGAGTACCTGTGATAAATTTAAATATGGTTCCCAAGAAATTTATACCTCTTTTGCTCTTGGTCTGGTGTGGTATCAACTGGAATTTTAATGATGAGCATGGTGAGAATTATCTTTAGCTGCATGGTTGTGAGCGGATATTGTCCTTGTGAAGGGAAGGAATCCAGAGTATCTTCGACTCATTAAGAAGCAAAAAGTCAGTGGGAATAGATGGAGTACCTAACATCGTACTCAAGAACCTGCCCCCAATGGCAATAGATATATACACGGTCCTGTTTAACAACGCGTTGAATAATGCATATTATCCCGCGCGTTGGAAAACGGCTATCATTCAGCCCATCGCAAAAAAGGGCAAAGACTGCACAAACCCAATGAACATGCGTTCGATAAGTTTACTCCCAAGCATCAATAAAGTATTTGAAAAAACCATCCACAAAGCTCTGTCAAAATGGGTAGACGACAACAGCATTATTCCAAATAACCAGTTTGGCTTTAGGGCGGGTCATGAAACCACACATGCCGCAGCTAAACTGGTTTCCGACATACAATGGAATAAATGTAGGAACCAATGCACAGGTGCCTGTCTGATCGACTTGGAGAAAGCCTTTGATACCGTCTGGATCGAAGGGTTGTATTACAAACTGGTCAGACATGGCATACATAAGCCTTTACTATATGTACTTTACGATATGTTAAAGGACAGGAGGTTCGTGGTCAAAAGTGATAATGTGACCTCTAATAAAACGTATAATATCAAGAATGGCTTGCAACAGGGCGCGGTACTCTCTCCGATTCTTTTTAACATTTATATTAGCGACTTATTAGAAGCACTTCCGCAGGCTATTGCGTACGCAGACGATCTCATAATTTACAGAACAGCTCCGAAAGTTGCGATCATAAATAGGTTAATACAGCGAGACTTCAACAAAGTGCAGCGCTATTGCGATGATTGGAAACTTAAGATCAACTTCCAGAAATGTGAAGCCATCCTATTTAGAACTCAATTATATAAAGCCACGTACCACACAAGGAAAAACTGGCGAAAGCTAGTTATCGTGGGACCGCATGGAGATAAACTGGAAACCAAGAGTTTAGTTAAATACCTGGGCATCTGGCTAGACCAATATCTGTATTTCAACAGACATGTAGAGGCTGCTTTGCTCAAAGCGAGGAAAACTTTTGCTATGACAAGGAGGCTATTTCACAGTAGCCAACTTGACATCAAGGTAAAAGTCATATGCTACATGACACTAATCAGGCCAATGCTCATATATGGTTGCCCAGTATGGTTCAACATAGGTCCAAATTTGATGGAAAAGATTCGGGTGTTCGAAAGAAAGTGTCTCAGAAGTTGTCTCAGATTATATCGGACACCGGAATCGGACTATAAAAAGTATTACTCAAATGAGACTTTATATAATGAAGCGTACATAAATAGGGTGGATAATTTTATGATTAAATTAATCAGAGGACATATTGCGAGAGCAATAAGCTCGTCCAATGACCTAATTTTCGGGGCCTATTATACAAACACTCTGTACTATGAGAGCGTGCGTCGCAACGGCTTTGTTCCACCAGAGGCGTTCCTTGATTTGGACATGAAAGGGCTTATACAGGATAGATCCGGAATTCCGCTGATCTATCATGTAAGTAGATCATCTGTAGACGGGCGATTGTGCTACGACCGGGAAGTAGCGCGCACCGAAGAAGAGCTCCTGCGCTTCAGTAGGGCTATCTCCCACAGAGACCGGGACGATAGTATTAGACAGCGTCAACAGTTCTGGTGGTTGAATGGCATATAAAGACCTGGGTTCCAAAGTCGGTAAAAAATCATACTATCATCAGCTAGCTTACATAGGCTTAGATTTTCTAGAATTAGGGTAGTATAAGATTTAAGTTAAGTTAGGTTGTGCTTGTACATAAAAAAAAAAAAAAAAAAAAAAAAGTTGGTACGTTAAGTAAGTTAAATTTTAAGAAAAAAAAAACAAAAAAGAATGGACGAACGTTTTTCAAATTTTTCTTTGTATTTCAACTAATTATCAGTACTGCCACAAAGTTCTGTCGCCGAAAGGCAAATTATACAAATGTTAAGTAATGTTTAGCTTAGAGCGTCTGCGAAGGACCAGTAAGTTATTATATAAGATAATTAAGCTAGAATTTAAGCATTTTTTGTCTAGCCTTTAATTTAGAAAGTAAGAATATAAAAAGAAAAATAAAAAGTGTTGTAAAATGATATTGTCCTTGTGAACTTGGAGACTTCGATTTGTGGTTACTGTGTTTCCTTTGTCTTCTCGTACTATGTGTTCAATAAACCTGTCGGTATTTTTATTTCGGCGTTTGGATTTCACGTAAATTCTTTCTCCTGGTTTATAGATTTTTTCTGTGCGGTTTTTATTGAAATAGTTTAGGAGTTGCTTTTGTTTTACTTCTAATTTTTCCTTGATGTCCAGGTGCGCCGCTCGGTTGAAAAACACGTCCTCGGGTTTTCTTCCAGTCACTGAGTGAATTGTTCGATTGTACTGTTTGACTGCCTCGAAAATGTAATCTTTACATTCGCCTCCGTTTGCCTTTGTTAATGCCCGGACTATCTCTATTACTGTAGAATGGGCGCGTTCTACTTGGCTGTTGGATGTGGAATGATCCGTGGGGACTCTTATGTGTATCACGTCATGTCGGTCGTAAATGTTTCTGGCATAATTACTAATGAATATTGATTCGTTATCCGTCGTGAGATATCTTGGGCCTTGGTATGTAAAAACTTGAGATAAGAGTTCGTCTAGGACTAAGTGAGTATTTAATTTATTTGGAATGTGGCGTAGGTGTAGGAATTTTGAGTATCTGTCGATGGAGCTGATGTAGATTTCGTTGTTCATATGAAATAGGTCTATTTGCAGATATTGTGAAACTTTGCTTGGTATTGGCGTGGTGCCGATGATATGGTTGTTGGGTTTCCGGTCGTATTTCGTGGTCATACAGACCTTGCAGTTAGTTGCGTATTTCTTGCAATCTTTATCTATGTTGGGCCAATAGTATTTTTCATAAATCTCTAGTTTATTATTTCTATGATTTCGATGAGCTCTTTCGTGGATAGTTTCGATTATTTGAAGCTGTTCGTTAGGTTCGGTTATGTCTTCTAAGAATGTTTGTGTGAGAACAATTTTGTAGTTACTGAATGTTTTCTTTATCTTATCTCCGTATTGGAAAATTGTTTCTTCGTCAATGTTTACTGCATTAATTACATTGGGGTTCAGTATCTTCGTTAGGTTGGAAACTAAGTTTTCTTCGTTTTTGAAATTAATTATGTGTCTTGAGTTTTTAAAGATAGTATGTGATCGTAGGTCATTAGATGATGTTTTAGTTAGAATTATTTGATTTTTATATTTGTTGAGTGCTTGTGGGCTTCTTTCAAATTGATCAATAGGTGAACTTGTAGTAGTTTTTTTACGTAGGCATCGACAAGGATGCGGGTTCTATAAAAAAACACACACTGGAATTGTTCCGAAAACTCGACACCAAAAAAAAGGACGCATAAAATGCACAGGAAGATTTTGTTAATAGTTTCCTTTATTGACGTTATTACCTGCAATTACTTTGGTTTGGTATGTTTTTATGTTTTAACAATCACTACAGTTCATGAGATTGGCGTTATTATATTGAAAATTTACTATGGTTTATTTGTTTTTATGTTTTAATTCGATGGTAGATTTTAACGTGCACTAAGTTCGGTTTGATTGGCGTGGCGAATGACTGAACGAATATTTTTGGAGTTAATCGCGCACATTAACTTTCTAATCTTTTTTTTTAATTTCATGTTGCCATCGCGAATGATTTCAACATATACCCGAATAAAACACAGGAGCACACGGTAACTGATACTGATCTGGGCTCCACTGACGTTGTTCGCGACCGCGCTCCTTGACATAGGAATTTGACTCGGTGACTTGACTCTGTGAAGGGTGAACTCTGACTAACTATTGGATGTCTCTTAACAGACATCCAACGAAACGAACCTAAGGGATTCGCCGCCGAAGGCCAGCCAATGGTGAAGGTCAAAAAGAAAAAAGGGAAACAGGAAAACTCATGTAGCAGGTCAAATCTGCTGCTACGTGTTTGGGAAAGATAAACTGCCGCCAGCTGCAAGGGATAGATTCTTGATTGACGTGAGTCAATAAACCCTTGCCGAAGGCAGGAATTTATTTTGGGATAATGAATCCAGCATTGGGTATGGCCGTTGCTAGATCATTTAAAATAAACATTTTTCGGTCATGTATGATTCGATGCATGTTGTCTTAGGGATATGTTAATCCCGTTGAAGGCACTGTCAGGCGAAAGTATCCGCTTGAGTGTTTACTTTGTGTAAACTAAAATTGGTGGTCATGAGCGATGCTGGTGATCGTTCCAAGAAACGGCAACGGATCATAAAATCGGTCATGCTAAGATCCAAGCAAATATGCGCGCCTGAAAGGACAATGTTTAATTTGATCTTCTCTACTTTAGGAAAGATAGATCATAAAACATGCCGTCGAAAATCTGGCTTGCAGATGTGCAAGCAACCCGAAATGATGCTAGGTCAATGAATGGGTACAAGGATAACACACGGAAAGATCAGCGTGTGTTGGTAGATATGTGCCATCCATTGTTCGGTTGCGGAAGCTCGTGGTGATGCTGAATTGATGTCATGGCAAGATGATACTCTTGCCATGAATTGTTTTCAGAAATGACCGTGGAGAAGGATAAGGAGAAGGTAAGTAGATCATGCGTAGACGGGCGATTGTGCTACGACCGGGAAGTAGCGCGCACCGAAGAAGAGCTCCTGCGCTTCAGTAGGGCTATCTCCCACAGAGACCGGGACGATAGTATTAGACAGCGTCAACAGTTCTGGTGGTTGAATGGCATATAAAGACCTGGGTACCAAAGTCGGTAAAAAATCACACTATCATCAGCTAGCTTACATAGGCTTAGATTTTCTAGAATTAGGGTAGTATAAGATTTAAGTTAAGTTAGGTTAAGTGCTTGTACATAAAAAAAAAAAAGTTAAGTAAGTTAAATTTTAAGAAAAAAAACAAAAAAAAAAATTGACAAAGTTTTTCAAATTTTTCTTTGTATTTCAACTAATTATCAGTACTGCCACAAAGTTCTGTCGCCGAAAGGCAAATTATACAAATGTTAAGTAATGTTTAGCTTAGAGCGTCTGCGAAGGACCAGTAAGTTATTATATAAGATAATTAAGCTAGAATTTAAGCATTTTTTGTCTAGCCTTTAATTTAGAAATTAAGAATATAAAAAGAAAAATAAAAAATGTTGTAAAAATGAAATGAAAATGACCGTGGAGAAGGGGTTTGGAAAAACTCCCAAAGAAAGGTAAGCTGCCTATAAGGTATTTATGTCGGTTATCCTTGGGGATAACCGAATTAATTCCAGCGAATTGGTTGGCGGTTAATGCCGTAGCAAGGTTGTATCATCTTGCAGAAGATTCGACTTTAAGGTAAGTCGCATTGCTGGAAATGGTGGGGATCGAGCGATGCATGGCTCTTCGGGCCCTGAAAAGCCCCACAATCTTACTGCGGAATGATCTGAACATGAGGTTGAGTTTATTTGTTGGCGGGATAGTGCGTCTGCTACAACGTTTTGATTTCCCGGTTTATAGACGATTTTTGCTCCTGGTATGGTCGCCAATTAATAAGAGTCTTCTTATTTAATTACAAAAAACATTTACACTTTGATTAATAAGAGTCTTCTTATTTAATTACAAAAAAAACATTTACACTTTTTTTTTGAGTTGTACTTAAACTGTATTTACAATATTTTAGATACTTGGTGTATCTAAACGCATCACTCGATGAAACCTGACTGACTCATTCCACCGTTCGCCTGTATCCCTTTTCCAGTCATCTTTTGTTGTTTCTCCAATTTCTTATCTCACACTTCATTTGGGTCGTGGGATCGTTTTGATAATCCTGGTCGATGGTTGTTTGGACAGCTGTGTCATGTCGGGTGCAGCATTGAGTCCTATCTTCAATGCTGAAGGTCTATCTGTTGCATTGTTTGGACAGATGCAACAGTAAATCCTATCTTTAATGTTGATCACGTTGGAGGTCATCATTTTTATTACATTGTGATGTAGGTTTGTGATGAATCTTATCTTCTAGTTGGGAGTTGGGTGTGTTAACTCGCGCGGTTCCCTTCTTCCCCAACGATGTTGTTTGACGAATATCCAGTGAAAATTCCAGCATCCAAAATGATGAAATGAAATGCACGTTTTGTGTAGTTTAATTGTTTTCTTTAATTTGTTATTTGTTACTTTTTTGAACTGTTTTTATGTCTAATGCTATTTTCTACTTGTATACATTCACATTTGTTGAGGTTGAACCGTACGCGCGTGCGATAAACCAATAATACGGTTGTGAAGAAGCAGCAGAATGTAAGGCACGCCAACACACTAAGTGAGTACGCCACGGTGGCATTTCCACGAGTTAAAACTGTGTGCATTATAAAATCGAACAATAAAATCTTGCTGACCGAACGGAATTGGAATGGATCTAATTTAAAATCGAACTCTTTTTAACTCTTTAACGGGAATGGTTGTGATACTCAAATTGCCGACAGACACGTCTTTCGTTTTGCTTCGCGCGCGAGCGTATGCATCCGCATGCGACCGATCTGGTCGATGGTTATGAAATGACTCATTCGAAAAGGGATGAAGTTGGGTAATTTAATTTTTGCACTTGACAACCAAAAGAGAACATACTTCTGCTCTCTCATTGCCACGTCGATGTGTGGTGGATTACATCGGTAAATTGATGATCGAAGAAAGCGGGAGAATGAGAGAACAGAAACACGATGTATGATTATCTTGGGGTGGATATGGTTGTATGTGGATGAATCAATGTAGTTCTGAGCGGAACCCATTGACCTAATTCGGTAATATGGTGAACTCAGAGTACATTGATCTGTACGAACACAGAACTGTGAAGCAGGGGAAAATTAAGCTGATGCTATTCACCTGCGAGAAGAGAGCATTGATCCCCGGCGAATGAAGTGTCTGGAGAAAGTGTAAAGGAACGCGGCCTTGGCTAGGGAAATCTGATCATCGGAACTAACTTAAATGCTTTTATAATTTGCCCAGCGGTCGCAAGATTAAACAACCGCCATTTGATCAGGCTATGCCGTTGCTAACCGACATGATACGATTTCCTGTGGAAATATCATGGGTTAGCGAAATGGGGTTGCCTTATGGCAAAAGTGATACTCACCTCCTCTTGCACTCTCAATACCTTATCATACTGCGGGAAGAGGACAGCAACGATTCTGGCCATGTCACTTTTACTTTTTTGCATTTGACTACTATTGTTGTGTAGTCTTTTCATGACTATCCTGTAGGCGCTGGCCCATGGGTTGTTATTTAATTCATCCCTTAGGGAGCAAAACGATCACATTCCTCAACTCCTTCCGTTTGTTGACGAATTCCGCATGTAAATGTGGGTGTGTTACCGTTTCTTCCTCTTTGTTACAAGCGTCGCACACCGATCGCACATGGGCAATTTTTGGGTTCCACTAACACACTGGTTTGACAGCCCCTGCTGGTTGTCTTTGTCATGGCTTAGAAACATCACTTGTGGTAGTTAGCCACTTCATGACTTTTCCAGCCTGCCTGTTCACGTCAGCCCCTGCGTCAAACTGTCCGATTTGGCCCTCCAGTATATAATCGAGCAGTTCCGCATCGGGGTCCTTCTCTTTCCAACCGTTTTTCTGGGCTTTCTTCGCCAATTTGCCAGTAATGAATCCCCTGTATGGAAATATTTCATATATCACGGCTTGGTGGTCACTATGGGTGTAGGTGTCCAAAACTCGCCACTCCATACTTCTTGCTAACATGGAGCTGAGAGAAGGAAAGCGGTGCACCTGAGAGGCATACTATGTTTGAGGACGTGTAGTCCTTTCTTCATCACTGACCCACCATCAGTTGGGATGGGATCGATCTTTAATTGATTTATCTCTTTCTCCGATCACCATACTAAAACGCAGGCGATCTGGAAAATTAGAGATATCATTATCGTGGATGATTCGTTTATCCCTGGCACCACGGAAAGCGTGGTAAATAATAGGGACTCCACGTTTGTCTTGGATAAGTCCTTTTTTATCCAAGAAAGGGAACGCCTCTGGGGGAATGAACCCATTCTGAAGAGTACTCTCCATATACATATCATTGGGATAGAATGCTCCCGAAAAGAGATCATTTTCACTGCACATTGCCCTTGTTGTCTGACCACGAATAAGCTTGATAATGAAGTCATCTATTCTGTTTAGTCCTGATTTGTCATACAGGACTTTATTGGGATAGTATTTCTTATACTGCGACTCTGGGGTTCTATACATTCCGAAGCAGGAACACAAACACTGCCCTTCTAAAGTGCGCAGTGTGCCGGAATGAGGGACACCCCGCTAATTATCGAGGATGTCCTAAATTCCGAGAAATAATGGCAAGAAGTGGGACCCGGCAAAAAAACACAGAGCCAGCTCGTACTACAACAATGCCCGTAACATCGCAGCGGTCGTACGCACAAGTTGCGTCGGGTGGGAGACCACCAAACCAGGCTACAACATTGGTAGCCACAAATACTCCCACACAGACTGAAACAACATCGCAAGCAGACGTGGTCACGGTTCTGCTTAATCTGCAGAGACAGATGACACAGCTGCAAAATCAAATAAACGAGATCTACTCGTACTTGCCCAATCTAAACAAAAAGTCAATATAACGCTTTTTGTGGTGCCAGGGACAAACGGATACTTTATAACAGTGAAATATCTAATGCAGCAGTTCACTTGCGCTTTAGCATGGCAAGAGGGGATCGAGATAAATCTATAAATGACCGATCCCATTCCAACTGGTGGTGGATTAACAATGAAGAAAGGACTTAAAATCCCCAAATATAGTAAGATCTTCAGACGGTACGCTTTCCCTTCCCATTCCCCGTTCCCCATTTCCCTTTTCATATATATTGTGACGAGCTGGCAAGACTCCAAAACAAAGTATTAGAATATTCTGGAAAGTACTGGAAAACTGGAGACTATGAGCAAAAAGAAGCGAGAGGGAAAAACAATGTGTCCAGTGACAGAAGAGTCACTTTTGACAGAGGAGCGAAAAGGAAAAGAACGGTTGTCAAGAGCAGAAAAATAAAGATTAAATAGAAAATTGACTTCACGGCTTATTTTGTGTGGATAATTAATCCAGCGAACCCTAAGCTCGCTACAATTGGTATCAGTAGTGCGATTAATTGAAGAAATAAGTCTGTGAAAGTGTATTGTGACGATGTCAGATCGACATTTGGAGGATCTTCGCGTTCCTGAGTTGAAGAAGGAACTTGAGGACCGGAATCTGGATAGCAGAGGACAGAAGCAAATTCTTCGACAGCGTCTGCAAGCAACAATGGAGGAAGAGGGTATTGATGTCGACACATATGTTTTTACGATACGGCCAGACTGTCCGGATGGAGAAGAAACAGCGAGTCAAGATGGTGCCAACGTAACGGAGAAGAGTTCGCCACAGTTGGACATTTCGGAGATGGTCAGGATGATGATGACAAAAATGGACGCGAAAGCTGCAGATGTTAATGCAAAGTTGAATGCCCAAAATTCAAAATTCGACGCACAGACAGCAGATCTGAATGCGAAACTGGATCCCCAAACGCAGTGGATGAAATGTAATTTTCAACACTTTGAGGAAGAAATTCAGTCCAAAATTTGAAACGAAGTAGAAAATCTGGATCTAAAAAACGAAGCTGAATTTAAGAAAGTCACCGATGAAATAATTCGAATCGAGAAGAGACTTGAGTGTGTTGAGAGAAATAAGACATCGCCTAGCAATCAACATCACTACAGAGATACAAGGATGCAACCGTCAAACTTCGATGGAACGGGACCCTTCTCCGTATTTATACGTCAGTTTTACGCCGCGGCCAATTATAATAAGTGGTCGGATGAGCAAAAGTCAACATCACTAATAGTGTCACTCCGCGGGGCGGCTGCGGAATTGCTACAAACCATACCAGCAGAGAACCAAACAGACTTCCAAGCGGTAAGAGATGGCCTCAAACCTAGGTATGGAGACAACCACATGCAACAGGTCTACCGCATGCAACTGCGGAGCAGAACACAGAAACCTGGAGAAAATCTTCAGCAGTTGCAGGCAGATATTGAGCGATTGACAAACTTGTCTTATTCAAATATGACTAAGGAATTTCTGAACGAGGTAGCAATGGATGCATTTATAAACGCACTCCAAGATCGAGACTTGCACAGGCCGTTCGTTTGGTGGGAAAGAAGACGGCTAATGGAATTGGCATACGAATCTGCTAAACTGGCTACCAGGAGTACATATAGAGTCCGAGAAACGTCCGTCCAGGAATGTTCCCACCAAAGAATCGGGTATGTACAACGGAGAACCCCGAGACCTGTTATGAAGTGATGGACATGCGGCGGAGTCGACCACATCTCTGTTGACTGTAGAAAACGTCGACGAATGAATGAAACATCGAGTGAGAATTATTGTTCATGCGCTAATCATAAGAGAAGACTATCAACGCACCAACCTGAGGTGAAGAAGCGCATTGTACCTGTCAGAGTACTAAATGCGTCCGAGGAGCCGGTCGCAATAAGAAAAGGAGAGTTAACCGCAGGATGTGCACCCGTATCAATGATAAGCTCAATTAAGCAAGGGAAGGTGCATAATAACGCGGATGCTCTATCAAGAAGACCATGTAAGCCAGATTGTAAACATTGTCATAGAGCAGAAGAGAAAGAAGAGGCGTACGACCTGCGAAAGGTACAAGTAGAAGTACTAGACGGGTGGACGAGTGATACTATACGCGCAGCTCAACTTCAGGATGAAGATATGTCGCTAATCCTGGAACACAAAGAAAAGAACGAGCGGACAACTTGGAACAATATTTCCGACAAGAGTGGAACATTTAAGGCATATTGGGCACAATAGAATTCCTTGCTGGTGGAAGATGGAATTCTAAAGCGTAAATGGGAAGCCGCGGTCGGAAAATCCCATCGAATGCAGATTTTAGTCCCACCATCAAAAGTGAAGGATGTACTAACAGAACTGCACGACGGGGCTTCCGGTGGACATCTGGGAGTTAATAAGACACTTTCAAAATTACGATCTCGCTTCTACTGGCTTCACATGAGAGATGACGTCGAGTCTTGGTGTAGGAAGTGCACAATTTGCACTGCGACCAAACGACCAAAAGCAAAACCAAGGAGCGGTATGGAGCAGTACAACGTGGGTACCCCTTTCGAGCGAATTGCGATTGATATCTCAGGACCATTCCCAAAAACAAACGACAACAACAAATACATGTTGGTTATCATGGATTACTTCAGCAAGTGGGTGGAAGTCCTTCCAATTCCAAACCAAGAAGCAACAACCGTCATTGAGCAGCTTATCAATAATTGGATCAGCAGATATGGAGTCCCCTGTGAGCTTCATTCCGATCAGGGCCGAAACTTCGAATCACAGATATTTCAAGGCATCTGTGCGGCACTGGGCGTAAGGAAAACCAGGACCACACCCTTACATCCGCAGTCAGACGGAATGGTCGAAAGGTTTAACCAAACAATAAAAGAGCATTTATGGAAGGTCGTTAGTGATCACCAACGAGATTGGGACAAATATCTACAAACCTGTCTCATGAGTTATAGATCGGCTCATCATGATACGACAGGCCATTCTCCAGCAAGAATTATATTTGGACGAGAGTTACGATTACCAGCCGATCTGCGATTCGGAATACCTCCAGACGCCATAGATGAGACCGATGACTACGTAGCCGAATGAAGAAATCGCCTCGATGAGATTCATCATTTGGTTCGAAAGCGAACCAAGGTATCAAGTGACAGGATGAAAACAAGGTACGACGTTCGAACCAACGCATCCGGATTTAATGCAGGCGATAACCTGTGGCTTTATAACCCTCATCGGCAAAAAGGAAGGTCTCCGAAGTTGCAGCAACATTGGGAAGGATCGTATAAGATACTCACAAGAATTATCGACGTTGTCTATAGGATTCGGCGAAGACCGAACGCCAAGATGAAAGTGGTACATCATGATCGACTGGCGACTATTTGTTAACCCAGGAGACCAGTGAACTTAGTTCGGGACGAACTAATCTAGGCGGAGGGTAGTGTGACGCATATGGCAATCAGTACTAGAATATTCTAGAAAGTCCGAAATAAAGTACTAGAATATTCTAGAAAGTACTGGAAAACTGGAGACTATGAGCAATAGAAAATGCGAGGCTATGGAACGGACGGAAACGAAACACTGAATCAGAAGGAGGAAAAACGGTATAAATACGTCACACGCAGATGAAGAAGCAAGAAGTAAGAAATAAGAAGTAAGCAGTAAAAGACGCGATAAGTACGGAAGCGATAAGTCAAGAAATCGTTAAGTGTACGGTAAAAGTAACGGTTGTTATTAACAGACTAATAAAGTATTACATTAATTCAACATCGATTTAACGGCTCTTATTTATTAAAAATAATCAATCCAGCGAACCCTAAGCTCGCTACAATATTTTAGACGGTCGGTATACTTGGGGGATAAAAGTCGAGATGCCAAAACACGGACACTTATTCCCTTTTACACCCAACGATTGTTCGCGAAATAAAACACAATTCAGGTTAGAGATTTAATGTTTAACTTTTATTCACAAATTACATTCAATATCTGTGGTGATTGTTCTGGACACTATCGTACAAATGATAGTAATTCAAACACCGAGTATTTACAAATTGTTAAAAATTGTTTTAGGTAATTCAAACACTGAGTATTTACAAATTGTTAAAAATTGTTCCAGGTAATTCAAACACTGATTATTTCCAAAAGTACACTCGATCGTTGACACACTTACACCTTTGCGTGATTAATACTCGAGACTGGTAGATAGCTTGACGGACTGCGGTGATGGTTTTAATCTGACTCTTCAGCTTAGCAACACTGACCCAGCCTCCGGTGATTGCGATGGGTTTCAACGGGCACCATCGCAGAAGAAACAATTCTTCCTTCGCCTCCTATGACCAATGAAAGGCGATTTTCATTCCACTGGAAGGTTCGCTTAAATATCATCCAAAACAATCGAATGTCTTTGGCGAAGGAAAGGGAAAAAGAAAGGGAAAAAGCACACATATGCCACAGGTCAAACATGCCGATCGATGCATGGACCGGGCATATCGCCGCCGTCCGATAAGGATACAATCTATGATTGACGCTAAGTCAATAGAGCCTTTGCCCACGCTGGCTAGGCACAGGGTAAATGGGATAATGAGGCTGGCGGGGCATACCGTCATAAATTATAGGAATCGGTTTCCTATTCTGTTGGTCTTATATAGAGGAGACGATCGAGGTTACAATGCATGAGTGCATATTATCTTAGGATTTGTTAATCCCAGAAATGTTGCCGTCAGGCGAAAATATTTTCTTGGTGTTTACTTTATGTAAACGAAAGCCGTTTCGATAGCCAGCGTGAGAATCGTGGCTACTCGTTGTTTAGGTAAGATGTCCTGTCATGACCGATGCTGGTGATCGTTCCCAGATGCGGCAACGGATCATATAATTGGTCATGTTGGTATGCGAACAAATATGCATACTTGAAGGCCAATGGTTAATTTGATTTTTTTCTTTCGACAAATAGATCGCAGGCATGCCGTTGGAAATCTGGCTTGCAGATGTGCAAGCCAGCAAGTAGCCCGAAATGTCTTCTTGGACAATGGATGGGTGAAAAGATAAGGCACGGAAAGGTTGGCGTGTGTTGATGAACATGTGCCGTCCATTGTTCGGTCGATACATGACGGATGCACCGAGGTAGCTCGGTTGATGCTGGTTTGATGTCATGGCAAGATGATAATCTTGTCATGAATTTATGTTTCCAGGTATGACCGCTCGAAGGAGGGCTTGGAACAGCCCATAAAAAGGTAAGCTGCGTAGAACAGGTACAGGTAAGCTATTGTAATGGTAATTGTAGGTTTTATGGGGTTGGGGCGATGCGTGGCTCTTCGGCGCCTTGAAGAACCCCACATACTCACAATTTAACATGAAAATTGGTTTTACTTTTTGTACAGATTGTTATCCTATGTTTGGGTGGGTGGGAGCGAACATACAGGGCAAAATCTCTGCTTTCAACCCGGCGAAGGCCAGGACGATCCTTGTCCCCGTTCAATCCAAGTTGACACGCAGTCTCCACGGGACACCCCTGGATAGCTACTTTGGCACCCGCCAAGTAGTGAACCAATGCATGCAGCGACATCCTGAGAAACGTTGTCGCCAGGCTAACAACCTTGCTCGGAAAAACAAATTATTATGGACAATTTAACAAGTCTCGGATATGGACCAGATACCGGTGGAGAGATTTGCTAAATAAGGCCAAGACAGGATCCTGGTTGTAGTACCGATGGTGATGATGATGATGATGTCATTCTATGTTTAATAACACAAAGAGAACAACATGCATGAATAATTATGTGATAACAGTGTTCGCCAACAAATTATCATTAGCAGAAGAAAAAATTCACTTTACTTTATCGACTTTACCATTCATTGTTCGACCACTCATTAGATCCTGACTGTGGGGAGTATGTCTAAGAATTGTACCTTTATATACCCAACAAAAATATAAATAATGATTGTCATCAGTTCAAGGATTGTATATAGATCGCTTAAATTGAAAATAGTATCACATTCGGAAAATTCAATTTTACTTCTTCTACTCTACTGAAATTCGTTCCGAATGCCACCAGACACATACCGGAAGTTAAGGGAGTGATTAAGATAACTTCAAATATCAAGGTTCAAAGGACACTTACTCCCACATACCAAATAAATCCAACAAAAACTCAATACTTTTTGAACTACTTACGATTAAATGCACGAATGTAAGACAATATTAACTCTTTCTATTCCGTTGAGGCAATATGTGATTTCTTGCTCCACCGGAACTAGATTAATTCAAAAGTAATGACTGAAACGGTTCTTATAAGTTTGCGGTTTCCGTTTGTTTCACTTCCTGTAGTTTATCAACATGTTTATTGCACTCTGTAGGTAATTTTATGTTATAAAAAGAGCCCTTGGAGGTAAAAGTGATAACAACATTAATGAATAGTTTACATTGTGTATGAAGTAATATTTAGTATAAAAATTAACTAAAATACAGTGTATATTTAATTACACACTTTGAACACTTTTTGTGGCCTAGTTAAATTTAAATGTGATTCATTTTCTGTATCTTGCAAATGTGTTATTCACATTACGACCGTAAACAATTCCGCTTAGATTTTCCCGGGAAATTCTTGACCTAAGAGATATTTGTCTTCGGCGTAAAACTAAATAAACGTTCCTGACTTTATTGTTTTGTTTTTTTAATAGAGATATAGTTTTGTTTTATATAATACTGATTTTTTTATATAATAGATATAAATATCATACTTGACACATAAAATACATGAAATGACGCCATGAATATTTATGCCGCCTCCCTATGCCTTAATATTTTCTAATGGAATTTCTCTTCAGGTTTTGTTGCAGAGCAATAGGACAGCAAACAAAGTGCAACGATTTAAATGATTCAAATGACTCGACGAAGTCGCATTCTTTTCGGCGCCCAAGAGTATGTAGTGGCAAGGTTGCAGTCGAAACTTAACCATGCCGCTGAATAGAATTCGAGGTGTGTTCTGAGGCAACGAGAAAGGCAATGAAGTGATTTCTCAATTAGAGCGGTTGCCAATTGAATAATCTTCTCTTCAGTGCCGTGGATGGAAAACGGTGTCCTGGCCATTAACCTCGGTGGCTGTTCAACAAGAAAGGAACGGAAAGAACCAATTGTTAATTTTTCAAGCGGTGATTTAAATTATTATTTAATTGAAGGCTGTTTTGCTGTTGCCTTGGGGTGGACTTTTGGATTTAACAGTGTTAGAAAAGAGTTTTGCTTTTTTTTAAGTTCCTGACATTCCTTGTTACAAGGTGATATTTTATTCCAATAAACAAATCAATTATAATTGGGTTTTTTCTTTTCGTATAAAACGAAAACGAAACATTGGTCCTTCGAGCCGGATTACCTGTTGGCGGATTTGAGATTGCTTGTTGGCGGATTTAATATTGCTTCTTGGCGAATTTGAGATATCTGTTGGCGCACTTGTTGCCTGATTCTGTTGGCGGATATTATTCACAGACTTGTTGCCTGATTCTGTTGGCGGATTTGAGATTGCTTGTTGGCGGATTTAATATTGCTTCTTGGCGAATTTGAGATATCTGTTGGCGCACTTGTTGCCTGATTCTGTTGGCGGATATTATTCACAGACTTGTTGCCTTATTCTGTTGGCGGATATTGTTGGCGGACTCGTTGCTTGAAATTTTGGTGGCTCGCAGGTAAACTACGATTGGCGATGGGCTCGTTCTAAGGCTCCATTCGATTGTAGGTGGTACGCTGAGGTTTGTAGTTTTTAAATACGGAGCAGTTTGCACACGCTTTTAAACAAACTCCTTATGAAATTGCATCCCTGACCGGTGACCAATTGCTTCGGAACACCATACCGAGCAATTATTTGGTCGAAAAAGACTGTGGCCATCGTTTCTGCCTCCGCATTCGGGAGAGCGTAGCAATCTATATATTTAGACAAGTTGTCTTGGAATGTAAGTATATATTGATTGCCGTTTGGAGTGCGATCAAGAGGACGTACTTTATCTAAGTATACTTTGCAATATCGGTTATTACCATATGGGCATACGTATGTTCGGTGAAGATTTCATGGTTTGATATGTTTTACATACTTTGATGTACTGTTTAATGTCGCGCATCATGTTCTTCCACCAAAAATGTCTACGTATTTTGTGATACGTTTTACTCACTCCTTGGTGTCCACCCAAAGGAGGATCATTGTTGCGGAGAAATCTAGTACATTCGCAGTATACCAGTTGCGCGACAGCTGTCACGGACCAGCTGGCCGATTGTCACCAACGATGAGGTCAGCAGCGTCCCTTTCTTGAATTGGCGGTTATTCGGTTTCGTTACTCAATCTCAGTCTGCAATCAACTTCCATCGTGGGCACACCGTCTGCAACCAATCTTCATCGCGCGCACACCTTCCTTTGTCGTTGTTGTTAACCAAACTTAAAATGCCAAATAAACTAACTCAATCTCACAAAGTAAATTGAATTGTTGTGCGTTATTGTTGAAAGTAAAACACTGAATTGTAAAACTGTCACGTCATCTTCACACTCGGTTTGTTGCATTGTAGACGAGCTTTTCTCTCCCCCTTTGCTGCCGAACGTTTTCGAGAGCCTTGGTTCGTTGTGACCGTCCATCGGCGGCCAATGAAACGCGAAAACTTTTACAAACATTTTCTGGTTCTTCGAGCCGGATCCAGTGCCGTTTGGATCCAATAATCGCCGCCCAGTTCGCGGCACAACACACCTGTGAACAGCATCAACATCAACAACAATTACAACAGCAACAACAGCTTCTGCAATTATCTATTCAACAGGCAACTCAACATCAGTAACAAGCTGAACATAGGCAGCAGCAAAAACAATCAACCACATTGGTCGAGATAAGCTATTTCCAAGCGCATCTACTACTCTGAATTTAAAACTTATACACGTAATCGAATACTGCAGAAGCTTATTTTCCCAAGAAACTATTTCAACCAATCGAATGGTCTAACATTAAGTCCAAAGTGTAGTGCGCAGTGTAAAAACAAAAACGATAAGGGTTCAGCAACGCAGACGAAGAGCAGATTCATCAATAAATCGAAAACGTTTCGCATAGTCGTGCTCTCTGCGCCGTAATTGCAACAAAGGAAATGTATTTTCAAGCGCTTGTGTACTAATCATTTAGTACACGTATTTATATACATCTAGTCCAAGATCATTAAGTTTCACATTTTCGATTTGCAGTGTTGAAAATTGTACACCATTGAAATGATGTTCACGGTGACTACTCATGAGCAGCCACAGAAGACAATTTCGAGAACGACAGTCACATCAGTGATGACTTCACAACCAAGTTCACCTATAAACATCAACTACTGCTCTGGTTAATAATCCATTAATGCAGACAACATCTCTAAAAGTTGGCCAAACTACAATTAAACCGATTACTTCCAACGCAGGATCTGAGAAAAGAAGTACCATCATCGGTAGTGAAAATTCGGACAATTCTAGTTGGGATCCCATGCCACCAATGGCACCACTTAGTTCTGGAGCATTAGTACGCTCCAATGTCATTCTACAACAGCAAATATTACCAGCCAACAACGATTCGAGTTCGGCTTCTATTGCTTCTAGTGTTGTTAGTTCATCGCAAATTGAAGGTGAAGCTCCCTTTGCCGGTTTCGGAGAGCTTCTCATAACAAAGTCGAGTAAAAATATAAGTACATACATTATTGAAGATAACAGTTCCAAGGATTCTTTAAGTCGTGGATCGAAGGACAGCGGCCGCCAGATAATAATTGCTTGGTGATTTGTTGGATAAAAAATCACCCGAAACCCCTGTTGGTACAAAACGAAAGCCTGACGACGATTTTGATGAATCCGATTCGGAAAAGATGCTTTACGAGTCGGAACCAAAAGTAACAACGTCAAAAAATGCTGCCAATTTCTATGCAGAAATGGCGGCTTCCATCCTCGAAGATGAAGAATTGGACGGCGAACTTTCTACAACAATAGTTCAAACCAAAGTGCCTTTAACATCTGCTCCAATACAATAACCAATGACGATTGAGGAACTTATCGCCGCTCAGTTCGCGGCACAGGATGCTATCGCTCGCGCTTCCTCAACCTGCAGGACAAGGGACAACCAACCCTGACCAGGATCGAAACAACCAAACGTGCACTAGGCACCAAATGGGAAGTCATCTCCAGGCGGCGTCACGACATCTTCTACACGGCGGCACCGGAATATCAACAATACGTGTACTTCGCGGAGGACTTTATCGGCGAGACCGAAGAAATATACCTCGAGGAACAGACAAAGCTCCTCGAGGCCCAGTACGCGCTCGCGTCAGCCCCCCCAACAATTGCCAACAACGCCAATCGCCTCCACCCTAGCGAGCTGCCCCCAGTGCAGCTGCCAACGGTCGCCACCAAGCCAGCGGAAATGGAACCGCACCCCAAACCAGTAAGTAGGAAGCAGCAGGCCGCCGACCAGAGTGCCGCCTGCCCAAAGCCCAACCCGGCCCAGGTCCCGATGAGCGACCCAATGCCGAAGCCCCCACAGAAGCTGATACCACGCACGCGTTGTGGGGCACAACATGACATGGTCGTTCCTGGTGGGTTGCGAACTTACAACTCCGACCCAGAGGAACTGGTTCCCTTCACACCGACTCCAGAGCAAGCAGTGGGCACGGGGCACATAGGATCCGTGTCAGATCCAATGCCCGTGCCTTCCACGAAGACGCCATCGACTGTTCCAGCAACAGCAGCCGGCCCAATGACCAACCACCCCCGTGTCCCGATACACAGAACACCGCCGGCACACCTAAGGCAACGGGCTCCATGCACATTCTGCAGGGGCTTACACACTATCTACGCTTGCGAGGGCTTCCGATCACTCACACCTGGCAGTCGGAAGTCCTTCGCACACAAAAGGAACGTGCCTCAACTGTTTGGATCGCCACCGCCTACGCGACTGCCACTCTAGCAAGGAGTGCCGTCGCTGCCAGCGGTGACATCACACCTTGTTGCATGTCCGGACAACCACCACCAACGGGACAATCTCACCGCCGCTCTGGGCCAAAGGATCCGCCCCCCGTATCGACCCCCATGAAGGGGCCTCCGCACACACAGTCAGTACCCCTTCACAGCATACCGCGTTGCTCGCAACCGCCAAAGTCATCGCGACGTTGGAGAACCAACGGAGGATTGAAGTCCGTGCTCTGCTGGACCCCTGCTCCAGCGGCACCTTCATTTCATCGTCACTCGCCCGAAGGTTGCACCTCCGACGCCAAGCATAATCCGTCCCCACCTACGGTGTTGGGGGCACTCGTGGCCTTGCCGCCAGGACTCAAACCGCCATCAGCTTCACTCCTCGCCTCCACGGCTCGAAACAATGGACACTGAGGCCCTTCATCCTGCCCTGCCTATCGGGGTATGTACCACCACAACAACGGGGGATCTCTCGTTTATGGCGGATCTGGAGCTTGCCGAACCGAACATCGCCTTCGCCGACAAGGTGGACATCATCCTTGGGGCAGACATGTACCCCACCCTCATTCTGGAGGGTCTAAGGAAGGACCCACGTTCCGGCCTCGTCGCGCAGGCCACTGAATTGGGATGGGTGCTAACAGGAGCGGCACCCGCCATGGCATCCAGCTTAAAGGTCACAAGGCCTGTCACCAGCCATCACATGGCCATTCCTCGTGGGTTGCGAGTTTACAACTCCGACCTAGAGGAACTGGTCGACCTTACGACTGATGAACGCAGCTCCCATCAGAGAACCAAAAGGGGGTCTCGTCGGCATCGGCCCCAGGGGTCACCTAAGAGGCCCATGCAACTACCAGCCACCGAGCACTTGCGTAGCCCAACTACCAGAATGCCCCTCGCCCGCTGAACCGCCGAAAGGGCGAGGGGCAACCGAAGAGCCAGCAGCCTGCCCACCCAAAGGCTTCAAGGCACCACACCACAATAGGGATAGGAGGGCGCAATGCCCCGCTGGCGGGCGCGGCTCCCCAGCATCCAGGGATCAACCGAATCCCAGCGAACCAGCACGCCTCTCAGTACATCAACAGAGGCTGCACTCCAACAGCTCCGGGAGGCACTTAGCCTGCTACTGCTATTCCGCCAGAACACGCGGACAGTGCCAGTGACGACACCGCACCCGACTGCACGCTATAGCCTCACACGCCAGCACCCACATCCCGCCGGCTACTAACTTCAGACGCGCGCCAACGGGCGCAGCACTTTCCACCACCACCGGCCTCGATGCAGCGAAACCCATCACTAGCCATCACGTGGTCATTGATCGTGGGTTGCGACCTTACAACTCCAACCCAGATCAACTGGCCGGTTCCACGACCACAAAAGGCAACGGACATCAGCGATGGGAAGGAGGTTCCTGTCGCCATCTACCCTACGGACCATCCCAGACACCCAAGCCTTTAGCGCTCCTCGGGGCGGGCGGCCCGCCCCAACCGACCCGCCACGTGAAACTGGACAGCAACATCCCACCATCAGAGACTCAACGATAAAGACCAACCGCCACCAACATACCGCACACTCCCGGCCCCTAGCCACCGTCCCCTGGAACAAAATGGTTCGCCAATGATTGGCGAAGGCGGGCGGAATGTTGCGGATTGGCAGCTTGATGTGCTGGGATGTGCTGGAGAAATCTAGTACATTCGCAGTATATCAGTTGCGCGGCAGCTGTCACGGACCAGCGGGCCGATTGTCACCAACGATGAGGTCAGCAGCGTCCCTTTTTTGAATTGGCGGTTATTCGGCTTCGTTACTCAGTCTCAGTATGCAATCAACTTCCATCGTGGGCACACCGTCTGCAACCAACCTTCATCGCGCGCACACCTTCCTTTGTCGTCGTTGTTAACCAAACTTAAAATGACAATCTCACAAAGTAACTTGAATTGTTGTGCGTTATTGTTGAAAGTAAAACACTGAATTGTAAAACTGTCACGTCATCTTCACACTCGGTTTGTTGCACTGTAGACGAGCTTTTCTCTCCCCCTTTGTTGCCGAACGAGTTCGACAGCCTTGGTTCGTTGTGACCGTCCATCGGCGGCCAACGAAACGCGAAAACCTTTACAATCATGGTATTCCCGGAGTTGGAACTGAATGTCTTCAGGATTGGTTATCTCCATCCCTTTTTCCGAGCAGGCCGGAATGGGATTCTCGTTAAGAGAGGACTTATCGTCATTTGCACTATCCTGAGTTCCTTCGCTTGGGCGCGTGTAAGTACATTGCACCTTGGTAGTGTAGGAGTCTCATCACAAATTTGCGGGATATGACTCAAGGTATTCGCATTAGTGTTGTATATACAGGGTTTATATTCGATTTGGTGGTCGACAAGTAGTTTGCGATGGAACCTTAGTAAACGTGACGTGGGGTCTTTCACGTTGAATACTACCTTTAATGGTTTGTGATCCGTATATATGTTGAATTTTCTACTTTGTAAATAACAGCGGAAATTCTTAGCCGCACAAACAATGGCTAGTAACTCTTTCTCGATCGTAGAGTAGTTCTTTTCCGCCTTATTCAAGGTTCGACGGGCATACGCGTCTGGCTGGTCCTTACCGATTTCGCCTTGCGCCACCCAGTGCTTCATTACTTGCATCCCTGGTCCGATTAAAGGGTTTGGTAAAATCTGGATAGATTAGTAGTGGCGGCGAGACCAATAACTCCTTTATGTTATCAAATGTTTGTTGGCATTTGTCTGACCAGGTGAATTTGACGTCCTTCCTTAACAAATTTGTTAAGGGGCGTACTATCATCGAAAAATTCGGAACAAATTTTTGGTAATAGTTCGCCAAACCTAGAAACGATTGGACGTGCTTTACCGTTTTGGGAATAGGGAAGGCCCTGACACTAGCTGTCGTGTCGGGATTTGGCATTGCCCCCTTTTCGGAACAAACATGTCCCAGATATACTACTTCCTTCTGTAGGAACTTTCATTTCTCCGGTTGCAGCTTAAGGTTGTGGTATCTCATTTGATCGAATACTTTCCGGAGTTTGTCATTATGGTGTTCTAGGTTTTTCCCATATATGACAACGTCGTCCAGATAAACAAAGCCTTCGATCCCTTGCAACCCGATTAGGACATGGTTCATGAACCTATGAAACGTAGCTGGTGGTCCTTTTAGACCAAATGGCATACGTTTGAATTCATAGTGCCCGTAATTTGTGCTGAACGCTGTCTTACTTCGATACCTCTAATCTACTAAGACTTGGTGGTAGCCGCTGGCTAAATCGAGGGTGGAAAAATAGCGTGAGTAACCGAACTGGTCCAAAATGTCCTCTATTCGAGGGAGAGGGTACGCTTCACCGATGGTTTTGTCGTTCAGTTTCCCGACATCGACCACAACTCTCCATCGGGCTTTTCCATCGGGTCCCGCTTTGTTAGGAACTACCAAGAGTGGTGAGTTCCACGGATTTTTGCTTCATTGAATGATATTCTCCAGCATATCCCGTACTTGCTCGTTTATCAGCTCTTTCTTGCACTCCGGCAGACAGTACATTATTTGATTTATTGGTGCTTGATCCTGTATCACCGGTATCTCATGCGTTATGGCACTGGAACACGTTAGTAGGTCACCTTTGAGGTGGAAAATGTCGTTAAACTCCTCACATTTTTCCACTATGTATTGACATTCTTGAGGACTTGGGTTTTTCCCTAAGTGGAGTTCCTCGTGTAATTGTGTTAACCTTGGATCTTTTGGCGATTCCTCCTCTGGGAATAAATGTCAGATATACTGGAGATGTTCCCCCTCCGAAGGTTTTTATCCGAATTGTATCCCATAGAACGGTTGTCCTCTTTTTCCAGCGGAAGGATGGAAAACTCCTTTATTGGATGTAATATACTTCCACCATAATCCGGTCTATGGTTTGGAGGTAGCTTGCGATATTGAGTACCTCTACTTGGGCACTCTTCGCTTTTCCTACAATACAATTGGATATGAAAATCCCTGATTGTACTGTTTTAGGTACTAGCATTACCTCTTCCCGGTTTTCCATGGGGAGTCTCAGCATTTTTCGTGAACGTGCCGGTATTATCGCCGGTTTGTTCAGAAAAATTTCTACTTCCGAAGCGTTTGGCAGTGGATGTTCCACCACTGCTTCTTCTTCGTTAGCTTTCTTTAGTTTGTCAGCTTTTTCTATGGGGTTGGGGTTCTTGGAGCCTGACAATTTTTCGCCACCTTTACCCTGTTTGGGTAGGGTATCCGGCGTACTTCCGACCGCGGTCTGGACCTCTGTGGATCCCCTTGGCACGGTTTCCCGACTGGTTGTCTTATGTCCTGGCATCCGCTTCCTATATTTTGTAAATTCAACGGAAAAACTTACCGGATTTACTTTGGTTTGGAAGAATTCCAAACAATTCCCGGGTCCATTGACTTTACAGTTCCTAGACAGGAAGTCGTTCCCTAACAACCCATCTGGTGACAATCCCAGTAGGGAGTCTATTACCTGAAAGCTACAGGCTATTTGTTGTCAACCAGTTGACGAGTCAGCAACAAAAGCAATGTTTTTCAACCTGCTGGTGATCAACGTGGGAGCAACGCTTCAAAACAAGGTAGGTGGCATTTTACATAATTCCTTTTATTTAATTAAGCGAACCTTGTGGATCATATCCAAAAGAGTGTTGTGTGGTGTGTGTGCCTTCGACATAGTGACTGTCCAGCGGCGATCTACGCGAGTTGTCTCGGTTTATTCCTTCTTGAGCTTAACCGGGGGGTGTTGTCAAGGGAGCTGTTCAGCGGTGGTCTGCGTAAATCATCTCGGTGTATTTTTGTTTCTCCTAACCAACACAAAAATTTATGAGGATCACGAAAACCAAATCCCAAGTCAACAGACTAATTTCAACTAGGAAATGGATAACTCTTTGATATTAATTTACACATTACATTCGATTCGATTTGGTTTTTATTGATAAGAAAAAAATCACTGATATTTTATTTCTCCTGATATTTAAGTATCAAGATAAAACGTATTACAATAGTGCTCTCCAAGCGTTCTCAACAAATAAATTATAAATATAATTCACTCTTTGTACATGTGTATTTATTCATCGTTACTCCACAAACACTGGCAATTTGTCTTGTAGGAATTCGCACGAACATTTGCAGAGTGTACACCGTCAACAAGGGGGCTTAAGCCAACATTCCACGCGAGTCATCTTGACTGCATCTCCGCACACTTGGCAGCAAAACACATAAATGTTTTCGGTGTGTTTTGTAGTCTCCACAAAACAGGATGAGTAAGGCGAAGATTTCAGCTCTAATTGATAGCCTATAATATGTCTCGTTCGAATTGACCGCCGATTACAAGGCATATTCGGCTTTAGATCAAACATCCAAATCAATATATATGAAATAGGCGCGTTTGAGGAATTTGGAGCATTCGTTCGAGGAAGCAAAGGGACTACACCAAAAAATTATCGCAACTCCGTAAGACGAAGCTAAAACAAAGTATATGGAAGAACTAACCTTCCATAGGCTGAAGGAATTATACTACGGCTATTAATCCGAACTTAAGTCACAGTTGGAGCAAGTCGAGACTCACCCGCTGGGACACAGTTCGTTCAACGGCTCAATGGGAGGAACCAAGGCGCCAACAGCGGAATTAAAGCTTCCCCCCATTAAAATACGAACCTTCTCCGGTTCTTTTTAGACTTGGCCGGAGTTCACAAGTTTGTTCGAGAGCCTCATTATCAGGAATACATTTATATCCGATGCGCAACGACTACATTATCTCAAGGCGAACTTGAGTGGAGAAGCAGAACGTCTGCTAAGGAACACCCCGATAGTCGATGGCAACTTCGACTCAGCCTGGGCAATCCTCGTAAAACGTTATCAGAACCTGCGGTTGCTCAAGGACAATCAGGTCGGGCTATGTTATATAATTAAAGCTCAATTAATTATCCCCCCCCTTTGAAGAATTAACATCTCGTGTCTTCACATATATCCTTCCCCTCCTTCCCTTCCCTCCAAATTACTAATTTCCCTTTACCGTTACAATAGAATATCCCCTTTACAATAGAATATAATTTAAATAAAAGTAAACCCCCATTTAAAACCCTATTCACATTGTAATAGCCATCTTCTTTTTATTAGCCATAGTCGCCCCCTATTAGCCACCTCGGCCGCTTCCTCGAAATCACTATCGTGGAAGCGGAACGAAAAAGGATATGTGGCGAAAGACACGAGATTGTTCGCTCTTGTTAATCGTGTGGTCGACGCGGACAGTTCGGTTGAGATTTCGGTCCCGTAAAAGTAATACATATAAGAAGAAGAAAAAATATGTAAATGAGCTTTGAGTGCGCGTGTGGCTTGTAGAATCAAAGTAACGTAAAAAGAAAAAAGAAAACTGTTGGAAAAGAATCGAGTTGAAAAGGAATTGTGTGTAACGTAAAAAGAATTAACAAATTAAACGAGAAAAAGGAACGGAGAAAGGAATTGTGTTTAATCAATTGATACATGTTTGTGATTTATCATTAATAAAGTAAACAGAGGTGAACATAAATCAAACAATTAAATAAAGAAATGTGTTGTTGTATTATTGTTAGATTCGATCCAAGAATAGCGGGTATCAACATACGTCCGCAGGAGAAAACAACACAGGGGGTAAGTTCTGTGAAAGACAGATTAATTGTTAAAATAAAATATAACAATTTGGCGTTTAACAGCTACTATTCGATCAGCTAGACCTCACGCATGAGTCGGTTGACGGAATCAAGGCCCTGATAGACACCACTAACGAAGCCAAGCAGTTGTAGTGCTCGAAGAAGCCCTACCTTTTTTCTCCCACATTACATATTTCTCCCACATTACATTTTCCTCCCACATTACATTTTCCTCCCACATTACATTTTCCTCCCACATATACACAAATCCTACCTATAACAAAGTCCATTTCATATCCCCAAGATAATATTGAATTCAATGTCAAACCAAATCGAACTAAACGTTCAAATTCTCATTTATTGAATTCAAATTCATTTATTCAATTCAATGCATTTGCTCGATTCAATTTCCTAAAATCAAACAGCATTATTTTCCCATGTATGCTATAAGCAATTAACACCTAAAATTTCCTACAAGATCCAAAACCTAAAAGTGCACATGTCCAAACCAAGGCATATTTATTCGATACGCCGACACACAATTCTTGCAATCATAAACATCATATTTTCACATACCAGATGTTTTATGACTTGCTAATAGACACGGATTCCCAGATCCTAAACTAACAACCAATTTCCACGGATCTTGTGGCCAGGTGGCTAACACCAACAAAAACCCCAAGAAAGGATCAAACGATAAGTGGCGATGCGCCTTGACCTTCGAAAGAAGATAAAGATATTTGATAATTAGAATTTTGAAGTGAGAAGGTGAACACCTTGAAAGAGTGACTTGACTGGAGTCGCTTAGAAGAGTCAGTGAGTAGCGTGCATAAGGAGAAGACCTCCTCCAAACTTATGGATGATCAAGAAAATAAATTAATCCTTTAAAAATTATCAGTCTGTCTTTTACTTTACGACTTAACAAAAAGTTTCTTTGACGCTACAGTGTTTTTCGAATCGCCATTTGATCGTTTCCTCCTCAACTAACAAAAGTGATTTTCATCAATAGTGTTTACGTCGCTAGTGAATCAAGATAATCGTGCGGTATTAAGGACAACAACGGTAGCCCACTCTTCCCGGGGAACCGGAAGCACGGTGCTGCACCAAAAAATAATAAGTGAATGATCGTGAATGGATAATCTAATGACCTCGTAACTAAATTGTGTGAACTCTTACGACGTTAACTTTACAAAATTGTGTAAAATTTTATTGACAGTGGTTTTTCATACCCAAGTGAAGATTCGGTATATTTTTAAAAAACACAATTTTTGGAAACACATCTGAAAGTGAACTTATTAAAGCTAGTGTCGAACTCAAAAAAAAAAAATTATATAAAACGGAAAGAAAAAGATTCGGGAAATGTGCGATGACGTTCTAATCGAGTCAGGGCGCTTAACATCGAGGCAAAAACGAGCAGCTAATGAAGATATCACCGCAGCGACGTCCACAGCAGCAGCGATAAACAAAAAAGGAGATCAAGGTATTCAAAATTTTATGTTATTATTTTAATTTTTTTTTTTTTAATTTTTTTTTTATTACACTTCTCTCGGGAGAGGCGACCCTATAGCGCCGAGTGGGCACCCCGAGATGCCATCAAATAACTGTTGCAGTTCTTTTTAAACAGCTGCAGGTTGTAACGCTCCGGGAACACTCGCGTGGGAAGGGAGTTCCACAGCTTCCCCGCTCTGTAACGGAACGAGTTTTGATCCGGGGATGTTCGCGCCATCGGGAGATAAACCACAAACGGGTGCGATCCGTCGGATTGTCTTGTAGAGCGAGCGCATGTAAGCCGAATTGCGTGGAACAATACCACGAATCTCCGAAGAACAGTACCCGTGATAATATCTGTAAAACAGACAGAGGTCGGCTAAGCGCCTTCGATGTGATAGCGACTGTAGTCCCGACAACAGCGCCGAGCCCCCGATCAGGCGGATCACTCGTCTCTGTATGCTCTCAAGTAGGTCGAGCGTATGTTTAGGAGCCGAGCTCCAAACATGAGAGCAATATTCGAGCGCGGGTCTAATTTGAGATTTATATAGGAGAAGAAGTTGGGCCGCAGTCAACTATTTCTTGGCTTTAAACACATAGCTCAGTTTTCCTGAGGCTGACCTGGCGATACTCGATATGTGTTTTTGCCATGATACATTCCCACAGACCGTGACGCCGAGCAATCTCAAACTTCTCCAGCCTGGAGGGCCCGGCCATTCATCACCAGCTGTGGAACCGATGATCCACTTTTCTTTGTGAATGTTGTATATTGTGTCTTCGCTGCGTTGAAGTCGACGAGGTTGGCCCTTCCCTACTGCAGAGTCCTATCTAGATCCTGATTCAGAGAGTCAATCTGTCTACATCACAGCTGATGCGACGCAGATGCACTAATCGGCCGAGCACTCGTAAAGCAGGAAACAAGTGTCCTATAATCCGCAAACTGAACACTTTGTTATCCGTTGTCTCCAACAAATCATTGATGAGAAGCAAGAACAAGGTTGGAGTCAAAATAGAACCCTGGGGCACCCCTGAATTAACAGGATACAGATCCGAACACTCGCTGTCCACAATAACCCGGGTCGATCGATTCTCGAGGAAGCTCCTCGTCCAGTCGCAAAGCTGTTGGGAAAGTCCATATGAACGAAGTTGGCTCAGCAATGCCCCGTGCCAGATGCGGTCAAAAGCCTTGGAGATATCCAATGCGACCGCCGTTGACTCACCATGCCGTTCAATCGCAGATGTCCATATATCGGTTATAAGTGTCAAAAGGTTTCCCGTGGACCGTCTGCCACGGAATCCGTATTGACAATCATTCAGAAGTCCGTTGCACTCCAAATACTTAACTAACTCTGTACTGATTACTTTTTCCATTACCGTAGATAAAATAGACAGCAATGCTATCGGACGGTAATTTTGTGGGGGACACTTTTTTCCCGTCTTTGGGATTGGTTGAAACCGAGCGATTTTCCACCAGGCAGGGAAGGTCCTTCGTGCATAAGATAAGCGGAAGAATCTGCCAAGAACCGGCGGGAGTTCTGGAGCACAGTTCTTAAGGACTATTGCTGGTATTCCATCCGGGCCGGTTGCCTTCCTACAATCCAGTTCACGTAGAATGCGTTGAATAGTGCGCGGACGAAATCTCATTTCCCGCATCGAAGACCGTAGCGGCGAGATCACAGGTGGCTCCAAAAGGCCGGAATCGAGGTTGGAATTCGCGGAAAATAAATTCGCGAAGACATTAGCTTTATCCTTTGAATTCGTGACTAACGTCCCGCTGTCTGTCACCAACGGAGGGAAAGAGGAGGTTGTGAAGTTACCGCTGACAGCTTTTGCCATTGACCAGAAGGAGCGCGAACCAGTTGGGCACCGAAGGAGTTTATTGATCACCTTGTCGTTGTGAGCTTTCTTCGCGGTATCAATCGCCTGGTTGCACGCGTTTCTGATTCTAACAAAATTCGTTCTGTTAACATCGGTGGGATTGAAGCGCCACTGCTTAAAAGCTCTATTTTTTGCCGCTGTAATTTGTTCGCATTTTTTATCAAACCAAGGTTTATCAGACGAACTTCGTTTGATGGAATGTGGAATGTACATCTCCATCCCCAAAAGAATAATCTCTGGTACCAACTCCGCGCAAGCGTTAACATCGGAGTCTCCGAAGCACACCTCGGACCATGGAAAGGATGCGAAGAAATCTCGCAAATCGTCCCAGTTAGCCCCATACTTCCATACATGGCGAAGCTGCCTAGGCCGGTTATTCGCTTGATATGCAAGTGCTTGCGTGGCAGATACCAAGCAGTGATCTGAGTTTCCCAGTGGCGTAGAAACCTCTACGGTATAAGTACGAGTTCGGTTCTACGGTATAAGTACGAGTTCGGATGTCAAAAACAGATCCAGGGTGTTCGCATAATCGCCTCGGGTATCCGGCACTCGCGTTGGCTCCCCCACGAGTTGAGTCAAGTTGTGGCTTACAGCAAACATCTCCGCCAGCCTCCCAGCCTCGTCGGTTCTGTTAGAATGTAACAACCAGCCGGAATTGTGCACATTAAAATCGCCAAGGACAGCAATTTCAGAAGCTGGTGAATTGAAAAAGGAAAAAGGAGAACCTTCAACATAAATGAAAATTTAAATTCAAATTTGATACAAGGGGACAACAACAAGCCCCAAAATAAAATAAATTTATGTGTAAAAAAAAAATTTGTAAATTTTTAATAATATGACATAACTAAAGCCCGTCGAATTATTTAAATTACCTTTTACTGTGATAGCATCAAACCAAAGGGGGATGCCAAACTTACTTGTTTAATGATAAATAATAAAAACCCCAAATCGGAATTCGACATTTGAATATAGGTATGCTAAATTTAAAATCTAGTGAACTCACATATTTCAAAATATACATATATATTTACACATATTAAATTATTATTATTATTAAATACATAATTGTACCATGGGCCCTGTATTTTTAGCACCGACATTCGATCATTAATAAATTGCACATCTTTTACATGGGGTGTAATCTTCTTGCTTATGATGAAGCCAGTCCCGAGGTTATGTGTATCTATACCTCCACACGCCATTGTAACGCCGTTGGTTTAGATTACTTGATGTGGGAGTCGGACTTCCTGAAGCGAGTTAACGTATGAATCACCCAACCAATATTCATCCAACAACAACTTTTTTTTTTTTTTACATTTCTGTATTTATTGACCATAAATGATTTGTTACAATAAGTAATACAGATAACTTATAATTATCTTAGCTTTAATCGTTTACATATACTTGTTAGTACATTTTTCAAACATTATTATAAAGTTATATATTTCATGGGTGGACAAGATAGGAGTAGGTGGGGCTTCCTGGAAAAGGTCAGAAAACCAGGATATAATTATTTACTTAACCTATAACTAATTTGCTTAACTTAACTTAACTTAGCTTAGCCTAGCTTATCTAATTATTAAATCTATTATTATTACAATAAGTTAGAGTAGGGTGGGGCGGGAGGTATAGTGGTTGATGGGTGGAATTTGGGTTAGGGTGGGTACTATGAGTCGGGGATATGGGTTGGGGGAACACTTTCCGATTGGTCGTTGAAACGCAAGATATTAGAGAAGGGTTGTATATTACAATATTTAAACTGGTGAGGTGAGAGTTCAGTATTGTGGTATACGATCTCATTGGAGTTGTTGACCAACCTGCCAGAGGTGAAGAGAGTTCTGGTGTGGAGACAATTCGGGTAGGCAGTTCGGTTGTCTGACGGAGTCGATGTGAGCGCATTTATTATCGGATTGGGATTATTAGGAAGATTTTCGATAAATTTGATGGACAGCTCGAGGAAGCGTCGATCTATACGTTCAATATTAGCGGCATAGTAGAGCGAACTACTGTTGTAATATTTGTGGGAGTTAGGATGTCGGTTGAGGCCAGTGATAAGTCTGAAGCATTTCCTTTCGAAAATGCGTAGCTTCTCCATTTGGGCGGGTGTGATATGGTACCATATCGGGCATGCATATGTGAGAGTGGGTCTGATTATTTGTTTGTAGATAAGTGATTTGACTTTGGAAGAGAGACCAGTTGGGTTGTGGCTTTACGAATCGTATTTTTAATGTGGGCGGAGAATGACAGATTGTTGGTAAAGGTTATACCTAGATACTTTAAGGTTTTGGAGGGTTTAATTATATTGTTATTTATTTTAATTCTGATTTTATTATGGCAGCGAATAGTGTTGTTTGTACAACTCGCGTTTCTGCCTTTAAAAACTATGAGCTGAGTTTTGGTTGGATTTAGTTGAATTCTCCACTTGGTAAAGTAGGCTGACAGGATTGGGAGATATCTGTTAATACAGTTTCTTGCCTCCTTGACAAGCTTGTTGCTTGAATAAATTAAGGTGTCGTCGGCATAGTTGAGCATTGTTGTATTGGGTAACAGTGGCTGCGGTGCGTCTGATGTATAAAGAAGGTATAGTAGTGGGCCGAGGATGGATCCTTGAGGAACTCCTGCGGTTATGCTATAAGGTGTCGAGAGAGTTGAGTTTATTTTCACCATGAACTTTCTATCAGAGAGGTAAGAAGCGAGAAGTTTTGTGGAGTGGATGTTTAATCCATACATTGAATGAAGTTTGTATAACAGTCCTGTGATCCAGACACAGTCGAATGCTTTAGCTATGTCTAGGGAGACACATACCGTTGGGGATTGGTTTTGGAGGTGGGTCGTCACATCATGTGTCAGTTTTAAGAGAGCATGACAAGTGGAGTGTTGTGAGCGGAAGCCAAATTGAGAGTTCTGAATGAGGGAGTTATCCCTGGCAAATGAGAGAAGATTTTTGTAGATTTTACATTCAAGAATCTTGCTAAGCGAGTTTAGCTGCGATATCGGACGGAAGTTATCCGGGTACTTGGAGGGCCCAGATTTGCTAATAGGGACGATCACCGCTGTTTTCCAACTTTTAGGGAAATGTGAAGCGTTTATTATGTGGTTGAGAAGAACGAGAATCGGGAGCAAGTTGCCTGGGTGGAGTCTTTTGAATAGGAGGTTAGGTATTCCATCTAGGCCAGTCGATTTTTTATTGTTACGTGAAGTAATGACTTCGGATAGTTCTTCAAGGCTTAGGAATGTGTCGATTCCTACGGGGTGTGATGCTTTATTGGTTTCGGTGAATTCAGTAATAAATGGTGTGAGGGATGGCTCCAGTGAGCGTGGAATGTAATCGTTCACGGTATCGTGGAAATTTGTTACTGGGAGGGTATCGTTTTGCTTATGGACTTTGCAGAAATGTTCAGCGAGAACGTTTGCTATATCAGTGTCCGACTGGACGATGTTATTATTAGTTGGGTGAATAAGATAATCTGTTCGAGGCTTGAGTTTGCGACCCGTTCGTCTGTTTATGTTTTTAAATAGATCGCGATTTGGTTTGATACTGTTTAAGGTGGATGTGTAGGTCTGATTAGTGAAAACTTTTAGTTGTCCATTTATCAGGGAGGTCAATAGCTGGATCTGTTGTTTAATAAAAGGTGAGTAGCTAGTGTGCAATTTTCGTCGGAGTTGTTTTTTTATACGTAATAATTTTGTGAGTAGGTTGGGTAGGGGTTTTCCTAAGTGATTATGAGGAACGATAGTGGGAGTATGGCTGAAGAGAGCATTTCCCAGTATTTGCTCTATTTGGGCCGCTGCTTGGTCAATTTGTGTAGGGGGCAGGTTAGAAGATTCCGGTAAAGAAAATTTTGAAAAGCTAGCAGCAATATCCTTATTGACTTTTTTCCAGTTTGTTTTGGTGAAATTTGGAATAGGATTCAGAGTGTAGAGTGGTTCAAGTGAGGGGATTTGAACCGAGGTGTGGACAGAGCCATGATCCGAAGGGAATGTGAATGACACTGTGGGAGGATTAGATGAATAGCTATCTGTAGACTTTAGGAAGAAATCGATTGTTGACTTGGTTGAGCTGCAAATTCGAGTAGGTTGCAACGGGCAGTCTGCGTAGACATATGGATGAAGTCGGAGGAGATCAAGGAGTTGGCAGCCGTATTTGTTGCATTTGATGTCATTAAATGCAGTATGTCGTGCGTTCCAGTCTCCTCCTATTATGAAAGGTGCTGGCAGAGACTGTTGGATTATTTGTGAGATGTCTGCACTAGGGAAGTTTGGTTCACGAGAAGGGTGAATGTATATGGAGGACAAGACCAGTACTTTATTATTTCGGCAGAAAAGTTTAACAGCCGTGTATTCGACACTAGTTATATTAGCAAATCTAATCTCAGCAAATTGGAATTTTTTATGTATTAGGATTCCCGTACCTCCATGAGGGCCAGAGGTTCGTGGGTTGGACACAAATGTGTAATTAGGTATGTAGACTCGAGAAGTGGATTTCAGCCAAGTTTCTGAAAGCAGAAGTATATCTGGGGAGAACTTTTCAACAAACAGTCGGAGGTGTTGTCTACGGGTGTGGGAATAAATGGACTCTGAGTTGAGGCAGATAAGGGTTAAGTTATACGTTAAGGGAAAGGATGTGGGAAGTTATTAAATTTAAGATCTGACCTTTTTTTTCCAATTCGGAACTGTGTTTTAAGGTTGGTAGTAGTGTCTCCAGGCTCCTGATGTATCCCAAGATATCCAGGTTGAGAACGTTGGGGTTGGGTTGTTGAGATTTCGGGCAGCTACGGGAACTTTTCGTAATTTCTGCATATGATGTTCCTGACCCCCTGAGATGGGATGGTTGTGGTGATAAGGGTTTCGTTGCAGCTGGTTTGGCCGTATTAGTTACCGTATGTAACGAACGTAGCTTTTCGGGGCATTGTGAAAAACTAGCTGGATGTGGGCCTCCGCAGTTACAGCAAGTTATGGTAATTTTTTTCGTGGATGTTGATCCATCGGCGTTTGTTTGCTGAATTATTGATGGTTCTGTGCCAGGCGGGTTCACTTTGCACTCTCCTGGTATATGCTGTTCGGCACATTTTCCGCATCGTGTACTTAGGTGGCACGCAACTGCTAGGTGTCCTGATCCTTGACACCTTTTGCAATGGAGAATGCTCTGTTTATGTGGCTCCTCGATCGTGATTTTGTGTGTGAACAAATATTTTATTTGTTTAAGTTGGGTGACATCACCGTTCGGTGGGATCTGTATGATTCGCAAGCTCCTAATATTATTCTCCCGCATGTGTGGGGTTTGAAAGTAGTCCAATCTGTGGATTTTCATTGACGGGCATATCCTCAAGATTTCGAGTGTAAGTTCCTCGGTAGTCCATGCTGGATCAATGTGCCTTATGATGAATGTTTTTGGTTTTATCTGGGCATGTTGGAATGTGAAGAACTCGTGTTTGTTCTCTGAGAGTTTTCTTATTGCCATGTCGTGATCCGTTAGAGTCATCGTCTTGATAGAGATCGAAGATCCTTTTGAGTCCGTGGTAAAATTTCTGTGTCCAAGGGCATTCTCAAGCGTCTTGATGACTTCTTTGGTACTATTAGGATTTTTAATGTAAATTGGGGGTGGTCTCACCTTATTTGTATATTTCTGTCCAACTGTTTGCCAGTGGTCTTCTGGTTTGTGGGTATCTTGGGGCGGTGGCGAGATATTCGATGATGATGGGTTATTGTTGAATGTTAATGAGATGGGTTGGGGAGGAACCTCCTTCATGGGGACGTCGACATTGGTTTTGGTTTGCGCTTGAAGAGAGCGAATTTTTTCTTGTAGTTGTTCCATTTGGGCTGTTAGTATCCTTATTGTTTCCATCGCGTCATCGTATTTTTTGTGGTATTCCGTTGTTAGTTGAGTAGCCATTGTAACTACTTTCTTCGGTGCGTTCAGAGGACTGTGAGCAGTTTTTTTCTTTCGTTTTTTAGGTAGCTCGGCAGTACTGGGGCCGCTGACCAGCATCTGCGAACGCAAACTCCGGATGCGGTCGCCGATTTTATGTTTTGGTTTACCAATTTTACTTCAATTTTAAAATGTCGCGCAGAAATTTATCAAAATTTTCCACTTAATATTATACACGATACACTATTGTTCGGCCACAGACCGTTCCTAATGACGGTCACACATTTATGTCTGCACGCGCACACGTGTTTTCTTTTAATTTTTCTTTTCTCTTTTGTTTTTCAAAAGCAGTAGCACGACGCGTCTACACACCTCGACGATCGCAGAGAGAATGACCAACAACAACTAGCGTCTGCATTTTTACGATCTTCTAGGAATGTGTTTCCTATTCATTCCTTAAAATATTTAACACTAAAATTGTGTCTAGGCACCATAAATCCAAAAAAACCCAAAATAAAATGCTAAGAAGCAAAACACATGTATCTATACGATGGGTCATTAAAAACACATTAGAAGATTCCTAGGTTAAGATAGAATTTTAGTATAAATAGCATAAAATACTGTAGAGAGTGTTCATAGTTACCTGTAATTTTACAAATAAAATAAAGAGGCACAGCTTCCAAAAAAATTTTTTTTTTTTTCTTACAAAATATATCAACAATATCTAGCGCGTTTTCTACGATCGTCTGTATCGCGCCTGGTTTATATAACGTTCGAACATTCCACATGCCGACGCGTATATCGTGCTTTTTCCGTTTTTCCCTACGTCTTCTTTTTGCCGAGTCGGTGTTTTCTTGATGATTTATTCACTTATGGTAGTGTGGGTAGCTTTCCTATTATAATTATTGGCGGTTATTTACCTGTGATGACTCCTTGTCAGGCGGTGCGTTGCTCGTCATTCGTCGGTGGTTCACCAATGGGGGGTGTTCGTTTGGCGGTTTTCGCTTTCTTTACGAAATTGTCCTCTACCTCATTGTCCACAGTCCGTGAACGGCGCAACTGTTCCTTGGTCCTAGTTCACCGCCTATGAACTGCACAACTATGACACTTACAGTTTACCAATAAAAGGGAGTGAAAGTCGTTATTCTAACTTAAAAGATTTCTTTATTGCTCTCTTAACAAAATTTGAAGACTCCATAAAATTACCAAAAAAACAAAACAAAATTCAAAGCACTGTATAAATGCAATTATTTGAATGATTACAAATGCATACAAATGTCACATAATCAATTAGGTACAGTGCGTTACTTAACATGGTATAAATGCACTTAGTTGCATGATTAATGAATACAAATGTCACTTAACTAATTATCTACAGCGCGTTACTTAACACGGCATATATGCACTTAGTTGCATGATTAAAAGAAGTGAACAAAAAAGGTCAAGGAATTAAACTTAATGCTGCACACCGATAACACGCCAATATATCACAATAGATAACCGCTTTAGCTTTTCAATGCCGACTGATTTCCTCGAACAACTGAACTCGACTCTCATTTATGTGTTTACTTAACGTGGAGGCCCGATGTGCCTCTTCTTTAATACATTCCCAAAGAACCGCCCATCCTCTTAAATTAACCACCTTCCAAACCTATAGTACTTACCTGCAATTAGGGGCAGTGTAAGTTCCCCGGCAGCATCACACCTGAAAGTTAAACCTCATCAAGGCATGCATCACATTGAATTATTATATGAACCGTACCATATCTCCATCAGCTCGGCTTGTCAGCAATTATAATAGATAAATACTTGCTGGCCAGCGTAATTGTTGACACAGTTGTAGCCGATGGGTTTTTCTACGGGTCATAATCATTTATTGCCCCAGTCCCGAACTTCGCCACACTTGCGACCAATTTCCTTCATCGGTTATCTACCGATCATGGGATTTGGGCACTAATATGATTGACGTTAGACAATCATACCCCAGATCATGCCTAACGATGCTCCGGCCTGTTAAACAAACAAACTCACAATAGCATCACTGTGTTTATCCTATTAATCGACCGCTGGTCCATGGCCACCCTGGGCGAGATGTACGCTTGCACATCTGCAAGGCTAATTCCTCGCCATTATACTCATATACCGGCACCGTCTTGTAAACAAGACCCAAATTTTCGGCTGACCTATCGTCACCAGAATGTATAGCCTACAATGGCATTAGCATGATCGCCTAAGTAAACACGATGTGCATATCATCGTGACCCTTGAAATAGCGTTTTTGTGTATCTTAAAGTAAAAACCTATTTCGTTCTCAGGCGCAGGTCATCAAAGATTTATGGCCCTCGAAATAGCGTTTCTGTTGATTTAAGACACAGAAACCTATTTCTCCCTTCGGCGATCTTCGCTATCGCGTATCTCTATAATACCTACAATTCATTACACCAGCCCATGTTTATTCAGGTGCATTTTCGTCGTTGCCGATATGCAGGCTGAAGGGCAACGTACTTGTCCTATACGGACACATATACAATCCTCCCCTATCGATGCAATTCGCGGCCATCGAATCTGATGGATGTGAATTGCATCGTGGAGTCAGATCCTAACCACCGCGAAGCGTACACCTACCGGGGGCGTGGCGTTATCAGAGTTTAATTTTAACAGGTAAGAGTGTGCACCCGTCGAAAGTAAAAATGCTACCTCCGGTCCCATTTCTCCGCGACTAGTGTGAAGTGGCAAAATACGAATTGTTTCGGTGATCTACGGAGTATCTTCCTTGTCGAAGTCGGTGAAATTAAGAATAAGTTTTGTGAGTTTGACTATTTGAGACAGATTGAGTGTGTTTCTAAAACCCCGAAGATCTTTGAAATATACTGAACCGCCAAATGGGGAATCTTCAGCTTTCGATCGTGAACAATTAATAAATAAAAGTTACTAGTATAATACAAACCTATTCAAGAGTTATACCGTAGCGAGAAATAAAAAGTAGTTTAAGGGAACGAGAACTTTGTGGTTCCAGACGATCGTTTGTGAAAATTGATTCAGAAATAAAAATAAAGAGTTTACCACTAAAACAACACAGTGCTTTTCATTTTCTCTTTTATTTATGGAATTTGGTGAACAGTTTTGTGCGGACAAGTGTTGGGGAATAAGCGAACCCGTGTTACGACGACACCAAATTATTACCCCACACCTCCACGGAATCTGAAACGCGATTAACTTCAGCCACCGAAGCGACAGAACACCAAAATCCCATCCATCGCTTCGATAACCATATATGGTAAGGTTCTCTTCAGCGTCAGCAAGTAGGGCGCGAAACATAAACGATGGTTGCTTCTGTTGCTCATGGTGTGTGTGTGTGTGTCCATAGTATGCGGATGGTGGCCTATCCAGGATACTCGTGTGCATGTTAAAATGCTGCAGAATTTGCTTCCGACGTCTGGGCGCGAGATAAAAGAGCAAGCTTCGTTGGTTGGATAACTTGCTGTGTATTGGGATGCATGCGATGATCTTCGCGCAGGTGCGTAGTAAGGTAAGTATATTTGGGTAGCGCCGAATGGCGGGGGTACTAACCACTATACTATCGAGGAGTTTCCCCAGATGTATGCTCCGTTTATAATTTCTTACCAGGAAATCAGTTGATGCAACAAACAACTGGTGAATTGCTTTCTAGGCATTAGTTGTGCTACATGAAATTATGCGCTTGGGGAAAATGTCTCTTGTTGCAGTGCTAATAATTAGCGAGAATATGACTTACATGGCTAGGAGACACTTTAAGCAGATAACTGGGAGGTGCGTAAATTCTTTCTAGGATCTATGCGCTTTAGGTGGAAGTTGTATGCTTAATTGTCAGGCAAGTAATAGCACTCAGCTGTACTTGCCACAATACCTGTATTATAGGTTTTCGTAAGCTATGGGGGGTGTTTTCGCATCATAGGCGAGAAGATAGGCAGTGGCGATCGAAAGAACCGCCACAGTAGTGTCGGCTCATCACACCTACGCCTACCAGGTTTTTCGTGGGATTGTCTTTTGTATATTGATTATTCATTTTTGTTTCCACGAGTCTTGGGATTTCAAATAGTCCGCCATATCAGAGCCCCTCTTTGATATGGTTAAGTCTGCTTACTGTTCTGATTCGACCCGGTGTCAGAGAGGCGCCGTTATAATACAGCCGGTATACCCCTGGCTGCAAACCATCCAATGGGCACGGTGACGCGTAACACCCTGGATTAGGGGCGGTAGAACTTTGTGTGTTACTCCTCGCTAGCCTGTCTGACATGGGTGGCCCTACTGGAAACGTATACTTCCGTCAGCATAGCCTGAGTGATACATCGTAGTTTAAGTCCCCGCACCACGTCAAGGTTTCTACCAAGCGGGGGCTTCGTTATCTTATGGGATAGAATATTCCTCTTCTTTTCAGTTTAATTTTAAATACTAGTGGTATGTTAACAATGCCTTAGAGGGCAAAGTTAATATTGTACGTTGGGAATAAGCGCATACCAATAAATAATAAACAATAATAGTATGTTATAATTGATTTTATAGTTTGAATGTTGAGAACGTTTTTTGTTTAATCAAATGCGTAAAGTAAGTCAGCCATATCCTTAATTTGGTCAAAAGTATTAATAAATTAAAGTTTAGCCTCAGCTACATGTGTTGTACTTCTGGTTTCGGGGAGTGTGTGTCTTAATCCTTAAAAGGACTAAGAGATCTCTTATAAAAGTCGCACAACAGGGTTCGTTTGCCGTGCTTCCTTTGAGTCCAAAGGGAAGAGCAACGTCCTTAGATATGGGTCGCCTTTTCTTCTTTTGGTCTTCCAGGCCAGGTGAAATGAAAAACCGGGTGTTTTAGTTTTCAGATTTTATTTCTTCTCCCACTGGGGTATCTCCTCCAGGGACAAGATACGAATTTAAACTGCGGCCCGGAGATCACGAAACCATTCCTTTATAAAGGAAAAGGAATCGAAAATTGTATCTCAAAGATACACATTTTCGTGCAACAATCTCGATCTTTTGGATATTTCGAGCGAGATGTTGTGTTTACACAAGATAAGAAATCAATTTCTTGAATTCTTACGAAACCATTACGCAGATGTGTGAATGTATCTGCTTTTGAGTTTTTGTTTGTTCAACTCAATGGAATTTTTAGGATAGAGATAACAATCTCTGAATTTTGGATTTGGGTGATGCTGTGGAGCAAATATAGAACAATAAACGAATATTGGATTCGTTTATTGTGAATTTTAATTTTAATTTTGATTCTGGATTTAATTATGCCGTGGGGGCAAATGTTATGCGATAAACGAATGTTTGATTCGTTTATTGCGAATTTTGGATAATGTTTGGGTTTTTTCAGGTTTTGATAGGATTTTGGATTAGGAATGGGAGAAAAAGATGGTAGGGCTTTTTGGAGCACTACATCCTCCCCTCCTTGAAAAAAAGAAAATTGATCTTTATGAGATTAATTTTCTGGAAAATGGTGTGATTGGGAATAAGGACGATGGTATCGTGATTCCGTTACATGTGCCTGATATTTTCTAACATAGTAGCTTTATGTATACAATATTTATTATAAGTGTGTAATTTTTGTTCTTTGTTTTTTTTTCTTAATATTTATGTATTCATATTTATGGTCGTGTATCCAAGTTTCCACAATGGTTATTTATATAATAAAAATATTTTCTTTTGAAATTTTGTACAAATATAATTTTGTTTTTAAGTTTTGAATTTTCTTAGTATAGGTGTGTTTAACAGTAATTGTTGGTTATCCAAAATAAAGTTTTCTTTTATAAATTATTTTATTTTGGGTTAAGGGTATATTCATTTAGTTTGGTTTTGGTTATACGTACAATAGACATTTGGTTTTAAAATTTCATATAATTTGTTTTTTTTTCATGTTGGTTAAACATTGTATTAGAAGGAAACATTTGATTCTAAAAATTTTCGTTTTGATTTAAAGTAAATATTTTCTTATTTTCTGCGTGTAAGGTTAATTGTAGAATGCTTTATAATTACATAAGTATTTGAATTCATTATATTAAATTTAACTTTGGGTGATTTTTTTGTTTTTATTTTTATAAAGTACTATTTGTAAAAAGATACATAGATAAGTAAGGTTTTTATGGTTTATTCTTACAATTTGTATATTACATAGAATTTTCATTGTTTATATACTCGTATAAATTTTCATTATTTACATATATTATTTTTGTTCTTTTTTTTTCATTGTCCTTATTAGTCGGGCGTTTATTTATTTATATAATTTTTCCATGTATTTGGACGTACAATTTTATTCTATAACTTTTCCTTTTTTTTTTGTTATATAAAAATTTTCTTACTTTCTTAGTATTTTCTTAGTTGAAAACTGTTTTGAATTTATATAAATATTAGAAGTTCTTATTTTAATACTGTTTTGTAAGTTTTGTTTTTGTATTTTCGTTTTTTCATATATATATAATGTGTTTTTTCTTATAACCTAAGAGTATTTATTATTATTACAAAATTTTGTTGTTGTTGTTTATTTATTTAAGTTAGTGGTGGTTATTTAAAACATGATATAAACTTATTTTATTAAGTGCGTTAAGTTAAGTGCGTTGTTTTTATCTATATATTTATTTTTTTTGTGTTTTGTTTGTTTTTTTTTTCTTTTTTTTTTTGGTATTAAAAGTGTTGTATACTATTTACAAAATTATTTTATTCGTATACAATTATTTGAATAGAAAATTTTTTTTTTCGCAAATTTTAAATACATTATCGTGGTATTTTGGTACAGTGTTAGTTTATAATTTTTTTTTTTTTTGTTTACTATACGTGTATGCATTTATTTATTTCTCTTTTTTCTTTTTTTAGGTTATCTATACATATATACATTTTTTTTTCAACTTTTATTTTTCTTTGGAGTTTCCTATTCGTGATTGCCTAATCCACAAATAGCTTTATATTATTGTTGTGGACTATTCGAGTTCCTTTTCCTATTTTGAGGATTGAATTTTCTTCGGATAGGATCTTTACAATTTCATAGGGGCCTTTCCACAGGGAGGTTAGTTTGTTAGGTCTTGAGTGATTCTTTAATAGAACCTTGTCGCCAACATTAAATTTCTTACGGCCTACTTTTTGGTCGTAGTATGCCTTAGATTTTTGTTTTTTCTCTATCAGTATTCCCTTAGCTGTACGATAACCATGTTGTAATCGCATTTTTAATTCATTTGCGTAATGGTCGTAGTTATAAGTGCTTTCGGGGTTTTGTCTGAGAGAACTGGGTATTTCGGCTGGGAAACCATATAGTAACTCATGCGGCGTGTAGCCTGTATTACTGTGGGGTGTAGTATTGTACACAAACATTGCGTAAGGTATCCAGGTGTCCCAAGTGAGAGGATCCTGGTTTACATAGTGGCGGAGGTATTCCACCAGAGTTCTATGGCTCCGTTCTAGTGCTCCATTCGTTTGTGGATGGTAGGGTGCTGTATTGAGTTTTCTCATTTTAAGTAAGGAACAAATGTCCTTAAAAAGTGCGCTGAGAAAATTAGCACCTCGGTCAGTTAATAGAGAAGATGGTATGCCGTGCTGGCAGACGATATTTTCAACGAAAATTCTGGCCACGTCCTTGGTTTCGGCGCTGGCCAGTGCGTAAGCTCCTGAGAATTTAGTCAAATCGTCTTGAAACGTTAGTAGGTATTTATTTCCATTATAGCTGACTGGTAATGGTCCTACTATATCTAAAGCAATTCTTTCGAAAGGTTTTGAGCTTGTTGTGGTTATCTTCATAGGAATTCTAGGATTCCTTCCACTTTTGTTTATCTGGCAGGAAGCACATTTTCGAATATACGCCGCGACGTCAGCGGTCATTGTGCGCCAGTAATATTTTTGCTTCAATCTATTGATTGTTCGGGTGGCTCCTTGGTGTCCTCCGAAAGGTGAGTTGTGGTATTCCGCGAGTAACTTTTGTATTTCGTTAGGATCTGTTAAAAGCTTCTTTTTATTGGAGAAAACGTACATTGTCACGTTGAGGTGAGCAAAAGTTTCTTTTAGCAAGTTATTGAGTGCTACTTTTGATTCGTTTTCTATGAAGGGCACTAAAATTCCAATGGAATTGAAATTCCGGTCTTCGCAAATCTTCTTCAGATCAATAAGGGAACTCTTAGCGGTTTCCTGGTCGCTTAGGTTTCTGAAAGGCAATGGCAATGTGATGGCGCATAACCCATCTTGCTCATGAAACGTAATTTTACCTACGTCTGGCTTGGTGAAGTTTGGGATTCTTCCTGCCAGGTTTTTTTCCTCAGCAGAGTCTATCAATGGGAGGATTATAATACGTAGTCCAAGTTTTTTCTTGGTATAGATGGACCCTGTTTGTTCTTGCCATACAAGATTGGTAGTATCTTTGTATGATTGTGCAGCCACATCTTCTTCGAGTTTGGCTTTACTTCGTGTGGTGACGAGGATATTATTTTTGATGGAATCGACTGGGGTAGTCATTGTTATACGGCTGAGAGCATCAGCATTTGCATTTTGCTTTCCTTTTTTATGGACGATTGTGTACTCATACTCTTCGAGTAGAATTCTCCATCGCATAAGTCTGGATGTAGGATCTTTTCGTCCTATAAGCCACTGTAGAGAGCTATGGTCAGTGACTATAGTAAATTTTCGTCCGTAAACGTATGGTCGGAACTGGGCTAGTGCAAAAACGATTGCCAATAATTCCTTTTCGGATGTTGTATATCGAGTTTCTGCGTCGTTTAAAGTTCGGCTAGCGAAAGCAATAGGTTTATCTTGTCCTATTGTACCTTGAGATAGCACTGCTCCTAACGCAACATTGCTAGCATCCGTAGTTATTATAAACTCCCGGTTAAAGTCTGGATAAGCCAGTATTGGTGGGGTAATAACCTTTCTTTTTAGAGTTGTGAATGCCTCGTCACAAAAGGCATCCCAATAAAATGGAACATTCTTTCTGAGCAATCTGCTTAAAGGTTTTGCCAGTTCGGCGAAATTTGGAATAAATTTTCTGTAGTAGCCTACAAAACCGAGAAAAGATTTTACATCTTTTTGTTTCTTGGGCGTTGGAAACGTTTTCACCGCTTTAGTTTTTTCTGGATCTGGTTTTATACCTTCCTTTGAAATAACATGCCCCAAGTACGTGAGCTCCTTCCTTATGAAGTGACACTTTTCTGGTTGTATTTTCAGATTGTGTCTTTGTAATCGCTCGAAAACTCTGGTGAGTCGGGAATTGTGATCGTTCAGATCGTATCCGTAAATTACGATATCATCTACATAGACGAAACATTCTATTCCTTGGAGACCCATGAGTACATTATTCATAAGCCTTTGGAATGTGGCGGGTGCGTTTTTAAGTCCGAAGGGCATTCGATTGTATTCGTAATGTCCGAAGGGTGTGCTAAACGCTGTTTTTGCCTTGTCTCTATTGTCCATGCGTATTTGGTGGAAACCATTTGCTAGATCTAAAGTGCTAAAATATTTAGCTTTTCCTAGCTGGTCCAAGATATCAGTAATATTGGGCAATGGATATGCATCTCCGACTGTTATTTTATTTAAGGCTCTAAAGTCGACAACCACTCTCCACCGTTTTGTCCCATCAGGTCCGGCCTTCTTGGGTACTAGTAAGAGAGGGGAATTCCAAGGACTGAAACTTTGTTGTACTACGCCATCTTGAAGCATTTCATTCACTTGTTTGTGGATTTCTTGCTTCGAGCTATCTGGTAGGCGATACGGTTTTATATAAAGTGGGGGCTTTCCTTCTTCAGTGATGATCTGATGCTCTATGGCGTCAGTGTGTGTGAGATGGTCGCCCTCTAAGTAAAAGAGATCGTTAAATCTGCGGCAGATGTCTAGGATAGATATCTTTTCTTCCTGGTTACAATGACGCAACTCTAGGAGTGATTCTAGCCGTTCAAGCCTATTTTTTAGAAAGTTCTTAGTTTCATCCGCCTGTAACACATTGTAGTCATCCAGATCTTCCCATTCGACTTCTATGTCGTTGGTGCTTACTTCTTGATCGGTGTCTAATGTGTTCATTAATAATACCTTTATTTTGTTGTCCTGTGGTGTTGTCAAACTATTACCCAGATATATCCCTGGCATGATCTCGGATTTTTTTATAATCAGTTCTTGACTGAGTTGTCCTTTAAATGGAATCTCCATTATTTGTTGAGATCGTGAATGCAATTTTATGAAATCGATTTTGGCATTTCGTTTTAAATTTACTGACGGTATTAGAGTTTCAGGTTCATGTTTTCCTGAACTCAGTTTTTCGGCAGTTTCCTTACCTTTTCTGTTACCACAAACTTTATTTAAATGGGGAAAGGAAGATTCAAGGGTGGTTGGTTTCGTTGTGTTTGTCACAGCATCAGATCCGGCCCGTAGACAAACGGATTCGGATGTTGACTCACGAACGGTGTTATCCAATTTTTCAAGAATGCCTGTATTATCCGTGGAAGACACCTCGTAAGGCGTGGCCTTCTGAATATTTTCCTTGACCTCATTTTTGTTCCCTAAAGGCTGCTCGAGTTCTACCATAGTTCTCTTCTTTACAGCGAATTTAAGGAATCCCTTTTCAAAGTTAATGTGGCACTGGTGCTTCGTAAGGAAATCGCTTCCCAGTATGCCATCGTGTTGGAAGTCTACGTTGCTTCCCACTACAAATAGATTATGCTTAAAGGGTATGGAGTGCCTATCAGTTCTGAATTCGAACTCCCCCAATACCTTTCCGCATGTGCTGACCGTTTTTCCAGCAATGGTGGATATAGTCACTGAGTCTGAATTGTTTACAGATTGTTCAATACAAGGATTATCTAATTTGATCAGGCTGATGTCGGCGCCTGTATCGATGAGGAAAGTCGAGTATTGTTTATCCGATGGATTAAATTTTACACGTATTACTGGCTCCTTAAATTCAGGGCAGAAAAATACGCGCATTTCAAAATTTACATCGGGATGGGGTGTATATCGGCGATTGTCTGTACTCGAGAAGGATTGCCGTTGCTCGCTGCCCGAGTGAGTTCGTTTCCCTGTTGTGAATTGGATACCCTGTTAATATTTTGATTTTGTCGGGTATTTCGATTTTCAATGCGGGGCGAGTTTGTTATTGTCCTATTTTGAGATTGATTGGTTTGGTTAGGATGAGTTTTAAAGGGATTACGACTCGTCGAATGTTGGTCCTGGTTTCGCATATGAGCTAACCTGGTTCTGCACTCTGCCTGAGTGTGATTATACTTTCGACAGTATGTGCATTGGAGACGTTCAACCTCTGTCTCAATGCGTTGGGGGACGAAATTTGGAAAATTAGTATTGCGATAACAAGTCGCAGAAGTATGTCCCCTCTTGTTGCATGTTTGGCAAACAATTAGTTGGTTTCTCCTAAAATTGTTAGTGGAAGTTTGCATTGAGTTATCGCTGTTCAATCTTTGAGATTGTTCCAAAGCGTAGCTAATGGCCGCTTTGAGATTTGAAGCCCTATGTGCTTTTACTAAGATTTTGAGACTGGAATTTCTTATCCCATCCTCAAACGTATTTAAAGCGAGTCTTTGATTTTCAGCCAGAAGATAAGTTCTGACTGCAGGATCAGATGAACTAGCGTATGTGGCGCTGTCCAATTCATGCAGGTGGTGTGTGAGTCTATTTGAAAATTCCTTCACACCCTCCTTGCTATCCTGTTTTGTTGCCACTAAGTTATTTTGGGCAGCAGACCTAGAGATGAGAGCTTTAAATTCTCCCTCTAATTCTGAAACAAGATCTTCCCAGGTAGAAATGATTTTATGCCTGATACAATCACGCGCCGGTCCCTGCAATCTGGTTTTGACCACCCTTAGAATAAAGGACTTCTGATTGTCATCTTGTGCTTGTGAGAACAAAATGTCTCCACAAGAGACGAAACCCTCTAATTCGTCAGGATTACCGTTAAATACCGGCACGAGTCCCAGTATGTCGCTTAATCCGAATCCGTAGTTCATTCTAGAACTTTGTTCGTGTATTTCCGTACGTAACGTTTCCGACGTTTCGTCCTCGCGATTTTGTATGAGCTCGGGCTCAGGTCTCTGCGAACGCGTACCCGGTTTATTTTTGTCGCTCACGACATATTTGTGAAACAGACCTTCCCAAATGATGGTGAAAAGGGGTAGAGAACAAAGAGATGAGATCTTCATTATTGTTGGGTAAGATGGCCAAGAGAAAAGACAAGACCAACGACAAGAGAAGTGTCTTCAAACTCAGTTAGTTTTGATTCTATTAGAAAGCCTTTGTTCTACTTAAGGTGAGAGAATCCACCCTTCCGCCCTACGGAAAAAGTGTCTAAACCTAAAATGGATTTTCGAAGAGCCACAGATGAGTCAAAGGAAAAGATTCAACCCAAAGAAAATTTTCCAAACAAGACGCTAAGGACAAGGACCAAGAATTTTGATTTGTTCGTTATTGTTTTAGCTTGTCACGTAAGAAAAATCTTCCCAAAAGAAAATGTATGTATATATGTTTATGTGTATAATTAATTAAAATATATATCAAAAAATAAATAATAAAACCAAATTTGTAGTTAATTTTTGTGTGGGGTCTTTTATATTGTCCCTTTTGAAGAATAAAATGTTGATATTTTGGGAAAAAGTTTTTGGAAAAAATGTGTATATGTATATATTCGTGAAGAAAGTTTTGAAAATTGTCAAAAATATGTGTTTTTTTAAAAATGCGTTTAAGAAAGATACGTTTATTAAGAAAAATGTATTTAAAATGTTTGCCTCTACTAGCCGAAAAGTAAGTGCGTACTTGTATATTGTATATGCTTGTGTGAGAGAAAAATTTCTTTTATTAATTATATTTATCACTTTGGGCTTTTTTATGCGTATACTCTTCTTGGAAAAATGAGAACAACTTTGCTTATTATTCTTAGAAAAACAAGTTAAATTTAAATGCACTTGCACAAATTATTAATAAGCTTTATCCCAGTGTAAAAGAACAATTAAAATAAATATTCAATTTATTATTGGCGTCCCCTTTTAGTTAACAATTCAAACATTTAAAAATTTACTTATTTGGGAGCCAATTTCCAAGACAAAATGACAAAAATGACAAAACTGAATTTAATTTTAGTTCACTTTTTGTTTCAACTAAGTTACCTTTATATCACTTTTCACTTAACAAATAAATAAAAATTTAATACCTGTGTTTTCTAGCTGCAGGTTTGTTGGGTGTCCTGTTGTTTGTCGTCACTAGCTGCTTGGTCCTGGTGTTGCCGCTGCATCAGGAATCCCGGTCTATCCTTGGCTGCTCGTTGTTATTTTTCACACTGTTACCTCTCCTCGGTGTATGCCCCAGAGGAACGCTTTTACAACTTTAGAATATTTAAAATTTACTATTTTGTAACTATTGCCGGTGTTTAGCCCCGGGCACGCTGTTTTTATCGGAATTTATTTTCCTGTTGGTAGCGGGATCTATAGATATCCCACTCGTGTATTCTCCCTCTGGTAGGGGATGTTTGGACCAGTCTAATCCACTGCCTAGTTCGTATTTTATTGGTAGGGGATGTTGGGATCCCAAACCGCTGCCACCATAATTTTTTGTTGTACTTCTGGTTTCGGGGAGTGTGTGTCTTAATCCTTAAAAGGACTAAGAGATCTCTTATAAAAGTCGCACAACAGGGTTCGTTTGCCGTGCTTCCTTTGAGTCCAAAGGGAAGAGCAACGTCCTTAGATATGGGTCGCCTTTTCTTCTTTTGGTCTTCCAGGCCAGGTGAAATGAAAAACCGGGTGTTTTAGTTTTCAGATTTTATTTCTTCTCCCACTGGGGTATCTCCTCCAGGGACAAGATACGAATTTAAACTGCGGCCCGGAGATCACGAAACCATTCCTTTATAAAGGAAAAGGAATCGAAAATTGTATCTCAAAGATACACATTTTCGTGCAACAATCTCGATCTTTTGGATATTTCGAGCGAGATGTTGTGTTTACACAAGATAAGAAATCAATTTCTTGAATTCTTACGAAACCATTACGCAGATGTGTGAATGTATCTGCTTTTGAGTTTTTGTTTGTTCAACTCAATGGAATTTTTAGGATAGAGATAACAATCTCTGAATTTTGGATTTGGGTGATGCTGTGGAGCAAATATAGAACAATAAACGAATATTGGATTCGTTTATTGTGAATTTTAATTTTAATTTTGATTCTGGATTTAATTATGCCGTGGGGGCAAATGTTATGCGATAAACGAATGTTTGATTCGTTTATTGCGAATTTTGGATAATGTTTGGGTTTTTTCAGGTTTTGATAGGATTTTGGATTAGGAATGGGAGAAAAAGATGGTAGGGCTTTTTGGAGCACTACACATGTTTCAAATCTAATCTTAATCTAATTTAAAAAAATATGCAATGACTATTCTATCGTGGAGAAACGTACGCGCTAAATGATTGTATAGTAGCTGTTAATCCGTCTATGGGGGTATCATCAGGGATAGGATATCCATAAGGTACACGAAAATTAAAATTTTGCAACAATGTTGTAACGAAGAGAAAGAGGGTCTGTTTCGCCAGCATCTCGCCAATGCATCGACGGCGGCCATAACCAAAAGTAGTAAATGATGGAACCTTTAATGTTCCATCGACCAAATAGCGATCCGGCAAAAACCGCTGAGGATCGGGAAATTTCTTTGGATTCATTAAATATCCATAGACGCAAAACACCAACATTGTATCCTAAAGAAGAAAAATATACCATTTGGTTATTATCAAAAATGAGTTATCTTGCCTTTGGAATATCGTAGCCACAAAGTTTGGTGTCCTTTAGTGCTCTGTGAGGAATAGCTAATGTTTGTCCTATGAAAAATCTTAAACCTTCGTATGTAATGGCTTCACAGAATGGTAAGCTATAAAAAACGTTCAGTAATCAATCGCTTCCGAAATGCCATTGATAAGGTATTGCCAACTTACTCCGCTCGATCTTCCCAGCTCACCTGCCTTTCCCGACCAACCGCGGAATCTATCTCAGCTTGTGCCCTCGTTTGAATATCCGGATCTCTTAAAATGTACAAAAATATAAAGTTCAATGTATTTTTTGTTGTTTCTGTTCCGGCTATGAATAAATCCAGACAGACGGACATTAGTTGTTCATCAGAGAAAGTAGACGAATGATCAGGTTTCGCTATTTCGAGGAGGTAAGCATCCATAAGATTTGTTGGGGGCCCATTCAAATTTAGTAATCGTTTATGTTCTTCAACTTCCTTGCGAAGGAAATCATAAAACTTATTGTGAGACTCAACAAATCCTTTATATCCAGAAAGATCTGGTGCTAAATATCTCAACCAGGGAAATTGGCTAAATGTTGCACCTACCATGTCGACGTTCTTTAGTAGCTCATGGAACATATCCAATAAATTCATTACTGTTTCACTTGTGCGGTCGTATCTCTTGCCGGTCATTATTCGCCACAGACCGTTGAGGACAAATACCGAGAACAGGTTCGTCATTTCAATTGTAAAATTTTGGCCACCGTTAGCTACAATTCGCTTACGAATGTCATCCACTAAATATTGAGCTTCTTCTTTGATGTTTACAGCTATGCCCCGAGGAGTGAATCCAAAATCCTTTAGATGTAGCATGGTGAAACGCCTTTGTTCCATCCAAAATTCCTCGTCTGTCCCCAATAAACCGATCTTACGGCCGAATGTTCGCGTCCGAAATAAAAATGAGTTTGGACGACCATCCAAGTCGGTATTATAACACATTTCCATGATCGCTTTATTTTGAAAAGCAAAGACTATCCTTTCTTCACCAAGTTTTACGCCGTAAACACCGGTCGGACTGGGAAATTCATTGGCCAGTTCTTTAATCGCCTTACAAAAGAGACCGTGCTTCTTGCGGAGTTGAGCAATCTGGGGGGCACATCCTACAATTGGATACCATCTAGGTCCAGGAGGAAAGTTTTTAGGTTTTTTACAATCCCAAAAGAGGAATAGAAGGGTGAGGAAGAATAATGTTACTGTGTAGAACATCGCGGTCGATCTGAAACGTAAAGAATGACATAGGACAAAAAGATGAAAACCATTATAACCAAAAACAACAAGTAATAGCGAAGAAGGATAGAGTAAAATGAAAGGTGTACTATTCAATTAATTATTATGTTAAACCATATGTCACTGACTTGCTTGAACATCGAGCAATTGAAGAGCCGGGAGCCTGGCCGTCCAAGGGCTTCAAGGACAACATCCAGTCACCACCACCGACCAAGAAAAAAGCAAGTATCCTTCCACTGGAGGAGGAACCGCCCGATCAAGCTCCGGACGACCACGGGAGCCAGAAAATTCGCCAATGATTGGCGAAGGCGGGCGGAATGTTGCGGATTCACTGGATGCAACCAGCGAAGTCGCAATGGAATGCTGCCCTTGGCAACAATATAACAACTGTCAGCAACTAGCTGACATGTTTGTTGTTCTGGTTGTCAAGGTGACAGAAAACAAATTATTATTGCTTCTTCGTAAAACTTTCTACCAGACCAGTTCAACTTCTGCTATAATCATAACAAATCTCATCCATCAATTTAATAAAGTTACTAGTTAAACAAAAAGGCAACCGAGTTTTTTAAGGAGGATTCGTTTGGGACATTTATTCTGGAATTCATGACAGGTATTCGGTCCATTTTCCCCTTTTTAATAGCGATTGGTGGTTTCAGGTATCAGTGTTGCGTTTGCCGTTGTTTTGGACAATCCAGACCACGTGTTTCTGTGACCACATCGGTTCAATTGAAAACATCAATCTTGCGAGGTGTTCAACGCGTGTTGATCACACAAATATTTTGCCCACAACAATCTCCATTGTTTGCGGAAGTTGCGTTCAACGCTTGTTGTTCGCAACCAAATTGCAATGGATGCAGAAATGTTATCTCACATATGCTCCTTCGAGAACAACAGTTTATCAGTGGTTTAGTGAATTTAAAATGGATCATACTATCACCGACGACGCACCTCGCTTTGGAAAGCCAAAACGGCTACGAATGCGGAAATCGTAAAGCAAGTGCGTCGACTCGTTTTGAGTGATCGTAGATTAAGTTGCACGAGTTAGCTGAGGCCGTGGGTATCTCAAGACAATGGGCGGAATCCATTTTGCACGATCTATTGGAGATTAAAAAGCTATCGGGATGATGGGTGCCGCGTTTGCTGACCGTCGACCAAAAACAGCAGTCCATTGATGATTGAACGGCCGGTTTGGCGTTGTTGCAGCGTAATCGAGAGGACTTTTTTCAACGTTTCGTGACGATGGATGAAACGTGTGTCCATTACCATATGCTTGAGTCCAATAGACGGTCTGCAGAGTGGTCGGAAAGCCACGAAAGGCGACCAAAGTGGCCAAAAGACCAACGCTCAGGAGAGTCTTCGTTTTATGTGATGCGTATGATATAATCTCCATCGATTACCTGCAAAAGGGAAGAACAGTCACAGGGAAGTAATATGCAGCGTTATTGGGCAAACTGAACGACGGATCGCGCTCGTTTGTGGTTCATCTCCCGATGGCGCGAACATCCCTGTATCAGAACTCGTTTTGTTACAGAGCGGGGAAGCTGTGGAACTTCCTTCCCACGCGAGTGTTCCCGGAGCGTTACAACCTGCAACTGTTCACAAAGAACTGCAACAGTTATTTGGTGGCATCTCGGGCGCTATAGGTTCGCCTCTCCCGAGAGAAGTTTAATAAATAAAAAAACAAAAAAAAAAAAACCAAATAAAGAAAAAACGCCTCATATGATGAAGAAAAAAGTTATGTACCATCTCGATAATGCGCCGTCAGACACGTCTTTGAAAAGAATAGCCAAACTGGACCAATTACGATTTGAATCGGTTGCTCACCCACCGTATTCTCCAGACTTGGTTCCCAGTGACTATTATCTGTTCCCAAACCTCAAGCGGCGGCTTCAGGGAAAGAGATTCAAACCGAATGAGGAAGTCATCAAAGAAACCGAGGCGAATATTGAAGGCTTGGACGTTTCGTACTACGTTTCGTACTATACCAAGTGTATCGCCCTCGAAGGCAACTATGTTGAGGAATAAACATCACTTTGCACAAAAAACGCTTGTTTTCATTAAAAGTCCCGACACGTTTCAGCCTATGCAGTATTGGTTCCTTTAGCTTTGCTACAATTTCAATACAGACACAAAATTCAATGCATATTTTTCTCAATAAATTTTCATATCATACAAAACGCCAATATCACATTTGTTGCTTACAAAATGCAAGGGTAAGTTTTTCACTAATGAAAATAATATGACGAGACTTGATGCAGCTGTCTGCCATAATGCTACTAATTTAGGAAAAGAAATTTCTCACACTCGATATACCCAAACAATTTAACTTGATAGCTTTTTTTTTTTTTTTGCACAGAATTAATTATTTACTAATATTTTATTCGGTGAGTTTTTAACTATAGCGATAAAAAGAAACATTAATATAAATGAATAATTATTTGATGAGAATATTCACTAAACAAGAAAATTCACTTAAACAAATTACCACTGGCCGAAGGTCACGTCTGTTTTAATGGATTTGACTGCGAACCTTTGCTCGAGCAGTGGTGTGATCATAACTCTCAGGCATATGTCTATAAATTTTACCGTGATAGACCAAATTAAAATAATATGGTAGCCGTGGTTTTCGCATGTTCAGGAATTGCGTATGTATCGCTTAAATTAAAAATTGTATCGCGTTAGTAAAATTCAATTTTTATTCCTATGAATTTCTTTTCGAATGCCACCAACACATAACAGAATTTAAAGAAATGATTAAGATAACTTAAAAACGTAGATTCAGAGAACACTGTAAAAAAAACCGACCTGCTTTTGGTTAATTGCCCGAATCTACGCCAATCTTATGTCTTTCTACTCTGTTGAAGCAATGTGTGATTTGTTGATCCGCTTGAATAGGATTAACCCGAAAAGAACAACTGACTGGGTTTTTATAAGATTACCTTATTGTTGTTTACCAACTTATATAACGCACTCTGTGAAATACATGATATATTGCAAATGTGATTATCCAATTAGAATTGGAAACAAATGCGATTAGATTAATTCATTGCGTCACAAATCCTGATTTAAAAGACAATGATATTCTTTGTACTATTTTTAGATTAAATATCAAAGCTTGTTATAAATGACACCGGGAATATTTATACCGTCTCCCTGTGCCATTATTCTTTCTAGTTAAAGTCTCTTCAGGTTTGATGATGGTGTCATTTTCATGTTTAAAACATTTTTTTTATTTTCTTTTGATATGCCTAGTTTCTAAATTACATGCTAGACAAGTTGTATGCTTAAGGTGGAAGTTGTATGCTTAATTGTCAGGCAAGTAATAGCACTCAGCTGTACTTGCCACAATACCTGTATTATAGGTTTTCGTAAGCTATGGGGGGTGTTTTCGCATCATAGGCGAGAAGATAGGCAGTGGCGATCTAAGGAACCGCCACAGTAGTGTCGGCTCATCACACCTACCCCTACCAGGTTTTTCGTGGGATTGTCTTTTGTATATTGATTATTCATTTTTGTTTCCACGAGTCTTGGGATTGTTACGGACCGACATTGAGTCCAGCGGACCGACATTGAGTCCAGGTCCCCCCAGAATCCACTAATCCCCCTTTGATTCCCCTCTTTACCTATAAAAGGAAATAACGCGCCAAGTAGTTAATTTGCATAAACTACTTTATGCAAATTCTACTTGGCGGAGAAAAAAAATAATAAAATAAAAATAATACACCGAAAATAAATTCGGAAAAATGACAATTCGTCGTAAATCTTCGAACGTTTTGGAATATACAAATGAACCTTTCGAATAGTACAATATATTCGCATATTCCAATGTACGAGAAGCAGTTCTAATCATTTGGTGAAAATCTAACCAGAAGCATTACTACTCCAAATGAACCTTCGAATAGTACAGTATATTCGCATATTCCAATGTTTTGGGGACGACTATTTGTGAAACGGTGCCGACAATAGAACGCAGGAGGAAGACAACCAAGCAGGGGAGCAACCATCAACGCCCCCTGCAACCTGTCGCAGTCAACCACAACAGGAGGAACAAAACAACGCCCCCTGTAACAACAACAATAACAACAGCACAGCGACCGCTTAACGGCCGCTCTAAGATAAACCACAGTAAGTCCCACCTTCTATATTTAATTGATTTAATTGTTATAAATACAAACGTAACAGGATTTCAAATAGTCCGCCATATCAGAGCCCCTCTTTGATATGGTTAAGTCTGCTTACTGTTCTGATTCGACCCGGTGTCAGAGAGGCGCCGTTATAATACAGCCGGTATACCCCCGGCTGCAAACCATCCAATGGGCACGGTGACGCGTAACACCCTGGATTAGGGGCGGTAGAACTTTGTGTGTTACTCCTCGCTAGCCTGTCTGACATGGGTGGCCCTACTGGAAACGTATACTTCCGTCAGCATAGCCTGAGTGATACATCGTAGTTTAAGTCCCCGCACCACGTCAAGGTTTCTACCAAGCGGGGGCTTCGTTATCTTATGGGATAGAATATTCCTCTTCTTTTCAGTTTAATTTTAAATACTAGTGGTATGTTAACAATGCCTTAGAGGGCAAAGTTAATATTGTACGTTGGGAATAAGCGCATACCAATAAATAATAAACAATAATAGTATGTTATAATTGATTTTATAGTTTGAATGTTGAGAACGTTTTTTGTTTAATCAAATGCGTAAAGTAAGTCAGCCATATCCTTAATTTGGTCAAAAGTATTAATAAATTAAAGTTTAGCCTCAGCTACATGTTTCAAATCTAATCTTAATCTAATTTAAAAAAATATGCAATGACTATTCTATCGTGGAGAAACGTACGCGCTAAATGATTGTATAGTAGCTGTTAATCCGTCTATGGGGGTATCATCAGGGATAGGATATCCATAAGGTACACGAAAATTAAAATTTTGCAACAATGTTGTAACGAAGAGAAAGAGGGTCTGTTTCGCCAGCATCTCGCCAATGCATCGACGGCGGCCATAACCAAAAGTAGTAAATGATGGAACCTTTAATGTTCCATCGACCAAATAGCGATCCGGCAAAAACCGCTGAGGATCGGGAAATTTCTTTGGATTCATTAAATATCCATAGACGCAAAACACCAACATTGTATCCTAAAGAAGAAAAATATACCATTTGGTTATTATCAAAAATGAGTTATCTTGCCTTTGGAATATCGTAGCCACAAAGTTTGGTGTCCTTTAGTGCTCTGTGAGGAATAGCTAATGTTTGTCCTATGAAAAATCTTAAACCTTCGTATGTAATGGCTTCACAGAATGGTAAGCTATAAAAAACGTTCAGTAATCAATCGCTTCCGAAATGCCATTGATAAGGTATTGCCAACTTACTCCGCTCGATCTTCCCAGCTCACCTGCCTTTCCCGACCAACCGCGGAATCTATCTCAGCTTGTGCCCTCGTTTGAATATCCGGATCTCTTAAAATGTACAAAAATATAAAGTTCAATGTATTTTTTGTTGTTTCTGTTCCGGCTATGAATAAATCCAGACAGACGGACATTAGTTGTTCATCAGAGAAAGTAGACGAATGATCAGGTTTCGCTATTTCGAGGAGGTAAGCATCCATAAGATTTGTTGGGGGCCCATTCAAATTTAGTAATCGTTTATGTTCTTCAACTTCCTTGCGAAGGAAATCATAAAACTTATTGTGAGACTCAACAAATCCTTTATATCCAGAAAGATCTGGTGCTAAACATCTCAACCAGGGAAATTGGCTAAATGTTGCACCTACCATGTCGACGTTCTTTAGTAGCTCATGGAACATATCCAATAAATTCATTACTGTTTCACTTGTGCGGTCGTATCTCTTGCCGGTCATTATTCGCCACAGACCGTTGAGGACAAATACCGAGAACAGGTTCGTCATTTCAATTGTAAAATTTTGGCCACCGTTAGCTACAATTCGCTTACGAATGTCATCCACTAAATATTGAGCTTCTTCTTTGATGTTTACAGCTATGCCCCGAGGAGTGAATCCAAAATCCTTTAGATGTAGCATGGTGAAACGCCTTTGTTCCATCCAAAATTCCTCGTCTGTCCCCAATAAACCGATCTTACGGCCGAATGTTCGCGTCCGAAATAAAAATGAGTTTGGACGACCATCCAAGTCGGTATTATAACACATTTCCATGATCGCTTTATTTTGAAAAGCAAAGACTATCCTTTCTTCACCAAGTTTTACGCCGTAAACTCCGGTCGGACTGGGAAATTCATTGGCCAGTTCTTTAATCGCCTTACAAAAGAGACCGTGCTTCTTGCGGAGTTGAGCAATCTGGGGGGCACATCCTACAATTGGATACCATCTAGGTCCAGGAGGAAAGTTTTTAGGTTTTTTACAATCCCAAAAGAGGAATAGAAGGGTGAGGAAGAATAATGTTACTGTGTAGAACATCGCGGTCGATCTGAAACGTAAAGAATGACAAAGGACAAAAAGATGAAAACCATTATAACCAAAAACAACAAGTAATAGCGAAGAAGGATAGAGTAAAATGAAAGGTGTACTATTCAATTAATTATTATGTTAAACCATATGTCACTGACTTGCTTGAACATCGAGCAATTGAAGAGCCGGGAGCCTGGCCGTCCAAGGGCTTCAAGGACAACATCCAGTCACCACCACCGACCAAGAAAAAAGCAAGTATCCTTCCACTGGAGGAGGAACCGCGCGATCAAGCTCCGGACGACCACGGGTGCCAGAAAATTCGCCAATGATTGGCGAAGGCGGGCGGAATGTTGCGGATTCACTGGATGCAACCAGCGAAGTCGCAATGGAATGCTGCCCTTGGCAACAATATAACAACTGTCAGCAACTAGCTGACATGTTTGTTGTTCTGGTTGTCAAGGTGACAGAAAACAAATTATTATTGCTTCTTCGTAAAACTTTCTACCAGACCAGTTCAACTTCTGCTATAATCATAACAAATCTCATCCATCAATTTAATAAAGTTACTAGTTAAACAAAAAGGCAACCGAGTTTTTTAAGGAGGATTCGTTTGGGAGATTTATTCTGGAATTCATGACAGGTATTCGGTCTGTGGGGCTTTTCAGGGCCCGAAGAGCCATGCATCGCTCGATCCCCACTATTCCAGGCGAACGACTTACCTCTCGGTCGAACTTCAGCAAGGTTGCGTAACCTTGCTACGGCATTTACCCCCAGCCAAATCGCTGGAATTAATACGGTTACCCAATCGGATAACTGTTTTGAATATCCGTTAGGCAGCTTACCTATTCTGTGGGGGGTTTTCCTTCCAAACCCCTTTTTCTCCAACACCACCCCTGAAAAACATTAAGTCCACGGCAAAGCTTATCACCTTGCCGTGGCATCGAAAACTCACCCTCGGGCAGGCATTAATTCCTAAAAAACATTAAGTCCACGGCAAAGCTTATCACCTTGCCGTGGCATCGAAAATTCACCCTCGGGCAGGCATTGATTCCTAAAAAAAACATAAGTCCACGGCAAAGATTATCACATTGCCGTGGCATTCGAAATCCTATTCTTAGGCATACATTCTACCCAGGGCATCTCGTTTCCTTAGCCTTATGCTATGGAAACAACATCAACAAAGAGTTCCTTGTTGACTCGTTTTATTTGTTTGCCCATGGCACTCCTTGCATGCGGCTATTGGGCCCCATTGGTTTGCCACCGCCGACAAGGTTTCGGCTGAGGCAAACCAAACATTTCCCTAATTACCAGCAATCGCTGGTTTCCTATTATCGGTCTCCACCGATCAGGGACCGCAAACAAGCAACGAATTGGATGCAGCCAGCAAGTGTTTACTTTCAACATCTGGCAATGGCTGCACCCTATATTCGTTGCAATATCTAAACATCGCATTGGCACCACAGAATGCTATGCATACAAAAATCCCTAATAACGGCCGCCACCCGTCGGCGGACCAAAGGGAATTCACATCGTCAACCGAAATGTTGATTTATGGCCTCCCATAGGATGACCAGATCTTCGGTTCGGGTCTTTCGCACCCCAGATGTTATTGTTTGCATTCGTGTAAGATGCTGCAGCGATGTTGGCATCCGTCCAGGGTCGCCGGACGATCGTATGCGAGGCTTACACACATACGCATCATGTATGCCTATTTCCCCCGGTCCAATCACGATTAACTACCTCGAGTTAATCGTGTAGCTCCTCCTCTTTTGCAGTTTCCTTGAGGTTTCCCTTTTCTTTGGTGAGCACCAATTGAACAGTCAGATTTCATTCCTCAAACGAGTCACACGCTAAGTCCAGCGTCGTGCAATTTTAAAGAGTGTCCGTACAGTAGTAGAGTGTTGTCGTTTCATTACCGCGCAACTCCCTTAAATGGATTTAACTTATTAAACCGGTATTCTCAACCTAAAGGTTTAACACTGGATGTGTGTGATCTCAACGCAATTAATAGCAGTCCCAAATAAAAGGAATCCATTAATAAATTCTTTAAACACTAAAATATTGTTCCTATCACGGCTTAAATAAATGTTATTAATCAAAAGAAACAGTGTAAATTAATGTAAAGAAGAAGAACTTAATATCGAAAGTGCGTTATTTATAAGTAATCAATAAAAGAAACATTAACAATTAAACCAAATCATCTGTGCATTTTTATTTTTTTCCTTTTGGTGAACAATTTTCGACGTCTGCACATCGTTGGGGAGTTAAGTGAACCAAGTGCCCGTGATTGGCATCAATACGTCTACCCCACAGGTCCATTTTCCCCTTTTTAATAGCGATTGGTGGTTTCAGGTAACAGTGTTGCGTTTGCCGTTGTTTTGGACAATCCAGACCACGTGTTTCTGTGACCACATCGGTTCAATTGAAAACATCAATCTAGCGAGGTGTTCAACGCGTGTTGATCACACACATATTTTGCCCACAACAAAATTGCAATGGATGCAGAAATGTTATCTCACATATGCTCCTTCGAGAACAACAGTTTATCAGTGGTTTAGTGAATTTAAAATGGATCATACTATCACCGACGACGCACCTCGCTTTGGAAAGCCAAAACGGCTACGAATGCGGAAATCGTAAAGCAAGTGCGTCGACTCGTTTTGAGTGATCGTAGATTAAGTTGCACGAGTTAGCTGAGGCCGTGGGTATCTCAAGACAATGGGCGGAATCCATTTTGCACGATCTATTGGAGATTAAAAAGCTATCGGGATGATGGGTGCCGCGTTTGCTGACCGTCGACCAAAAACAGCAGTCCATTGATGATTGAACGGCCGGTTTGGCGTTGTTGCAGCGTAATCGAGAGGACTTTTTTCAACGTTTTGTGACGATGGATGAAACGTGTGTCCATTACCATATGCTTGAGTCCAATAGAGGATCTGCAGAGTGGTCGGAAAGCCACGAAAGGCGACCAAAGCGGCCAAAAGACCAACGCTCAGGAGAGTCTTCGTTTTATGTGATGCGTATGATATAATCTCCATCGATTACCTGCAAAAGGGAAGAACAGTCACAGGGAAGTAATATGCAGCGTTATTGGGCAAACTGAACGACGGATCGCACTCGTTTGTGGTTCATCTCCCGACGGCGCGAACATCCCTGTATCAGTACTCGTTTTGTTACAGAGCGGGGAAGCTGTGGAACTTCCTTCCCACGCGAGTGTTCCCGGAGCGTTACAACCTGCAACTGTTCACAAAGAACTGCAACAGTTATTTGGTGGCATCTCGGGCGCTATAGGTTCGCCTCTCCCGAGAGAAGTTTAATAAATAAAAAAACAAAAAAAAAAAAACCAAATAAAGAAAAAAGTTATGTACCATCTCGATAATGCGCCGTCAGACACGTCTTTGAAAAGAATAGCCAAACTGGACCAATTACGATTTGAATCGGTTGCTCACCCACCGTATTCTCCAGACTTGGTTCCCAGTGACTATTATCTGTTCCCAAACCTCAAGCGGCGGCTTCAGGGAAAGAGATTCAAACCGAATGAGGAAGTCATCAAAGAAACCGAGGCGAATATTGAAGGCTTGGACGTTTCGTACTACGTTTCGTACTATACCAAGTGTATCGCCCTCGAAGGCAACTATGTTGAGGAATAAACATCACTTTGCACAAAAAACGCTTGTTTTCATTAAAAGTCCCGACACGTTTCAGCCTATGCAGTATTGGTTCTGTGGGGCTTTTCAGGGCCCGAAGAGCCACGCATCGCTCGATCCCCACTATTCCAGGCGAACGACTTACCTCTCGGTCGAAATTCAGCAAGGTTGCGTAACCTTGCTACGGCATTTACTCCCAGCCAAATCGCCGGAATTATTACGGTTACCCAATCGGATACCTGTTTTGAATTTCGGTTAGGCAGCTTACCTATTCTGTGGGGGTTTTCCTTCCAAACCCCTTTTTTTCTCCAACACCACCCCTGAAAAACATTAAGTCCACGGCAAAGCTTATCACCTTTATTGGAACTGTACATAAGCAAATTTGAAACGCAGTGGTTACTTTAATTTAATCAAATCAATATCGTGTTGTCTGTGTAAACTATCTTAATGTTTATTGGAACTGTACACAAGCAAATTTGAAACACAGTGGTTACTTTAATTTAATCAAATCAATACCGTGTTGTCTGTGTAAACTATTTTAACGTTTAATTGAACTGGATATAAGCAAACTTGAAACACGGTGCTTACCTGAATTTAATCGAATGAACACTGTGTCTACTTTATAAGCCATGTTATATATAATAAAACTGAGAAAAATAAATGACGTGTTTTGCTAACTGGGAAGTGATTTTCGAGACACCCTTCAGGCGAAATTCAGTGGAATGTTTAGTGGACCCGTACCCGTGTTGGCGCAACAACTAACATACCACCACATTGGTGACCTAAGGGTGAAGAACACGCCACCTTTCAAACCACCCCGGGAATTAGTAAAATCTCGGTGACGCGACAACCTTGCTCTATCGAGTTTTGTTTTTTTTAAAAGTGAACACACAGAACTACTGCGCAGCAAATTGTGCAAGTGCATTAAACTAAAGACAGTCTACCGGAACCGTGTGCCAGTGCAAAAACCAAACCAACTAAAGGGTACGCCCCAACGCCAGCCCAACAACAGCACCTGGCATAACATCACTACCCAACTCAATTTAATAAATCAAGTGGACAATACAATCATCGTCACACCAATTAAAGTTGAAGTACCTGATCCAGTAGAACCATCTCTGTTAGTACAGTGCGAGTGCAGTAACCCCAACGCTGCTGTGTTTCTCAACGGCACGTGAAGATCAACAGCATTCAGGATTCCCAGCAAAGCCCCCTTAACCATCAGGACACTCAGTCAGCCGCCAATACCCAGGATTAAACGCAAGTTGTAGTAAAAAAACATTTGTTTTCCTTTCTTTATTTTTTTTTTCCTTTCATTACTATAGTTTTTTATATATCAGATTTTGTATTTTACTTTATATTAAGCTGAAATTACGCATATACCCCACTGATAGTAAGAGATATACATACCCATTTTCTTTTCTCTCTAGTGTGAGCTCCTTCTGAGCTTAAAAGTGTAAAGTTATTGGCTTCTCCTTCTGAGCAAGCATTAAGTGCTAAACTTTGACGCAGTTGCCTTAAACCCTTACGCGCACGTCACTTTTATATTAAAAAAAGAACGAAAAAATGAACTTAAGAGCATATTTACAAGGCGTGTAATTGCGCAATAATCGAACCTGGTTCGAAAGTTAGTTGACGTGGAATTTTATTTATTTCAAGTAAATCAAATTAAGAAATAATAACCACCCTGATTGTCGAATCACTTTAAATAACCATAACAACACGAAAACGACCTGTTCTCTTTTTGTAACTCTATATGTGAAGCGGAACCAATCAAGCTAAAAATTTACATAGAAATAGGCATTTCAAAATTCCACTCTAGGTTAATTAAATATCCATATATATATACATATATATATAAGTATAAATTATTCAACTTTCGAATCAGCGAGACTTACACACACAAATACACTACCTAGTAATTTAACATCTTAATACATTTGTAAACCCCTTCAGGGTACTAACGACAATTTTTAACTCTCTTTTTATAATTACACATACACCCGTAGTAGCAATATCTATATTTTTTTTTTTTTCGCTGTGGTTTTTGAAACCTTTTTCCTTTTTTTTGGTTTTTATTTTAAAGTAAAACGGAGTACACAATAACACGAAAGCACACTTACATTCGCGACTTCAAAGAACTCCACTCGACTTGGCACAATTCTCCTTTAACTCCGCACCTTCGATCGCTTCTTTTCATCCCAATTTGGCCCCGTAACCCCACTTTATTCAATTCTTTTGACTCTTTTACTTGGCCTCCTTTCACCTTTCTTCGCGTCCTCTTACGCCGTTAGCTCCAGTTTCGCGTCATATAACCTACAATGGTCAGCACCCGAAACACCATGGCCAGAAAGGCTCAGGAACAATCCGAGCCCCTTGAATTCCACGACGCCTCCAGCGTCGATTTCCCCACTGAGCAAGTCGGTGATGACCTAGACTTGCCCGTACAATCTACTCCCCTGGCACCCCCGGTTGCCCCCAGCGTCGTGAACCGACCCCAATCTTCTAACGCTCTCCCAACCTCTTCCAACGCCCCTGGTATCGGCCCTTTGGCAAATGCCGGCATTTTAATGCCCACAACTGGTGCCAGCACCTCACAACAACCCCAAAGACCTTCAGAGTCCCAAGAATTCCACGATGCTTCCAGCCTCGGGAATGGGACTCGTCACCCTAATATAGGACTTCCCCCCTTCGATGAGGAGGACCCAGACCTTTGGTTTGCAGTAGCAGACCGCATCTTCCAGGCCTCAGCCTTGCACGACGAACAACTTCGTGCAGTTGAGCTGTTGAAAGTGCTTGACCGCACTCAACGACCGCATGTTGCACACATAATAAGGTCGGCCGGCCGCAACCCATATAGCAACATGCGTGAAGCTCTGCTCGACGCATTGGATGAGCCTGGAAGCGCGCGGCAACAACGTTTAGCCGCCGTAACCAACCTTTCTGGGATGAGACCATCTCTTTTCCTGACCCATTTACGCTCTATAGCGGGGACCAGGATTGGGGACGACCTAATAAGGCCTCACTTTTTGAGGTGTCTTCCCCAACACGCCCGTTCGGCACTTATAGCCCAACCCAATCAGAATTTGGGCTATTTATCCAAAATTGCGGACGCAATTATGGAAAGCTCAGATCAGTATTCTGAGCCTCCAGCGTACCAGGTAGCGGCGGTTTCTCAACACGCCGCCCAGCCTGCACGGCACCCTCGTCTGCCTTTCTCAGCCCCTCAATTGGTTCCGACTCCCTATTCTCCTCAAGCTCAATTACCAAATAGAAGGCCAGCCTCAACCAATTTCCCACAGAGGAATCCAGAGGCAAGGCCCAACGTTAGTCAGGGAAGTTCGCCCCCTCAGTTAACTCCTGCTGACCTTCGGGCGCTCCAAACCTCACTCCTCCGCGAGATAACGCAATTGCGCGCGGAGGTGAGGAACAATCCTCGAAGCGCCCAGAACCGAGCCATGCCGAGCCGTCCTCTCAATCGGCAGAATTCCTACCAAACTGCCCCTCAGAGGGCCTATATGCCTCAAAACGCCCCACAGAGGGCCAATTCCTCTCAAAATGGCCCTCACCGGGCCAACTTCCAGCGAGCTCCGGCTCGACCTCCCCGTAATGGCAATAGCAATACGCAGAATATCCCTGATAATGCCGTTACTCTGCCTTGGTGCGCCAATCACCAACGATATGGTGATCGCGCATTCAATTGCAAAGCGCCTTGTGGTTGGACGCAACCTTCCACCAACCAGAGGCGCTCTTTAAACTAATTTTGCCGACCGACACCCTCGCGCAATCGGCCGGCACACATACGATAAGTCGCCTAACCATCCGGGATTCAAAACTGAATATCGCTTTTACTGTCGATACCGGCGCCGATATTTCAGTCCTCCCGCGATCGTTTGCTCCGCGTAACCGCGTGCCAGCCGCACTTAAATTGTCAGCTGCAAATAATACGCCGATACTTACGTACGGACGTAAAAAGCTGACACTCCAATTGGGTCTTTGTCGTCCGATCACTTGGCGTTTCGTCATTGCGGACGTAAATGAACCTCTGATAGGTTCCGACCTATTAGGTGCACATAATCTGTTGGTCGATTCGACCCATAACAGACTTGTGGCTCCAACCGCACCCCCCTTGCCCATGACGGCATCTCCAGCGGCAACTTCAGGGGCCACAGAGTGCATAGACCCATTCCAGGTTATGGTACATGAATTTGTGAGTACAACAGTTCCTCTACCTAACCAACGCCGCCATAAAGCCACGGTGTTTCATCATATAGAAACACGTGGTCCCCCGGTGAGCCAGCGTCCACGTCGACTGGCTCCGGAAAAATTACGTGCGGCGCGCGCGGAGTTCGAGCATATGATCGAACTAGGTATCTGCCAACCGTCGGACAGTCCCTGGGCAAGCCCACTCCACTTAGTGAAGAAACGTTCTGGTGAGTGGCGCCCATGTGGCGATTACAGGCTGTTGAACGCAGCAACTGTCCCGGACAGATACCCAATTGCACACCTCTACGATTTTTCGTACAAGTTACGAGGGTGCAATGTCTTCACTACCCTGGATCTCACCAGGGCATACCACCAAATTCCGGTGGCACCAGAAGACATCCCCAAGACCGCAGTCATTACACCTTTCGGACTCTTCGAGTTCAAAGTGATGACTTTCGGCCTCAGGAATGCCGCACAGACATTCCAGCGATATATCGACACGGCTTTACGTGGTCTTAATTGCTGCCATGCTTATCTTGATGATATTCTCATCGCCTCCAAAGACCACGCCGAACATAAGCGCCACTTACGTCAGGTCTTAGAGCGCCTCCGTGAATTCGGTCTTGTCATCAACCCAGATAAGTGTCAATACGCCAAGGAGCAAATCACCTATCTGGGTTATGTCGTTGACAACCAGGGCATTCGCCCACTACCAGACCGTGTGGAGGCCCTCATGAAGTATCCTCGGCCTACTAACGTGAGTGAGCTTCGTCGATTTTTGGGCATGCTGAACTTCTACCGTCCTACCCTGAAGAATGCTGCCCAGATTCAAGCTCCCTTAAATGAATTCTTAAAAGGAGCTAAGCGCAATGATAAGCGCCCCATTAATTGGACAGAAGTCTCTGACAGAGCATTCCAACTGTCCAAAGAACAATTGGCAAATGCCACCTTACTCCGATACCCTCTCGAGGGAGCGGCACTTTCTATCCAATGCGACGCATCGGATACCGCAATCGGAGCCGTCCTTGAGCAGGACATTGAAGGCCGCCCGGAACCACTTGGTTTCTTTTCAAGGAAGCTGAGTCCCACTGAGCGACGTTACAGCGCCTACGACCGTGAATTGCTCGCGATCTACAGCGCTGTTAAGTACTTCCGTCATATGATAGAAGGACGTTCGCTCTCAATTTTAACAGACCACAAGCCATTGGTCTATGCGTTCCGGAAGAAGTCGGGAAATGCCTCCCCCCGACAAGAGCGTCAATTAGACCTCATTGGGCAATATTCTACGGAGATAAGGCATATCTCCGGTAAACAGAATGTCACGGCGGACGCCCTTTCTCGAATCGATACGATTCACTTGCGTTCCGCCTTGAATAACGCTGATCTTGCCCTGGCTCAAGAGGAGGACGAACAGCTCAAGTCCCTCCTAACTGCCGATACGGCACTAGAGCTCAAGAAAATTACCCTTCGCGACCCTTTGGGCGAAATCTGGTGTGATGTCTCCACTGGAACCGCTAGACCTTACATTCCCGAGAAACTTCGTAAGGGCGTGTTCCAGGTTTACCACAACCCTGCCCACCCCAGCGGCCGAGCAACAGCCGCTGCTGTCCGTCGCAAATTTATTTGGCCCCGGATGAACAAAGACCTCACCGGTTGGGCCCGTGCTTGTCTCCAGTGCCAGCGCTGCAAGGTAGCGCGACATAATGTACTGGAGCCAGCGCAATTCAAGCTTCCCACGGCACGCTTCCCCCATGTCCACATAGACATAGTGGGACCGCTTACTCCATCAAGAGGATTTTCTTATATCCTCACTATGATGGATCGCTGCACGCGATGGCCAGAAGCGACACCTCTCCGGGCAGTTACTGCCGAATCAGTCGCCAAGGCCTTTTATTCAACTTGGGTCACACGCTTCGGTGTACCAACCACCATTACTTCGGACCGAGGTCCACAATTTGAGGCGACAATCTTTAGGCAGCTAACAAATCTTCTCGGCTGCCAAAGGAGTCGTACCACCGCCTACCACCCGCAATCAAATGGGATGATAGAGCGCTGGCACAGATCTCTTAAAGCCTCACTCATGTGTCATAATGACACACAATGGTTTGACGCCCTTCCAACCGTCCTCCTCGGCCTGAGGACAAGCATTAAGGAGGACCTGGGTGCTTCGGCAGCAGAGCTTACCTATGGTACCAACCTCCTTCTTCCAGGAGAACTTTTCCTGAATGGCGAAACACCGCGTGACCAACTTCGTGAATTGGGACATCTCCGTGACCTGCTACGTAAGGTTAGGGCAATCCCTGTAACCAGGCACGGCTCCAAAAAACTTTTCGTCCACCCTGAACTGCACAGCTGCACGCACGTCTTTGTCAGGGTGGATAAGGTCAAAAAACCCCTCGACCCACCTTATGATGGCCCATTCAAAGTCTTCCGCCGCATCAGTGACCGCGTCTTCGAGATCGACATTAGAGGCAAGCGATCCACGGTCAGCGTCGAAAGGCTTAAGCCCTGTTTTCTGGAAGCTTCCGCTCCAGAACCACCCCCATCTGCTGATACCACTCCTACACCACCGGCACAACCTCCCCGTACTCGCGCTCAGGCGCGCGCCCATAACAAACTTACCACCCCCTAACCTGCCTTACCTGTTTCGTGACTACGTCACTGGGGAGGGAGTGATGTGGGGCTTTTCAGGGCCCGAAGAGCCACGCATCGCTCGATCCCCACTATTCCAGGCGAACGACTTACCTCTCGGTCGAAATTCAGCAAGGTTTCGAATGCCACCAACACATAACAGAATTTAAAGAAATGATTAAGATAACTTAAAAACGTAGATTCAGAGAACACTGTAAAAAAAAACCGACCTGCTTTTGGTTAATTGCCCGAATCTACGCCAATCTTATGTCTTTCTACTCTGTTGAAGCAATGTGTGATTTGTTGATCCGCTTGAATAGGATTAACCCGAAAAGAACAACTGACTGGGTTTTTATAAGATTACCTTATTGTTGTTTACCAACTTATATAACGCACTCTGTGAAATACATGATATATTGCAAATGTGATTATCCAATTAGAATTGGAAACAAATGCGATTAGATTAATTCATTGCGTCACAAATCCTGATTTAAAAGACAATGATATTCTTTGTACTATTTTTAGATTAAATATCAAAGCTTGTTATAAATGACACCGGGAATATTTATACCGTCTCCCTGTGCCATTATTCTTTCTAGTTAAAGTCTCTTCAGGTTTGATGATGGTGTCATTTTCATGTTTAAAACATTTTTTTTATTTTCTTTTGATATGCCTAGTTTCTAAATTACATGCTAGACAAGTTGTATGCTTAAGGTGGAAGTTGTATGCTTAATTGTGAGGCAAGTAATAGCACTCAGCTGTACTTGCCACAATACCTGTATTATAGGTTTTTGTAAGCTATGGGGGGTGTTTTCGCATCATAGGCGAGAAGATAGGCAGTGGCGATCTAAGGAACCGCCACAGTAGTGTCGGCTCATCACACCTACCCCTACCAGGTTTTTCGTGGGATTGTCTTTTGTATATTGATTATTCATTTTTGTTTCCACGAGTCTTGGGATTGTTACGGACCGACATTGAGTCCAGCGGACCGACATTGAGTCCAGGTCTCCCCAGAATCCACTAATCCCCCTTTGATTCCCCTCTTTACCTGTAAAAGGAAATAACGCGCCAAGTAGTTAATTTGCATAAACTACTTTATGCAAATTCTACTTGGCGGAGAAAAAAAATAATAAAATAAAAATAATACACCGAAAATAAATTCGGAAAAATGACAATTCGTCGTAAATCTTCGAACGTTTTGGAATATACAAATGAACCTTTCGAATAGTACAATATATTCGCATATTCCAATGTACGAGAAGCAGTTCTAATCATTTGGTGAAAATCTAACCAGAAGCATTACTACTCCAAATGAACCTTCGAATAGTACAGTATATTCGCATATTCCAATGTTTTGGGGACGACTATTTGTGAAACGGTGCCGACAATAGAACGCAGGAGGAAGACAACCAAACAGGGGAGCAACCATCAACGCCCCCTGCAACCTGTCGCAGTCAACCACAACAGGAGGAACAAAACAACGCCCCCTGTAACAACAACAATAACAACAGCACAGCGACCGCTCAACGGTCGCTCTAAGATAAACCACAGTAAGTCCCACCTTCTATATTTAATTGATTTAATTGTTATAAATACAAACGTAACAAATTGGCGCAGCCGGTAACCACCAGCTGGAAATTTATATCAAAGCCGTCGAGGATATAAATCCAGTGGTGGAAGAGCCCCGAGGCTCTAACGTCCCTACGCCGACTAGCGGAACTAGCGGCTAGGTTTAAAAAAAAAAAAAAGCCATCCGAAATAACAAATAACATAAATAAAAAAATAAATTCTCCTTTTCTCGGGTTTATTTTCCAATTACAGGAAAGAGGACGAAATCAACGTTGGGAAGAAAAATTGGAGATAACTTACAAAAAAATTTTTCCACTGTTTTAGTGTTCTCTTTTCAGATTTTTGTCTTCTTCTTTCTTTTATTTATATAGATTGGGTCTAGTCTCTCATCGTTGGGTCGCTTAAATTGTTCTTACCTCTCATCGTTGGGAAGTTTATTTAAATAATTTAAATAGATTTAACCCCTCATCGTTGGATTATTGTTCCACTATCGTGTTTTCGTTCGCTACGGGAAAAAGCGAACTACGGTCAGAATAATCCAGGTAGCCTCCATACGAAATTAATTAAACGCGTGTTAGCATTACCGTTAATGCAGACGAGAAGCCACACAAGGCAGCTATCCGCGGAAATTATATCGGTAGAACCCGTCGCCATTATGTTGGATGCGGAAAAAATTCTGGACCTAGTCCAAGCAAACGTGGAGGTATATAGTGGCCAGAAAGGGCATAACGCAGCGAGGGAACTACATGGTTTCCTCGAAAGCTGTGACAGGACACTGGACTGTTTATCGGAGGATGAGGAAACAATTTTCCTGCGGTGGTTACCCATGAGATTAACTGGGCAAGCTCGCCGCATGTTCAAAGAACAACTCCCAACGACTTTCAAGGAGTTTGAACAGCGACTCCGAAAAACAATCTTACCACACGTGTCATACGAAGAGTTACATTCGAAACTCTCTCGTATACGACAATCCCGCGAAGAGGATGTCGCCGAATTTACCCACCGCATAACGCAAGCAGTAAAGGACTGCAACGAAGCGGCAACACGTAAGTATGGAACTACGAATAACATAGGGTTCATATTCCAGAACGAAAGATTGGCTAAATCAGTTCTGATGGTAGGTATTAGAAACGACCAACTGAGACATCTGATAGTAAAATCAGAAAAGACCCTTTAGATGAGATTATAGCTAGGATTCTCGAGTTAGAGAAAACCGAGAATGAGATGAGGAGCGAAAGTGGATGTTATGAAATACCAACGAGGTATCATGACCAGTCACCTTCACCTGAAAGGAACGACAAATACCATGCTCCCAACTCATCAAATAGGCAACCAATGCTTAAGAATACTCCATTCTACTATTGGGAGGAGGAACAAGATCCCCCAGAGGAAAGAAATAGGGTTTTAGATAGGACCTACGGGGATACTCGACCAAACCCCCAGGAATCGAAACAAAGGCAGAATAAGCCTAGACACGATGCGTCTCGGGTAGTAGAGAATAGGAACTCTAACACTAGATTCCAAGAACAATCTCAACCCGTTACACGCCCACAAACAGGGAAAAACCCGTTTAGGTCGGATACACCACCACACAGTTCTAGAAGACCAACCGGGTCTAGGCCAAAGAAGCCCGAGGCACCACGACACCTTCAAAGAGGCGAAGGTGATTATCTCAGTGACTCCTCTAGTGAAGGTAGGGACAAGCGTACACCAAATCCATGGGTAGCACGCATGACTTGCAGCTTCTACAATAGAAAAGGGCATGTATACGATGAATGCCTTCGACGCCGGAACACACCAAAGTGTACAAAGTGTGGTCGATATGGGCACGATGCCCAGGGTTGTCCGACACTTAATACACAAAGGAAGGCGGAGAATCCTGAACCTACACAAATAAGGTCACAGAACCAAAGGAAGTCACCGGTGAATACCTCAACCCAACAGGAACGACCATCCACATCGAAACAAGCAAATACATCGAATCGTAGAGTGTACAGCATTCGATGTTGTTGTGAGTTTTGTGGCCGAAAGGGTCACACGGGGGACGAGTGTCGTATCAAGGCAAAGTGGATAAAACCACAAAAGCCAACAAAGACACCCAATGTGGTTAAGTCTGTACGTAGAGACCACATCCCACAGACCTGCACGGTCAATACAGAATGGCAGACAGTCCAAAAAAGAAAAATTTCAAAGGACAGCAAACAGCCATGCGACAAAGGCGGTAAACAGACTCGAGCCAAGAGTAGTATTAGTACGAGCAGTACTGAACACTCGGAGGCTCGAAAAATAAAACAACGCCAACATCGATTACAATGCCATCGACCCGAATCGAACCGTAACCAGTCGAATTCAACCGCTACGGACGCGTCAGAGACGCCAAAAAAGGGACATAGGCGACAGAAGAACGGGGAATGGTGCACATTTTGTAAGCGACACAACCACATGGCGACAGTGTGTCGACTAAAAGCAAAATGGGAGAAGTCGGAAAACTCCCAGAGGTCGGGCAGGAATTCCCCAACCCGACCGAATTAAAGCCGCCAAATAAAGAAAACTGTCCTCAACCACCAACAAAAGTTCCAATAGTCCAGCTCCCATTAGACATAGGATGTAGAAACACTACATGTCTAATAGTGGACACAGGTGCGGAGATGAGCCTTCTTAAACTGAAAGCACTCCAAAATGGAACAACACTGGATACAAAAAAGGCCACTACTCTCCAAACGCTTTTTGGAAAGGGAAAGTCTAGGGGTTTTTGTAAGGGAATATTCAAACTACCCCAACCAATCTCCTGTAACTTTCAGGTAATGGACTCCCTACCGGGATTGTCAGAAGATGCGTTATTAGGAAACGACTTCCTAGCTAGGAATTGCAAAGTCAACGGACCCGGGAATTGTTTGGAATTCTCCCAAACCAATGTAAATCCGGTAAGTTTTTCCGTTGAATTTACAAAAGGTAGGAAGCGGACGCCAAGACATAAGGCAACCAGTCGGGAATCCGAGCCAAGGGGATCCATAGAGATCCAGACCGCGGTCGGAAATACACCGGATACCCTACCCAAACAGGGAAAAGGGGGCGAGATTTTGTCAGGCTCCAAGCATTCCAACCCCACATTAATAGCTGACAAACCAAAGAAAGCTAACAAAGAAGCAACAGTGGTGAAACAATCACTGCTAAATGCTTCGGAGGTTGACATTTTTCTGGACAAACCGGCAATAATACCGGCACGTTCACGAAAAATGCTGAGACTTCCCATAGAAATTCGGGAAGAGGTAGTGCTAGTACCTAAACAAATGCAATCAGGGATTTTCATATCCAACTGTATTGTAGGGAAAGCGAAGAGTGCCCATGTAGAGGTACTCAATATCGCAAACTACCTCCAAACCATAGACCGAATCATGGTGGAGTTACATCCAATGAAGGACTTTTCCACCTTTCCGCTGGAAAATGAGGACAACCGTTCTACGGATTACAATGCGGATAAAAAACTTTCGGAGGGAGACAACCTCCAGTATATCCGACATTTATTCTCACAGGAGGAATTACCAAAAGATCCAAGGTTGACACAATTACATGAGGAACTCCACTTAGGTAAAAACCTAAGTCCTCAAGAATGTCAATCCATAGTGGAAATATGTGAGGAGTTTAACGATATTTTCCACCTTAAAGGTGATCTCCTAACATATACCAGTGCAATAACGCATGAGATACCGGTGATACAGGATCAATCACCGATAAATCAAAGAATGTACCGTCTGCCTGAGTGCAAGAAAGAGGTGATCAACGAGCAAGTACGGGAGATGCTGGAGAATGACATCATTCAACCAAGCAAAAGTCCGTGGAACTCACCACTCTTGGTAGTTCCTAAGAAAGCGGGCCCCGATGGAAAAACCCGATGGAGAGTTGTGGTCGATTTCAGAAAACTGAACGATAAAACCATCGGTGATGCGTACCCTCCCCCTCGAATAGAGGACATTTTAGACCAGCTCGGTCACTCACGCTATTTTTCCACGCTCGATTTAGCCAGCGGCTACCACCAAGTCTTAGTAGATCCGAAGGATCAAAATAAGACAGCGTTCAGCACAAATTACGGGCACTATGAGTTCAAACGTATGCCATTTGGTCTGAAGGGAGCACCAGCTACGTTTCAGAGACTCATGAACCATGTCCTAACCAGGTTGCAAGGAATTGAATGCTTTGTTTATCTGGATGACGTGGTCATATATGGAAAAAACCTAGAACACCATAATGACAAACTCCGGAAAGTATTCGATCAAATTAGATACCACAACCTCAAATTGCAACCAGAGAAATGCAAGTTCCTCCAGAAGGAAGTAGTATATCTGGGACATGTTTGTTCAGAAAAAGGGGCAATGCCAAATCCAGACACGACAGCTGGTGTCAGGGATTTCCCCATTCCCAAAACGGTAAAGCACGTCCAATCGTTTCTAGGCTTGGCGAATTACTATCGAAAATTTGTTCAAAAAGGACGTCAAATTCACCTGGTCAGACAAATGCCAACAAGCATTTGATAACATAAAGGAGTTATTGGTCTCGCCGCCACTGTTAATCTATCCAGATTTTACCAAACCCTTTAATCTGACCACGGATGCGAGCAACGAAGCACTGGGCGCAGTACTATCGCAAGACGAAATCGGTAAGGACCAGCCGGTCGCATATGCCAGTCGAACCTTGAATAAGGCGGAAAAGAACTACTCTACGATTGAAAAAGAGTTACTAGCCATTGTTTGGGCGACTAAGAATTTCCGTTGTTATTTACAAGGGAGAAAATTTAATATATACATGGACCACAAACCGTTAAAGGGAGTATTCAACGTGAAAGACCCCACGTCACGTTTACTAAGGTTCAATCGCAAACTACTGGAGTACGACTACCAAATCGAATATAAACCCGGTAAATACAACACTAATGCGGATACCTTGAGTCGTATCCCGCAAATTTGTGATGAGACTCCCACACTACCAAGGTGCAATGTACTAACACGCGCCCAAGCTAAAAAGTTAAGGGCAAGCGAAGGAACTCAGGATAGTCCAAATGACGATAAGTCCTCTCTTAACGAGGATCCCATTCCGGCCTGCACGGAAAAAGGAATGGAGATAACCAATCCTGAAGACATTCAGTCCCTACTCCGGGAATACCATGATCCTCCTTTGGGCGGACACCAAGGAGTGAGTAAAACGTACCACAAAATACGTAGAAATTTTTGGTGGAAGAACATGATGCGCGACATTAAACAATACATCAAAGTATGTAAAACATGTCAAACCATGAAATCTTCACCGAACATACGTATGCCCATGGTAATAACCGACATTGCAAAGAGGCCTTTCGACAAAGTATACTTAGATATAGTAGGTCCTCTTGATCGCACTCCAACCGGCAATCAATATATACTTACATTCCAAGACAACTTGTCGAAGTATATAGATTGCTACGCTCACGCAGATACGGAGGCAGAAACGGTGGCCACAGTCTTTTTCGACCAAATAATTGCTCGGTATGGTGTTCCGAAGCAATTGGTCACCGATCAGGGAAGCAATTTCCTAAGCAGTTTGTTTAAAAGCGTGTGCAAACTGCTCCGTATTAAAAAACTACAAACCTCAGCGTACCACCCACAATCAAATGGAGCCTTAGAAAGAGCCCATCGTCCACTCGTAGATTACCTGCGAAGCATTTTGGATGGGAATTCCCAATCATGGGACCAGTACCTGAGACAACAACATTCGTATACAACACCAATGTACACGAAGGTACTAAGCTTACGCCAATGGACTGTCTATTTGGGTTTACCCCGGAGGTACCGACGAGCATAAAGCAACCTCCGGAACCGGTATACAACCATGACAGTTACCATAAGCTATTGAAGTACAAACTTCAACATACGTACGAAATAGCAAGGCGTAACCTATTAACTTCCAAGAAGAAGTCGAAAGAGTACTACGACCGTAAGATACGCCCATTCGCGTTCCATGTGGGCGACAAAGTTGTAATACGCAATGCTCAAAAGCAAGGAAAATTAGCTCCCATATGGAGGGGTCCCTACAAGGTAGTGCAAATAAATAGTCCGGTAAATAGCGTCGTTAAGGTAGGGAGAAGAAATGTGGTGGTGCACAATAATAGGCTAAAACCCTATTACGAATAGAGGAAGCCAAAAGCAGAAGAAACCACGACAAACAAGGGAAGAAAATACACCACCGACGGTGTAAGGATAAATGCTACAGTTTGATACTTAAGTAGCCAAGCTTCATTCCCCTTCTAAGAATGAAGCTATCACTATTTAAGGGGGGAAGGTATTGTTACGGACCGACATTGAGTCCAGCGGACCGACATTGAGTCCAGGTCCCCCCAGAATCCACTAATCCCCCTTTGATTCCCCTCTTTACCTATAAAAGGAAATAACGCGCCAAGTAGTTAATTTGCATAAACTACTTTATGCAAATTCTACTTGGCGGAGAAAAAAAATAATAAAATAAAAATAATACACCGAAAATAAATTCGGAAAAATGACAATTCGTCGTAAATCTTCGAACGTTTTGGAATATACAAATGAACCTTTCGAATAGTACAATATATTCGCATATTCCAATGTACGAGAAGCAGTTCTAATCATTTGGTGAAAATCTAACCAGAAGCATTACTACTCCAAATGAACCTTCGAATAGTACAGTATATTCGCATATTCCAATGTTTTGGGGACGACTATTTGTGAAACGGTGCCGACAATAGAACGCAGGAGGAAGACAACCAAACAGGGGAGCAACCATCAACGCCCCCTGCAACCTGTCGCAGTCAACCACAACAGGAGGAACAAAACAACGCCCCCTGTAACAACAACAATAACAACAGCACAGCGACCGCTCAACGGTCGCTCTAAGATAAACCACAGTAAGTCCCACCTTCTATATTTAATTGATTTAATTGTTATAAATACAAACGTAACAGGATTTCAAATAGTCCGCCATATCAGAGCCCCTCTTTGATATGGTAAAGTTTGCTTACTGTTCTGATTCGACCCGGTGTCAGAGAGGCGCCGTTATAATACAGCCGGTATACCCCCGGCTGCAAACCATCCAATGGGCACGGTGACGCGTAACACCCTGGATTAGGGGCGGTAGAACTTTGTGTGTTACTCCTCGCTAGCCTGTCTGACATGGGTGGCCCTACTGGAAACGTATACTTCCGTCAGCATAGCCTGAGTGATACATCGTAGTTTAAGTCCCCGCACCACGTCAAGGTTTCTACCAAGCGGGGGCTTCGTTATCTTATGGGATAGAATATTCCTCTTCTTTTCAGTTTAATTTTAAATACTAGTGGTATGTTAACAATGCCTTAGAGGGCAAAGTTAATATTGTACGTTGGGAATAAGCGCATACCAATAAATAATAAACAATAATAGTATGTTATAATTGATTTTATAGTTTGAATGTTGAGAACGTTTTTTGTTTAATCAAATGCGTAAAGTAAGTCAGCCATATCCTTAATTTGGTCAAAAGTATTAATAAATTAAAGTTTAGCCTCAACTACATGTTTCAAATCTAATCTTAATCTAATTTAAAAAAATATGCAATGACTATCCTATCGTGGAGAAACGTACGCGCTAAATGATTGTATAGTAGCTGTTAATCCGTCTATAGGGGTATCATCAGGGATAGGATATCCATAAGGTACACGAAAATTAAAATTTTGCAACAATGTTGTAACGAAGAGAAAGAGGGTCTGTTTCGCCAGCATCTCGCCAATGCATCGACGGCGGCCATAACCAAAAGTAGTAAATGATGGAACCTTTAATGTTCCATCGACCAAATAGCGATCCGGCAAAAACCGCTGAGGATCGGGAAATTTCTTTGGATTCATTAAATATCCATAGACGGAAAACACCAACATTGTATCCTAAAGAAAAAAAATATACCATTTGGTTATTATCAAAAATGAGTTATCTTGCCTTTGGAATATCGTAGCCACAAAGTTTGGTGTCCTTTAGTGCTCTGTGAGGAATAGCTAATGTTTGTCCTATGAAAAATCTTAAACCTTCGTATGTAATGGCTTCACAGAATGGTAAGCTATAAAAAACGTTCAGTAATCAATCGCTTCCGAAATGCCATTGATAAGGTATTGCCAACTTACTCCGCTCGATCTTCCCAGCTCACCTGCCTTTCCCGACCAACCGCGGAATCTATCTCAGCTTGTGCCCTCGTTTGAATATCCGGATCTCTTAAAATGTACAAAAATATAAAGTTCAATGTATTTTTTGTTGTTTCTGTTCCGGCTATGAATAAATCCAGACAGACGGACATTAGTTGTTCATCAGAGAAAGTAGACGAATGATCAGGTTTCGCTATTTCGAGGAGGTAAGCATCCATAAGATTTGTTGGGGGCTCATTCAAATTTAGTAATCGTTTATGTTCTTCAACTTCCTTGCGAAGGAAATCATAAAACTTATTGTGAGACTCAACAAAACCTTTATATCCAGAAAGATCTGGTGCTAAATATCTCAACCAGGGAAATTGGCTAAATGTTGCACCTACCATGTTGACGTTCTTTAGTAGCTCATGGAACATATCCAATAAATTCATTACTGTTTCACTTGTGCGGTCGTATCTCTTGCCGGTCATTATTCGCCACAGACCGTTGAGGACAAATACCGAGAACAGGTTCGTCATTTCAATTGTAAAATTTTGGCCACCGTTAGCTACAATTCGCTTACGAATGTCATCCACTAAATATTGAGCTTCTTCTTTGATGTTTACAGCTATGCCCCGAGGAGTGAATCCAAAATCCTTTAGATGTAGCATGGTGAAACGCCTTTGTTCCATCCAAAATTCCTCGTCTGTCCCCAATAAACCGATCTTACGGCCGAATGTTCGCGTCCGAAATAAAAATGAGTTTGGACGACCATCCAAGTCGGTATTATAACACATTTCCATGATCGCTTTATTTTGAAAAGCAAAGACTATCCTTTCTTCACCAAGTTTTACGCCGTAAACTCCGGTCGGACTGGGAAATTCATTGGCCAGTTCTTTAATCGCCTTACAAAAGAGACCGTGCTTCTTGCGGAGTTGAGCAATCTGGGGGGCACATCCTACAATTGGATACCATCTAGGTCCAGGAGGAAAGTTTTTAGGTTTTTTACAATCCCAAAAGAGGAATAGAAGGGTGAGGAAGAATAATGTTACTGTGTAGAACATCGCGGTCGATCTGAAACGTAAAGAATGACAAAGGACAAAAAGATGAAAACCATTATAACCAAAAACAACAAGTAATAGCGAAGAAGGATAGAGTAAAATGAAAGGTGTACTATTCAATTAATTATTATGTTAAACCATATGTCACTGACTTGCTTGAACATCGAGCAATTGAAGAGCCGGGAGCCTGGCCGTCCAAGGGCTTCAAGGACAACATCCAGTCACCACCACCGACCAAGAAAAAAGCAAGTATCCTTCCACTGGAGGAGGAACCGCCCGATCAAGCTCCGGACGACCACGGGAGCCAGAAAATTCGCCAATGATTGGCGAAGGCGGGCGGAATGTTGCGGATTCACTGGATGCAACCAGCGAAGTCGCAATGGAATGCTGCCCTTGGCAACAATATAACAACTGTCAGCAACTAGGTGACATGTTTGTTGTTCTGGTTGTCAAGGTGACAGAAAACAAATTATTATTGCTTCTTCGTAAAACTTTCTACCAGACCAGTTCAACTTCTGCTATAATCATAACAAATCTCATCCATCAATTTAATAAAGTTAGTAGTTAAACAAAAAGGCAACCGAGTTTTTTAAGGAGGATTCGTTTGGGAGATTTATTCTGGAATTCGTGACAGGTATTCGGTCTGTGGGGCTTTTCAGGGCCCGAAGAGCCATGCATCGCTCGATCCCCACTATTCCAGGCGAACGACTTACCTCTCGGTCGAACTTCAGCAAGGTTGCGTAACCTTGCTACGGCATTTACCCCCAGCCAAATCGCTGGAATTAATACGGTTACCCAATCGGATAACTGTTTTGAATATCCGTTAGGCAGCTTACCTATTCTGTGGGGGGTTTTCCTTCCAAACCCCTTTTTCTCCAACACCACCCCTGAAAAACATTAAGTCCACGGCAAAGCTTATCACCTTGCCGTGGCATCGAAAACTCACCCTCGGGCAGGCATTAATTCCTAAAAAACATTAAGTCCACGGCAAAGCTTATCACCTTGCCGTGGCATCGAAAATTCACCCTCGGGCAGGCATTGATTCCTAAAAAAAACATAAGTCCACGGCAAAGATTATCACATTGCCGTGGCATTCGAAATCCTATTCTTAGGCATACATTCTACCCAGGGCATCTCGTTTCCTTAGCCTTATGCTATGGAAACAACATCAACAAAGAGTTCCTTGTTGACTCGTTTTATTTGTTTGCCCATGGCACTCCTTGCATGCGGCTATTGGGTCCCATTGGTTTGCCACCGCCGACAAGGTTTCGGCTGAGGCAAACCAAACATTTCCCTAATTACCAGCAATCGCTGGTTTCCTATTATCGGTCTCCACCGATCAGGGACCGCAAACAAGCAACGAATTGGATGCAGCCAGCAAGTGTTTACTTTCAACATCTGGCAATGGCTGCACCCTATATTCGTTGCAATATCTAAACATCGCATTGGCACCACAGAATGCTATGCATACAAAAATCCCTAATAACGGCCGCCACCCGTCGGCGGACCAAAGGGAATTCACATCGTCAACCGAAATGTTGATTTATGGCCTCCCATAGGATGACCAGATCTTCGGTTCGGGTCTTTCGCACCCCAGATGTTATTGTTTGCATTCGTGTAAGATGCTGCAGCGATGTTGGCATCCGTCCAGGGTTGCCGGACGATCGTATGCGAGGCTTACACACATACGCATCATGTATGCCTATTTCCCCCGGTCCAATCACGATTAACTACCTCGAGTTAATCGTGTAGCTCCTCCTCTTTTGCAGTTTCCTTGAGGTTTCCCTTTTCTTTGGTGAGCACCAATTGAACAGTCAGATTTCATTCCTCAAACGAGTCACACGCTAAGTCCAGCGTCGTGCAATTTTAAAGAGTGTCCGTACAGTAGTAGAGTGTTGTCGTTTCATTACCGCGCAACTCCCTTAAATGGATTTAACTTATTTAACCGGTATTCTCAACCTAAAGGTTTAACACTGGATGTGTGTGATTTCAACGCAATTAATAGCAGTCCCAAATAAAAGGAATCCATTAATAAATTCTTTAAACACTAAAATATTGTTCCTATCACGGCTTAAATAAATGTTATTAATCAAAAGAAACAGTGTAAATTAATGTAAAGAAGAAGAACTTAATATCGAAAGTGCGTTATTTATAAGTAATCAATAAAAGAAACATTAACAATTAAACCAAATCATCTGTGCATTTTTATTTTTTTCCTTTTGGTGAACAATTTTCGACGTCTGTACATCGTTGGGGAGTTAAGTGAACCAAGTGCCCGTGATTGGCATCAATACGTCTACCCCACAGGTCCATTTTCCCCTTTTTAATAGCGATTGGTGGTTTCAGGTAACAGTGTTGCGTTTGCCGTTGTTTTGGACAATCCAGACCACGTGTTTCTGTGACCACATCGGTTCAATTGAAAACATCAATCTAGCGAGGTGTTCAACGCGTGTTGATCACACACATATTTTGCCCACAACAAAATTGCAATGGATGCAGAAATGTTATCTCACATATGCTCCTTCGAGAACAACAGTTTATCAGTGGTTTAGTGAATTTAAAATGGATCATACTATCACCGACGACGCACCTCGCTTTGGAAAGCCAAAACGGCTACGAATGCGGAAATCGTAAAGCAAGTGCGTCGACTCGTTTTGAGTGATCGTAGATTAAGTTGCACGAGTTAGCTGAGGCCGTGGGTATCTCAAGACAATGGGCGGAATCCATTTTGCACGATCTATTGGAGATTAAAAAGCTATCGGGATGATGGGTGCCGCGTTTGCTGACCGTCGACCAAAAACAGCAGTCCATTGATGATTGAACGGCCGGTTTGGCGTTGTTGCAGCGTAATCGAGAGGACTTTTTTCAACGTTTCGTGACGATGGATGAAACGTGTGTCCATTACCATATGCTTGAGTCCAATAGACGGTCTGCAGAGTGGTCGGAAAGCCACGAAAGGCGACCAAAGTGGCCAAAAGACCAACGCTCAGGAGAGTCTTCGTTTTATGTGATGCGTATGATATAATCTCCATCGATTACCTGCAAAAGGGAAGAACAGTCACAGGGAAGTAATATGCAGCGTTATTGGGCAAACTGAACGACGGATCGCGCTCATTTGTGGTTCATCTCCCGATGGCGCGAACATCCCTGTATCAGAACTCGTTTTGTTACAGAGCGGGGAAGCTGTGGAACTTCCTTCCCACGCGAGTGTTCCCGGAGCGTTACAACCTGCAACTGTTCACAAAGAACTGCAACAGTTATTTGGTGGCATCTCGGGCGCTATAGGTTCGCCTCTCCCGAGAGAAGTTTAATAAATAAAAAAACAAAAAAAAAAAACGAAATAAAGAAAAAACTCCTCATATGATGAAGAAAAAAGTTATGTACCATCTCGATAATGCGCCGTCAGACACGTCTTTGAAAAGAATAGCCAAACTGGACCAATTACGATTTGAATCGGTTGCTCACCCACCGTATTCTCCAGACTTGGTTCCCAGTGACTATTATCTGTTCCCAAACCTCAAGCGGCGGCTTCAGGGAAAGAGATTCAAACCGAATGAGGAAGTCATCAAAGAAACCGAGGCGAATATTGAAGGCTTGGACGTTTCGTACTATACCAAGTGTATCGCCCTCGAAGGCAACTATGTTGAGGAATAAACATCACTTTGCACAAAAAACGCTTGTTTTCATTAAAAGTCCCGACACGTTTCAGCCTATGCAGTATTGGTTCCTTTAGCTTTGCTACAATTTCAATACAGACACAAAATTCAATGCATATTTTTCTCAATAAATTTTCATATCATACAAAACGCCAATATCACATTTGTTGCTTACAAAATGCAAGGGTAAGTTTTTCACTAATGAAAATAATATGACGAGACTTGATGCAGCTGTCTGCCATAATGCTACTAATTTAGGAAAAGAAATTTCTCACACTCGATATACCCAAACAATTTAACTTGATAGCTTTTTTTTTTTTTTTGCACAGAATTAATTATTTACTAATATTTTATTCGGTGAGTTTTTAACTATAGCGATAAAAAGAAACATTAACATAAATGAATAATTATTTGATGAGAATATTCACTAAACAAGAAAATTCACTTAAACAAATTACCACTGGCCGAAGCTCACGTCTGTTTTAATGGATTTGACTGCGAACCTTTGCTCGAGCAGTGGTGTGATCATAACTCTCAGGCATATGTCTATAAATTTTACCGTGATAGACTAAATTAAAATAATATGGTAGCCGTGGTTTTCGCATGTTCAGGAATTGCGTATGTATCACTTAAATTAAAAATTGTATCGCGTTAGTAAAATTCAATTTTTATTCCCATGAATTTCTTTTCGAATGCCACCAACACATAACAGAATTTAAAGAAATGATTAAGATAACTTAAAAACGTAGATTCAGAGAACACTGTAAAAAAAACCGACCTGCTTTTGGTTAATTGCCCGAATCTACGCCAATCTTATGTCTTTCTACTCTGTTGAAGCAATGTGTGATTTGTTGATCCGCTTGAATAGGATTAACCCGAAAAGAACAACTGACTGGGTTTTTATAAGATTACCTTATTGTTGTTTACCAACTTATATAACGCACTCTGTGAAATACATGATATATTGCAAATGTGATTATCCAATTAGAATTGGAAACAAATGCGATTAGATTAATTCATTGCGTCACAAATCCTGATTTAAAAGACAATGATATTCTTTGTACTATTTTTAGATTAAATATCAAAGCTTGTTATAAATGACACCGGGAATATTTATACCGTCTCCCTGTGCCATTATTCTTTCTAGTTAAAGTCTCTTCAGGTTTGATGATGGTGTCATTTTCATGTTTAAAACATTTTTTTTATTTTCTTTTGATATGCCTAGTTTCTAAATTACATGCTAGACAAGTTGTATGCTTAAGGTGGAAGTTGTATGCTTAATTGTCAGGCAAGTAATAGCACTCAGCTGTACTTGCCACAATACCTGTATTATAGGTTTTCGTAAGCTATGGGGGGTGTTTTCGCATCATAGGCGAGAAGATAGGCAGTGGCGATCTAAGGAACCGCCACAGTAGTGTCGGCTCATCACACCTACCCCTACCAGGTTTTTCGTGGGATTGTCTTTTGTATATTGATTATTCATTTTTGTTTCCACGAGTCTTGGGATTGTTACGGACCGACATTGAGTCCAGCGGACCGACATTGAGTCCAGGTCTCCCCAGAATCCACTAATCCCCCTTTGATTCCCCTCTTTACCTGTAAAAGGAAATAACGCGCCAAGTAGTTAATTTGCATAAACTACTTTATGCAAATTCTACTTGGCGGAGAAAAAAAATAATAAAATAAAAATAATACACCGAAAATAAATTCGGAAAAATGACAATTCGTCGTAAATCTTCGAACGTTTTGGAATATACAAATGAACCTTTCGAATAGTACAATATATTCGCATATTCCAATGTACGAGAAGCAGTTCTAATCATTTGGTGAAAATCTAACCAGAAGCATTACTACTCCAAATGAACCTTCGAATAGTACAGTATATTCGCATATTCCAATGTTTTGGGGACGACTATTTGTGAAACGGTGCCGACAATAGAACGCAGGAGGAAGACAACCAAACAGGGGAGCAACCATCAACGCCCCCTGCAACCTGTCGCAGTCAACCACAACAGGAGGAACAAAACAACGCCCCCTGTAACAACAACAATAACAACAGCACAGCGACCGCTCAACGGTCGCTCTAAGATAAACCACAGTAAGTCCCACCTTCTATATTTAATTGATTTAATTGTTATAAATACAAACGTAACAAATTGGCGCAGCCGGTAACCACCAGCTGGAAATTTATATCAAAGCCGTCGAGGATATAAATCCAGTGGTGGAAGAGCCCCGAGGCTCTAACGTCCCTACGCCGACTAGCGGAACTAGCGGCTAGGTTTAAAAAAAAAAAAAAGCCATCCGAAATAACAAATAACATAAATAAAAAAATAAATTCTCCTTTTCTCGGGTTTATTTTCCAATTACAGGAAAGAGGACGAAATCAACGTTGGGAAGAAAAATTGGAGATAACTTACAAAAAAATTTTTCCACTGTTTTAGTGTTCTCTTTTCAGATTTTTGTCTTCTTCTTTCTTTTATTTATATAGATTGGGTCTAGTCTCTCATCGTTGGGTCGCTTAAATTGTTCTTACCTCTCATCGTTGGGAAGTTTATTTAAATAATTTAAATAGATTTAACCCCTCATCGTTGGATTATTGTTCCACTATCGTGTTTTCGTTCGCTACGGGAAAAAGCGAACTACGGTCAGAATAATCCAGGTAGCCTCCATACGAAATTAATTAAACGCGTGTTAGCATTACCGTTAATGCAGACGAGAAGCCACACAAGGCAGCTATCCGCGGAAATTATATCGGTAGAACCCGTCGCCATTATGTTGGATGCGGAAAAAATTCTGGACCTAGTCCAAGCAAACGTGGAGGTATATAGTGGCCAGAAAGGGCATAACGCAGCGAGGGAACTACATGGTTTCCTCGAAAGCTGTGACAGGACACTGGACTGTTTATCGGAGGATGAGGAAACAATTTTCCTGCGGTGGTTACCCATGAGATTAACTGGGCAAGCTCGCCGCATGTTCAAAGAACAACTCCCAACGACTTTCAAGGAGTTTGAACAGCGACTCCGAAAAACAATCTTACCACACGTGTCATACGAAGAGTTACATTCGAAACTCTCTCGTATACGACAATCCCGCGAAGAGGATGTCGCCGAATTTACCCACCGCATAACGCAAGCAGTAAAGGACTGCAACGAAGCGGCAACACGTAAGTATGGAACTACGAATAACATAGGGTTCATATTCCAGAACGAAAGATTGGCTAAATCAGTTCTGATGGTAGGTATTAGAAACGACCAACTGAGACATCTGATAGTAAAATCAGAAAAGACCCTTTAGATGAGATTATAGCTAGGATTCTCGAGTTAGAGAAAACCGAGAATGAGATGAGGAGCGAAAGTGGATGTTATGAAATACCAACGAGGTATCATGACCAGTCACCTTCACCTGAAAGGAACGACAAATACCATGCTCCCAACTCATCAAATAGGCAACCAATGCTTAAGAATACTCCATTCTACTATTGGGAGGAGGAACAAGATCCCCCAGAGGAAAGAAATAGGGTTTTAGATAGGACCTACGGGGATACTCGACCAAACCCCCAGGAATCGAAACAAAGGCAGAATAAGCCTAGACACGATGCGTCTCGGGTAGTAGAGAATAGGAACTCTAACACTAGATTCCAAGAACAATCTCAACCCGTTACACGCCCACAAACAGGGAAAAACCCGTTTAGGTCGGATACACCACCACACAGTTCTAGAAGACCAACCGGGTCTAGGCCAAAGAAGCCCGAGGCACCACGACACCTTCAAAGAGGCGAAGGTGATTATCTCAGTGACTCCTCTAGTGAAGGTAGGGACAAGCGTACACCAAATCCATGGGTAGCACGCATGACTTGCAGCTTCTACAATAGAAAAGGGCATGTATACGATGAATGCCTTCGACGCCGGAACACACCAAAGTGTACAAAGTGTGGTCGATATGGGCACGATGCCCAGGGTTGTCCGACACTTAATACACAAAGGAAGGCGGAGAATCCTGAACCTACACAAATAAGGTCACAGAACCAAAGGAAGTCACCGGTGAATACCTCAACCCAACAGGAACGACCATCCACATCGAAACAAGCAAATACATCGAATCGTAGAGTGTACAGCATTCGATGTTGTTGTGAGTTTTGTGGCCGAAAGGGTCACACGGGGGACGAGTGTCGTATCAAGGCAAAGTGGATAAAACCACAAAAGCCAACAAAGACACCCAATGTGGTTAAGTCTGTACGTAGAGACCACATCCCACAGACCTGCACGGTCAATACAGAATGGCAGACAGTCCAAAAAAGAAAAATTTCAAAGGACAGCAAACAGCCATGCGACAAAGGCGGTAAACAGACTCGAGCCAAGAGTAGTATTAGTACGAGCAGTACTGAACACTCGGAGGCTCGAAAAATAAAACAACGCCAACATCGATTACAATGCCATCGACCCGAATCGAACCGTAACCAGTCGAATTCAACCGCTACGGACGCGTCAGAGACGCCAAAAAAGGGACATAGGCGACAGAAGAACGGGGAATGGTGCACATTTTGTAAGCGACACAACCACATGGCGACAGTGTGTCGACTAAAAGCAAAATGGGAGAAGTCGGAAAACTCCCAGAGGTCGGGCAGGAATTCCCCAACCCGACCGAATTAAAGCCGCCAAATAAAGAAAACTGTCCTCAACCACCAACAAAAGTTCCAATAGTCCAGCTCCCATTAGACATAGGATGTAGAAACACTACATGTCTAATAGTGGACACAGGTGCGGAGATGAGCCTTCTTAAACTGAAAGCACTCCAAAATGGAACAACACTGGATACAAAAAAGGCCACTACTCTCCAAACGCTTTTTGGAAAGGGAAAGTCTAGGGGTTTTTGTAAGGGAATATTCAAACTACCCCAACCAATCTCCTGTAACTTTCAGGTAATGGACTCCCTACCGGGATTGTCAGAAGATGCGTTATTAGGAAACGACTTCCTAGCTAGGAATTGCAAAGTCAACGGACCCGGGAATTGTTTGGAATTCTCCCAAACCAATGTAAATCCGGTAAGTTTTTCCGTTGAATTTACAAAAGGTAGGAAGCGGACGCCAAGACATAAGGCAACCAGTCGGGAATCCGAGCCAAGGGGATCCATAGAGATCCAGACCGCGGTCGGAAATACACCGGATACCCTACCCAAACAGGGAAAAGGGGGCGAGATTTTGTCAGGCTCCAAGCATTCCAACCCCACATTAATAGCTGACAAACCAAAGAAAGCTAACAAAGAAGCAACAGTGGTGAAACAATCACTGCTAAATGCTTCGGAGGTTGACATTTTTCTGGACAAACCGGCAATAATACCGGCACGTTCACGAAAAATGCTGAGACTTCCCATAGAAATTCGGGAAGAGGTAGTGCTAGTACCTAAACAAATGCAATCAGGGATTTTCATATCCAACTGTATTGTAGGGAAAGCGAAGAGTGCCCATGTAGAGGTACTCAATATCGCAAACTACCTCCAAACCATAGACCGAATCATGGTGGAGTTACATCCAATGAAGGACTTTTCCACCTTTCCGCTGGAAAATGAGGACAACCGTTCTACGGATTACAATGCGGATAAAAAACTTTCGGAGGGAGACAACCTCCAGTATATCCGACATTTATTCTCACAGGAGGAATTACCAAAAGATCCAAGGTTGACACAATTACATGAGGAACTCCACTTAGGTAAAAACCTAAGTCCTCAAGAATGTCAATCCATAGTGGAAATATGTGAGGAGTTTAACGATATTTTCCACCTTAAAGGTGATCTCCTAACATATACCAGTGCAATAACGCATGAGATACCGGTGATACAGGATCAATCACCGATAAATCAAAGAATGTACCGTCTGCCTGAGTGCAAGAAAGAGGTGATCAACGAGCAAGTACGGGAGATGCTGGAGAATGACATCATTCAACCAAGCAAAAGTCCGTGGAACTCACCACTCTTGGTAGTTCCTAAGAAAGCGGGCCCCGATGGAAAAACCCGATGGAGAGTTGTGGTCGATTTCAGAAAACTGAACGATAAAACCATCGGTGATGCGTACCCTCCCCCTCGAATAGAGGACATTTTAGACCAGCTCGGTCACTCACGCTATTTTTCCACGCTCGATTTAGCCAGCGGCTACCACCAAGTCTTAGTAGATCCGAAGGATCAAAATAAGACAGCGTTCAGCACAAATTACGGGCACTATGAGTTCAAACGTATGCCATTTGGTCTGAAGGGAGCACCAGCTACGTTTCAGAGACTCATGAACCATGTCCTAACCAGGTTGCAAGGAATTGAATGCTTTGTTTATCTGGATGACGTGGTCATATATGGAAAAAACCTAGAACACCATAATGACAAACTCCGGAAAGTATTCGATCAAATTAGATACCACAACCTCAAATTGCAACCAGAGAAATGCAAGTTCCTCCAGAAGGAAGTAGTATATCTGGGACATGTTTGTTCAGAAAAAGGGGCAATGCCAAATCCAGACACGACAGCTGGTGTCAGGGATTTCCCCATTCCCAAAACGGTAAAGCACGTCCAATCGTTTCTAGGCTTGGCGAATTACTATCGAAAATTTGTTCAAAAAGGACGTCAAATTCACCTGGTCAGACAAATGCCAACAAGCATTTGATAACATAAAGGAGTTATTGGTCTCGCCGCCACTGTTAATCTATCCAGATTTTACCAAACCCTTTAATCTGACCACGGATGCGAGCAACGAAGCACTGGGCGCAGTACTATCGCAAGACGAAATCGGTAAGGACCAGCCGGTCGCATATGCCAGTCGAACCTTGAATAAGGCGGAAAAGAACTACTCTACGATTGAAAAAGAGTTACTAGCCATTGTTTGGGCGACTAAGAATTTCCGTTGTTATTTACAAGGGAGAAAATTTAATATATACATGGACCACAAACCGTTAAAGGGAGTATTCAACGTGAAAGACCCCACGTCACGTTTACTAAGGTTCAATCGCAAACTACTGGAGTACGACTACCAAATCGAATATAAACCCGGTAAATACAACACTAATGCGGATACCTTGAGTCGTATCCCGCAAATTTGTGATGAGACTCCCACACTACCAAGGTGCAATGTACTAACACGCGCCCAAGCTAAAAAGTTAAGGGCAAGCGAAGGAACTCAGGATAGTCCAAATGACGATAAGTCCTCTCTTAACGAGGATCCCATTCCGGCCTGCACGGAAAAAGGAATGGAGATAACCAATCCTGAAGACATTCAGTCCCTACTCCGGGAATACCATGATCCTCCTTTGGGCGGACACCAAGGAGTGAGTAAAACGTACCACAAAATACGTAGAAATTTTTGGTGGAAGAACATGATGCGCGACATTAAACAATACATCAAAGTATGTAAAACATGTCAAACCATGAAATCTTCACCGAACATACGTATGCCCATGGTAATAACCGACATTGCAAAGAGGCCTTTCGACAAAGTATACTTAGATATAGTAGGTCCTCTTGATCGCACTCCAACCGGCAATCAATATATACTTACATTCCAAGACAACTTGTCGAAGTATATAGATTGCTACGCTCACGCAGATACGGAGGCAGAAACGGTGGCCACAGTCTTTTTCGACCAAATAATTGCTCGGTATGGTGTTCCGAAGCAATTGGTCACCGATCAGGGAAGCAATTTCCTAAGCAGTTTGTTTAAAAGCGTGTGCAAACTGCTCCGTATTAAAAAACTACAAACCTCAGCGTACCACCCACAATCAAATGGAGCCTTAGAAAGAGCCCATCGTCCACTCGTAGATTACCTGCGAAGCATTTTGGATGGGAATTCCCAATCATGGGACCAGTACCTGAGACAACAACATTCGTATACAACACCAATGTACACGAAGGTACTAAGCTTACGCCAATGGACTGTCTATTTGGGTTTACCCCGGAGGTACCGACGAGCATAAAGCAACCTCCGGAACCGGTATACAACCATGACAGTTACCATAAGCTATTGAAGTACAAACTTCAACATACGTACGAAATAGCAAGGCGTAACCTATTAACTTCCAAGAAGAAGTCGAAAGAGTACTACGACCGTAAGATACGCCCATTCGCGTTCCATGTGGGCGACAAAGTTGTAATACGCAATGCTCAAAAGCAAGGAAAATTAGCTCCCATATGGAGGGGTCCCTACAAGGTAGTGCAAATAAATAGTCCGGTAAATAGCGTCGTTAAGGTAGGGAGAAGAAATGTGGTGGTGCACAATAATAGGCTAAAACCCTATTACGAATAGAGGAAGCCAAAAGCAGAAGAAACCACGACAAACAAGGGAAGAAAATACACCACCGACGGTGTAAGGATAAATGCTACAGTTTGATACTTAAGTAGCCAAGCTTCATTCCCCTTCTAAGAATGAAGCTATCACTATTTAAGGGGGGAAGGTATTGTTACGGACCGACATTGAGTCCAGCGGACCGACATTGAGTCCAGGTCCCCCCAGAATCCACTAATCCCCCTTTGATTCCCCTCTTTACCTATAAAAGGAAATAACGCGCCAAGTAGTTAATTTGCATAAACTACTTTATGCAAATTCTACTTGGCGGAGAAAAAAAATAATAAAATAAAAATAATACACCGAAAATAAATTCGGAAAAATGACAATTCGTCGTAAATCTTCGAACGTTTTGGAATATACAAATGAACCTTTCGAATAGTACAATATATTCGCATATTCCAATGTACGAGAAGCAGTTCTAATCATTTGGTGAAAATCTAACCAGAAGCATTACTACTCCAAATGAACCTTCGAATAGTACAGTATATTCGCATATTCCAATGTTTTGGGGACGACTATTTGTGAAACGGTGCCGACAATAGAACGCAGGAGGAAGACAACCAAGCAGGGGAGCAACCATCAACGCCCCCTGCAACCTGTCGCAGTCAACCACAACAGGAGGAACAAAACAACGCCCCCTGTAACAACAACAATAACAACAGCACAGCGACCGCTTAACGGCCGCTCTAAGATAAACCACAGTAAGTCCCACCTTCTATATTTAATTGATTTAATTGTTATAAATACAAACGTAACAGGATTTCAAATAGTCCGCCATATCAGAGCCCCTCTTTGATATGGTTAAGTCTGCTTACTGTTCTGATTCGACCCGGTGTCAGAGAGGCGCCGTTATAATACAGCCGGTATACCCCCGGCTGCAAACCATCCAATGGGCACGGTGACGCGTAACACCCTGGATTAGGGGCGGTAGAACTTTGTGTGTTACTCCTCGCTAGCCTGTCTGACATGGGTGGCCCTACTGGAAACGTATACTTCCGTCAGCATAGCCTGAGTGATACATCGTAGTTTAAGTCCCCGCACCACGTCAAGGTTTCTACCAAGCGGGGGCTTCGTTATCTTATGGGATAGAATATTCCTCTTCTTTTCAGTTTAATTTTAAATACTAGTGGTATGTTAACAATGCCTTAGAGGGCAAAGTTAATATTGTACGTTGGGAATAAGCGCATACCAATAAATAATAAACAATAATAGTATGTTATAATTGATTTTATAGTTTGAATGTTGAGAACGTTTTTTGTTTAATCAAATGCGTAAAGTAAGTCAGCCATATCCTTAATTTGGTCAAAAGTATTAATAAATTAAAGTTTAGCCTCAGCTACATGTTTCAAATCTAATCTTAATCTAATTTAAAAAAATATGCAATGACTATTCTATCGTGGAGAAACGTACGCGCTAAATGATTGTATAGTAGCTGTTAATCCGTCTATGGGGGTATCATCAGGGATAGGATATCCATAAGGTACACGAAAATTAAAATTTTGCAACAATGTTGTAACGAAGAGAAAGAGGGTCTGTTTCGCCAGCATCTCGCCAATGCATCGACGGCGGCCATAACCAAAAGTAGTAAATGATGGAACCTTTAATGTTCCATCGACCAAATAGCGATCCGGCAAAAACCGCTGAGGATCGGGAAATTTCTTTGGATTCATTAAATATCCATAGACGCAAAACACCAACATTGTATCCTAAAGAAGAAAAATATACCATTTGGTTATTATCAAAAATGAGTTATCTTGCCTTTGGAATATCGTAGCCACAAAGTTTGGTGTCCTTTAGTGCTCTGTGAGGAATAGCTAATGTTTGTCCTATGAAAAATCTTAAACCTTCGTATGTAATGGCTTCACAGAATGGTAAGCTATAAAAAACGTTCAGTAATCAATCGCTTCCGAAATGCCATTGATAAGGTATTGCCAACTTACTCCGCTCGATCTTCCCAGCTCACCTGCCTTTCCCGACCAACCGCGGAATCTATCTCAGCTTGTGCCCTCGTTTGAATATCCGGATCTCTTAAAATGTACAAAAATATAAAGTTCAATGTATTTTTTGTTGTTTCTGTTCCGGCTATGAATAAATCCAGACAGACGGACATTAGTTGTTCATCAGAGAAAGTAGACGAATGATCAGGTTTCGCTATTTCGAGGAGGTAAGCATCCATAAGATTTGTTGGGGGCCCATTCAAATTTAGTAATCGTTTATGTTCTTCAACTTCCTTGCGAAGGAAATCATAAAACTTATTGTGAGACTCAACAAATCCTTTATATCCAGAAAGATCTGGTGCTAAACATCTCAACCAGGGAAATTGGCTAAATGTTGCACCTACCATGTCGACGTTCTTTAGTAGCTCATGGAACATATCCAATAAATTCATTACTGTTTCACTTGTGCGGTCGTATCTCTTGCCGGTCATTATTCGCCACAGACCGTTGAGGACAAATACCGAGAACAGGTTCGTCATTTCAATTGTAAAATTTTGGCCACCGTTAGCTACAATTCGCTTACGAATGTCATCCACTAAATATTGAGCTTCTTCTTTGATGTTTACAGCTATGCCCCGAGGAGTGAATCCAAAATCCTTTAGATGTAGCATGGTGAAACGCCTTTGTTCCATCCAAAATTCCTCGTCTGTCCCCAATAAACCGATCTTACGGCCGAATGTTCGCGTCCGAAATAAAAATGAGTTTGGACGACCATCCAAGTCGGTATTATAACACATTTCCATGATCGCTTTATTTTGAAAAGCAAAGACTATCCTTTCTTCACCAAGTTTTACGCCGTAAACTCCGGTCGGACTGGGAAATTCATTGGCCAGTTCTTTAATCGCCTTACAAAAGAGACCGTGCTTCTTGCGGAGTTGAGCAATCTGGGGGGCACATCCTACAATTGGATACCATCTAGGTCCAGGAGGAAAGTTTTTAGGTTTTTTACAATCCCAAAAGAGGAATAGAAGGGTGAGGAAGAATAATGTTACTGTGTAGAACATCGCGGTCGATCTGAAACGTAAAGAATGACAAAGGACAAAAAGATGAAAACCATTATAACCAAAAACAACAAGTAATAGCGAAGAAGGATAGAGTAAAATGAAAGGTGTACTATTCAATTAATTATTATGTTAAACCATATGTCACTGACTTGCTTGAACATCGAGCAATTGAAGAGCCGGGAGCCTGGCCGTCCAAGGGCTTCAAGGACAACATCCAGTCACCACCACCGACCAAGAAAAAAGCAAGTATCCTTCCACTGGAGGAGGAACCGCGCGATCAAGCTCCGGACGACCACGGGTGCCAGAAAATTCGCCAATGATTGGCGAAGGCGGGCGGAATGTTGCGGATTCACTGGATGCAACCAGCGAAGTCGCAATGGAATGCTGCCCTTGGCAACAATATAACAACTGTCAGCAACTAGCTGACATGTTTGTTGTTCTGGTTGTCAAGGTGACAGAAAACAAATTATTATTGCTTCTTCGTAAAACTTTCTACCAGACCAGTTCAACTTCTGCTATAATCATAACAAATCTCATCCATCAATTTAATAAAGTTACTAGTTAAACAAAAAGGCAACCGAGTTTTTTAAGGAGGATTCGTTTGGGAGATTTATTCTGGAATTCATGACAGGTATTCGGTCTGTGGGGCTTTTCAGGGCCCGAAGAGCCATGCATCGCTCGATCCCCACTATTCCAGGCGAACGACTTACCTCTCGGTCGAACTTCAGCAAGGTTGCGTAACCTTGCTACGGCATTTACCCCCAGCCAAATCGCTGGAATTAATACGGTTACCCAATCGGATAACTGTTTTGAATATCCGTTAGGCAGCTTACCTATTCTGTGGGGGGTTTTCCTTCCAAACCCCTTTTTCTCCAACACCACCCCTGAAAAACATTAAGTCCACGGCAAAGCTTATCACCTTGCCGTGGCATCGAAAACTCACCCTCGGGCAGGCATTAATTCCTAAAAAACATTAAGTCCACGGCAAAGCTTATCACCTTGCCGTGGCATCGAAAATTCACCCTCGGGCAGGCATTGATTCCTAAAAAAAACATAAGTCCACGGCAAAGATTATCACATTGCCGTGGCATTCGAAATCCTATTCTTAGGCATACATTCTACCCAGGGCATCTCGTTTCCTTAGCCTTATGCTATGGAAACAACATCAACAAAGAGTTCCTTGTTGACTCGTTTTATTTGTTTGCCCATGGCACTCCTTGCATGCGGCTATTGGGCCCCATTGGTTTGCCACCGCCGACAAGGTTTCGGCTGAGGCAAACCAAACATTTCCCTAATTACCAGCAATCGCTGGTTTCCTATTATCGGTCTCCACCGATCAGGGACCGCAAACAAGCAACGAATTGGATGCAGCCAGCAAGTGTTTACTTTCAACATCTGGCAATGGCTGCACCCTATATTCGTTGCAATATCTAAACATCGCATTGGCACCACAGAATGCTATGCATACAAAAATCCCTAATAACGGCCGCCACCCGTCGGCGGACCAAAGGGAATTCACATCGTCAACCGAAATGTTGATTTATGGCCTCCCATAGGATGACCAGATCTTCGGTTCGGGTCTTTCGCACCCCAGATGTTATTGTTTGCATTCGTGTAAGATGCTGCAGCGATGTTGGCATCCGTCCAGGGTCGCCGGACGATCGTATGCGAGGCTTACACACATACGCATCATGTATGCCTATTTCCCCCGGTCCAATCACGATTAACTACCTCGAGTTAATCGTGTAGCTCCTCCTCTTTTGCAGTTTCCTTGAGGTTTCCCTTTTCTTTGGTGAGCACCAATTGAACAGTCAGATTTCATTCCTCAAACGAGTCACACGCTAAGTCCAGCGTCGTGCAATTTTAAAGAGTGTCCGTACAGTAGTAGAGTGTTGTCGTTTCATTACCGCGCAACTCCCTTAAATGGATTTAACTTATTAAACCGGTATTCTCAACCTAAAGGTTTAACACTGGATGTGTGTGATCTCAACGCAATTAATAGCAGTCCCAAATAAAAGGAATCCATTAATAAATTCTTTAAACACTAAAATATTGTTCCTATCACGGCTTAAATAAATGTTATTAATCAAAAGAAACAGTGTAAATTAATGTAAAGAAGAAGAACTTAATATCGAAAGTGCGTTATTTATAAGTAATCAATAAAAGAAACATTAACAATTAAACCAAATCATCTGTGCATTTTTATTTTTTTCCTTTTGGTGAACAATTTTCGACGTCTGCACATCGTTGGGGAGTTAAGTGAACCAAGTGCCCGTGATTGGCATCAATACGTCTACCCCACAGGTCCATTTTCCCCTTTTTAATAGCGATTGGTGGTTTCAGGTAACAGTGTTGCGTTTGCCGTTGTTTTGGACAATCCAGACCACGTGTTTCTGTGACCACATCGGTTCAATTGAAAACATCAATCTAGCGAGGTGTTCAACGCGTGTTGATCACACACATATTTTGCCCACAACAAAATTGCAATGGATGCAGAAATGTTATCTCACATATGCTCCTTCGAGAACAACAGTTTATCAGTGGTTTAGTGAATTTAAAATGGATCATACTATCACCGACGACGCACCTCGCTTTGGAAAGCCAAAACGGCTACGAATGCGGAAATCGTAAAGCAAGTGCGTCGACTCGTTTTGAGTGATCGTAGATTAAGTTGCACGAGTTAGCTGAGGCCGTGGGTATCTCAAGACAATGGGCGGAATCCATTTTGCACGATCTATTGGAGATTAAAAAGCTATCGGGATGATGGGTGCCGCGTTTGCTGACCGTCGACCAAAAACAGCAGTCCATTGATGATTGAACGGCCGGTTTGGCGTTGTTGCAGCGTAATCGAGAGGACTTTTTTCAACGTTTTGTGACGATGGATGAAACGTGTGTCCATTACCATATGCTTGAGTCCAATAGAGGATCTGCAGAGTGGTCGGAAAGCCACGAAAGGCGACCAAAGCGGCCAAAAGACCAACGCTCAGGAGAGTCTTCGTTTTATGTGATGCGTATGATATAATCTCCATCGATTACCTGCAAAAGGGAAGAACAGTCACAGGGAAGTAATATGCAGCGTTATTGGGCAAACTGAACGACGGATCGCACTCGTTTGTGGTTCATCTCCCGACGGCGCGAACATCCCTGTATCAGTACTCGTTTTGTTACAGAGCGGGGAAGCTGTGGAACTTCCTTCCCACGCGAGTGTTCCCGGAGCGTTACAACCTGCAACTGTTCACAAAGAACTGCAACAGTTATTTGGTGGCATCTCGGGCGCTATAGGTTCGCCTCTCCCGAGAGAAGTTTAATAAATAAAAAAACAAAAAAAAAAAAACCAAATAAAGAAAAAAGTTATGTACCATCTCGATAATGCGCCGTCAGACACGTCTTTGAAAAGAATAGCCAAACTGGACCAATTACGATTTGAATCGGTTGCTCACCCACCGTATTCTCCAGACTTGGTTCCCAGTGACTATTATCTGTTCCCAAACCTCAAGCGGCGGCTTCAGGGAAAGAGATTCAAACCGAATGAGGAAGTCATCAAAGAAACCGAGGCGAATATTGAAGGCTTGGACGTTTCGTACTACGTTTCGTACTATACCAAGTGTATCGCCCTCGAAGGCAACTATGTTGAGGAATAAACATCACTTTGCACAAAAAACGCTTGTTTTCATTAAAAGTCCCGACACGTTTCAGCCTATGCAGTATTGGTTCTGTGGGGCTTTTCAGGGCCCGAAGAGCCACGCATCGCTCGATCCCCACTATTCCAGGCGAACGACTTACCTCTCGGTCGAAATTCAGCAAGGTTGCGTAACCTTGCTACGGCATTTACTCCCAGCCAAATCGCCGGAATTATTACGGTTACCCAATCGGATACCTGTTTTGAATTTCGGTTAGGCAGCTTACCTATTCTGTGGGGGTTTTCCTTCCAAACCCCTTTTTTTCTCCAACACCACCCCTGAAAAACATTAAGTCCACGGCAAAGCTTATCACCTTTATTGGAACTGTACATAAGCAAATTTGAAACGCAGTGGTTACTTTAATTTAATCAAATCAATATCGTGTTGTCTGTGTAAACTATCTTAATGTTTATTGGAACTGTACACAAGCAAATTTGAAACACAGTGGTTACTTTAATTTAATCAAATCAATACCGTGTTGTCTGTGTAAACTATTTTAACGTTTAATTGAACTGGATATAAGCAAACTTGAAACACGGTGCTTACCTGAATTTAATCGAATGAACACTGTGTCTACTTTATAAGCCATGTTATATATAATAAAACTGAGAAAAATAAATGACGTGTTTTGCTAACTGGGAAGTGATTTTCGAGACACCCTTCAGGCGAAATTCAGTGGAATGTTTAGTGGACCCGTACCCGTGTTGGCGCAACAACTAACATACCACCACATTGGTGACCTAAGGGTGAAGAACACGCCACCTTTCAAACCACCCCGGGAATTAGTAAAATCTCGGTGACGCGACAACCTTGCTCTATCGAGTTTTGTTTTTTTTAAAAGTGAACACACAGAACTACTGCGCAGCAAATTGTGCAAGTGCATTAAACTAAAGACAGTCTACCGGAACCGTGTGCCAGTGCAAAAACCAAACCAACTAAAGGGTACGCCCCAACGCCAGCCCAACAACAGCACCTGGCATAACATCACTACCCAACTCAATTTAATAAATCAAGTGGACAATACAATCATCGTCACACCAATTAAAGTTGAAGTACCTGATCCAGTAGAACCATCTCTGTTAGTACAGTGCGAGTGCAGTAACCCCAACGCTGCTGTGTTTCTCAACGGCACGTGAAGATCAACAGCATTCAGGATTCCCAGCAAAGCCCCCTTAACCATCAGGACACTCAGTCAGCCGCCAATACCCAGGATTAAACGCAAGTTGTAGTAAAAAAACATTTGTTTTCCTTTCTTTATTTTTTTTTTCCTTTCATTACTATAGTTTTTTATATATCAGATTTTGTATTTTACTTTATATTAAGCTGAAATTACGCATATACCCCACTGATAGTAAGAGATATACATACCCATTTTCTTTTCTCTCTAGTGTGAGCTCCTTCTGAGCTTAAAAGTGTAAAGTTATTGGCTTCTCCTTCTGAGCAAGCATTAAGTGCTAAACTTTGACGCAGTTGCCTTAAACCCTTACGCGCACGTCACTTTTATATTAAAAAAAGAACGAAAAAATGAACTTAAGAGCATATTTACAAGGCGTGTAATTGCGCAATAATCGAACCTGGTTCGAAAGTTAGTTGACGTGGAATTTTATTTATTTCAAGTAAATCAAATTAAGAAATAATAACCACCCTGATTGTCGAATCACTTTAAATAACCATAACAACACGAAAACGACCTGTTCTCTTTTTGTAACTCTATATGTGAAGCGGAACCAATCAAGCTAAAAATTTACATAGAAATAGGCATTTCAAAATTCCACTCTAGGTTAATTAAATATCCATATATATATACATATATATATAAGTATAAATTATTCAACTTTCGAATCAGCGAGACTTACACACACAAATACACTACCTAGTAATTTAACATCTTAATACATTTGTAAACCCCTTCAGGGTACTAACGACAATTTTTAACTCTCTTTTTATAATTACACATACACCCGTAGTAGCAATATCTATATTTTTTTTTTTTTCGCTGTGGTTTTTGAAACCTTTTTCCTTTTTTTTGGTTTTTATTTTAAAGTAAAACGGAGTACACAATAACACGAAAGCACACTTACATTCGCGACTTCAAAGAACTCCACTCGACTTGGCACAATTCTCCTTTAACTCCGCACCTTCGATCGCTTCTTTTCATCCCAATTTGGCCCCGTAACCCCACTTTATTCAATTCTTTTGACTCTTTTACTTGGCCTCCTTTCACCTTTCTTCGCGTCCTCTTACGCCGTTAGCTCCAGTTTCGCGTCATATAACCTACAATGGTCAGCACCCGAAACACCATGGCCAGAAAGGCTCAGGAACAATCCGAGCCCCTTGAATTCCACGACGCCTCCAGCGTCGATTTCCCCACTGAGCAAGTCGGTGATGACCTAGACTTGCCCGTACAATCTACTCCCCTGGCACCCCCGGTTGCCCCCAGCGTCGTGAACCGACCCCAATCTTCTAACGCTCTCCCAACCTCTTCCAACGCCCCTGGTATCGGCCCTTTGGCAAATGCCGGCATTTTAATGCCCACAACTGGTGCCAGCACCTCACAACAACCCCAAAGACCTTCAGAGTCCCAAGAATTCCACGATGCTTCCAGCCTCGGGAATGGGACTCGTCACCCTAATATAGGACTTCCCCCCTTCGATGAGGAGGACCCAGACCTTTGGTTTGCAGTAGCAGACCGCATCTTCCAGGCCTCAGCCTTGCACGACGAACAACTTCGTGCAGTTGAGCTGTTGAAAGTGCTTGACCGCACTCAACGACCGCATGTTGCACACATAATAAGGTCGGCCGGCCGCAACCCATATAGCAACATGCGTGAAGCTCTGCTCGACGCATTGGATGAGCCTGGAAGCGCGCGGCAACAACGTTTAGCCGCCGTAACCAACCTTTCTGGGATGAGACCATCTCTTTTCCTGACCCATTTACGCTCTATAGCGGGGACCAGGATTGGGGACGACCTAATAAGGCCTCACTTTTTGAGGTGTCTTCCCCAACACGCCCGTTCGGCACTTATAGCCCAACCCAATCAGAATTTGGGCTATTTATCCAAAATTGCGGACGCAATTATGGAAAGCTCAGATCAGTATTCTGAGCCTCCAGCGTACCAGGTAGCGGCGGTTTCTCAACACGCCGCCCAGCCTGCACGGCACCCTCGTCTGCCTTTCTCAGCCCCTCAATTGGTTCCGACTCCCTATTCTCCTCAAGCTCAATTACCAAATAGAAGGCCAGCCTCAACCAATTTCCCACAGAGGAATCCAGAGGCAAGGCCCAACGTTAGTCAGGGAAGTTCGCCCCCTCAGTTAACTCCTGCTGACCTTCGGGCGCTCCAAACCTCACTCCTCCGCGAGATAACGCAATTGCGCGCGGAGGTGAGGAACAATCCTCGAAGCGCCCAGAACCGAGCCATGCCGAGCCGTCCTCTCAATCGGCAGAATTCCTACCAAACTGCCCCTCAGAGGGCCTATATGCCTCAAAACGCCCCACAGAGGGCCAATTCCTCTCAAAATGGCCCTCACCGGGCCAACTTCCAGCGAGCTCCGGCTCGACCTCCCCGTAATGGCAATAGCAATACGCAGAATATCCCTGATAATGCCGTTACTCTGCCTTGGTGCGCCAATCACCAACGATATGGTGATCGCGCATTCAATTGCAAAGCGCCTTGTGGTTGGACGCAACCTTCCACCAACCAGAGGCGCTCTTTAAACTAATTTTGCCGACCGACACCCTCGCGCAATCGGCCGGCACACATACGATAAGTCGCCTAACCATCCGGGATTCAAAACTGAATATCGCTTTTACTGTCGATACCGGCGCCGATATTTCAGTCCTCCCGCGATCGTTTGCTCCGCGTAACCGCGTGCCAGCCGCACTTAAATTGTCAGCTGCAAATAATACGCCGATACTTACGTACGGACGTAAAAAGCTGACACTCCAATTGGGTCTTTGTCGTCCGATCACTTGGCGTTTCGTCATTGCGGACGTAAATGAACCTCTGATAGGTTCCGACCTATTAGGTGCACATAATCTGTTGGTCGATTCGACCCATAACAGACTTGTGGCTCCAACCGCACCCCCCTTGCCCATGACGGCATCTCCAGCGGCAACTTCAGGGGCCACAGAGTGCATAGACCCATTCCAGGTTATGGTACATGAATTTGTGAGTACAACAGTTCCTCTACCTAACCAACGCCGCCATAAAGCCACGGTGTTTCATCATATAGAAACACGTGGTCCCCCGGTGAGCCAGCGTCCACGTCGACTGGCTCCGGAAAAATTACGTGCGGCGCGCGCGGAGTTCGAGCATATGATCGAACTAGGTATCTGCCAACCGTCGGACAGTCCCTGGGCAAGCCCACTCCACTTAGTGAAGAAACGTTCTGGTGAGTGGCGCCCATGTGGCGATTACAGGCTGTTGAACGCAGCAACTGTCCCGGACAGATACCCAATTGCACACCTCTACGATTTTTCGTACAAGTTACGAGGGTGCAATGTCTTCACTACCCTGGATCTCACCAGGGCATACCACCAAATTCCGGTGGCACCAGAAGACATCCCCAAGACCGCAGTCATTACACCTTTCGGACTCTTCGAGTTCAAAGTGATGACTTTCGGCCTCAGGAATGCCGCACAGACATTCCAGCGATATATCGACACGGCTTTACGTGGTCTTAATTGCTGCCATGCTTATCTTGATGATATTCTCATCGCCTCCAAAGACCACGCCGAACATAAGCGCCACTTACGTCAGGTCTTAGAGCGCCTCCGTGAATTCGGTCTTGTCATCAACCCAGATAAGTGTCAATACGCCAAGGAGCAAATCACCTATCTGGGTTATGTCGTTGACAACCAGGGCATTCGCCCACTACCAGACCGTGTGGAGGCCCTCATGAAGTATCCTCGGCCTACTAACGTGAGTGAGCTTCGTCGATTTTTGGGCATGCTGAACTTCTACCGTCCTACCCTGAAGAATGCTGCCCAGATTCAAGCTCCCTTAAATGAATTCTTAAAAGGAGCTAAGCGCAATGATAAGCGCCCCATTAATTGGACAGAAGTCTCTGACAGAGCATTCCAACTGTCCAAAGAACAATTGGCAAATGCCACCTTACTCCGATACCCTCTCGAGGGAGCGGCACTTTCTATCCAATGCGACGCATCGGATACCGCAATCGGAGCCGTCCTTGAGCAGGACATTGAAGGCCGCCCGGAACCACTTGGTTTCTTTTCAAGGAAGCTGAGTCCCACTGAGCGACGTTACAGCGCCTACGACCGTGAATTGCTCGCGATCTACAGCGCTGTTAAGTACTTCCGTCATATGATAGAAGGACGTTCGCTCTCAATTTTAACAGACCACAAGCCATTGGTCTATGCGTTCCGGAAGAAGTCGGGAAATGCCTCCCCCCGACAAGAGCGTCAATTAGACCTCATTGGGCAATATTCTACGGAGATAAGGCATATCTCCGGTAAACAGAATGTCACGGCGGACGCCCTTTCTCGAATCGATACGATTCACTTGCGTTCCGCCTTGAATAACGCTGATCTTGCCCTGGCTCAAGAGGAGGACGAACAGCTCAAGTCCCTCCTAACTGCCGATACGGCACTAGAGCTCAAGAAAATTACCCTTCGCGACCCTTTGGGCGAAATCTGGTGTGATGTCTCCACTGGAACCGCTAGACCTTACATTCCCGAGAAACTTCGTAAGGGCGTGTTCCAGGTTTACCACAACCCTGCCCACCCCAGCGGCCGAGCAACAGCCGCTGCTGTCCGTCGCAAATTTATTTGGCCCCGGATGAACAAAGACCTCACCGGTTGGGCCCGTGCTTGTCTCCAGTGCCAGCGCTGCAAGGTAGCGCGACATAATGTACTGGAGCCAGCGCAATTCAAGCTTCCCACGGCACGCTTCCCCCATGTCCACATAGACATAGTGGGACCGCTTACTCCATCAAGAGGATTTTCTTATATCCTCACTATGATGGATCGCTGCACGCGATGGCCAGAAGCGACACCTCTCCGGGCAGTTACTGCCGAATCAGTCGCCAAGGCCTTTTATTCAACTTGGGTCACACGCTTCGGTGTACCAACCACCATTACTTCGGACCGAGGTCCACAATTTGAGGCGACAATCTTTAGGCAGCTAACAAATCTTCTCGGCTGCCAAAGGAGTCGTACCACCGCCTACCACCCGCAATCAAATGGGATGATAGAGCGCTGGCACAGATCTCTTAAAGCCTCACTCATGTGTCATAATGACACACAATGGTTTGACGCCCTTCCAACCGTCCTCCTCGGCCTGAGGACAAGCATTAAGGAGGACCTGGGTGCTTCGGCAGCAGAGCTTACCTATGGTACCAACCTCCTTCTTCCAGGAGAACTTTTCCTGAATGGCGAAACACCGCGTGACCAACTTCGTGAATTGGGACATCTCCGTGACCTGCTACGTAAGGTTAGGGCAATCCCTGTAACCAGGCACGGCTCCAAAAAACTTTTCGTCCACCCTGAACTGCACAGCTGCACGCACGTCTTTGTCAGGGTGGATAAGGTCAAAAAACCCCTCGACCCACCTTATGATGGCCCATTCAAAGTCTTCCGCCGCATCAGTGACCGCGTCTTCGAGATCGACATTAGAGGCAAGCGATCCACGGTCAGCGTCGAAAGGCTTAAGCCCTGTTTTCTGGAAGCTTCCGCTCCAGAACCACCCCCATCTGCTGATACCACTCCTACACCACCGGCACAACCTCCCCGTACTCGCGCTCAGGCGCGCGCCCATAACAAACTTACCACCCCCTAACCTGCCTTACCTGTTTCGTGACTACGTCACTGGGGAGGGAGTGATGTGGGGCTTTTCAGGGCCCGAAGAGCCACGCATCGCTCGATCCCCACTATTCCAGGCGAACGACTTACCTCTCGGTCGAAATTCAGCAAGGTTTCGAATGCCACCAACACATAACAGAATTTAAAGAAATGATTAAGATAACTTAAAAACGTAGATTCAGAGAACACTGTAAAAAAAAACCGACCTGCTTTTGGTTAATTGCCCGAATCTACGCCAATCTTATGTCTTTCTACTCTGTTGAAGCAATGTGTGATTTGTTGATCCGCTTGAATAGGATTAACCCGAAAAGAACAACTGACTGGGTTTTTATAAGATTACCTTATTGTTGTTTACCAACTTATATAACGCACTCTGTGAAATACATGATATATTGCAAATGTGATTATCCAATTAGAATTGGAAACAAATGCGATTAGATTAATTCATTGCGTCACAAATCCTGATTTAAAAGACAATGATATTCTTTGTACTATTTTTAGATTAAATATCAAAGTTTGTTACAAATGACGCCGGGAATATTTATACCGTCTCCCTGTGCCATTATTCTTTCTAGTTAAAGTCTCTTCAGGTTTGATGATGGTGTCATTTTCATTTTTAAAACATTTTTTTATTTTCTTTTGATATGCTTAGTTTCTAAATTACATGCTAGACAAAAAATGCTTAAATTCTAGGTTAATTATCTTATATTATAACTTACTGGTCCTACGCAGATGCATTAAGCTAAACATTACATAACTATTGTATAATTTGCCTTTCAGCGACAGAACTTTGTTTGTGGCAGTACTTATAATTATTTAAATGACAAAGAAAAATTTTGAAAACTTTGTGTCTAATTTTTTGGTTTTTTTTTTCTGAAAATTTAACCTACATTTTTTTTTTAATTTTACTTAAAAGAACTTAACTTAACTTAACTTAAATCTTATACTACCCTAATTCTAGAAAAGCTAAGTCTGTGTAAGCTGGCTGATGATACTGTTATTCTATACCAAGTTTGTGGCGTTTCCGCCAAACCCCACTGTCTACTTACCGTAAAACCCCCATAACATTCAGCCAATTTCCTGACTTCACTAATGCAATTGCATTAGTACCTGAAAACGCTTCACGCATTATATAGATCAAATCTATAATCTTAAAGTCCCTGTAAAGAAAACTTACCTTTTTTTTCACTCGCCAAAGAACCTTTAAACGACGCAGATCGTTCGCTCGTCCGCTTACATCGCAATCATTTTTTCGCAGTACGCATACAGGCATACCTGGACAATATAATACACCTTCTTTCCCGCGCCGGGTTTTGTTTTGTGAACAGTGCCAGCGACAGTGAATAGACAAAGACCAGTGAACAATAATTGTGATACAATGGCCTGCGGGCCAAATATGAGTGGTAACCGGTTTCCGGATCTCGTCGAGGACGTAGATTTCGAAATACGTAAAAATAAAATAAAAAGAACACTTCCTAGAATCGAAGAACATTTTCCAAATTTACCGATGACATCGTTAAAAAGGCCGAACATTTTAATTATTACGGCCAAACAAAGTGATAAACCCATCTCGTCGCTTAATCCATTTGTAATTAAAAAAGTGATAGATGATATAAGTCGAGAATACGAACAAATTACGATCTTACGCGACGGAAACTTATTAGTGAAAGTTAACTCACCAAAAATCGCGGACCGGTTTCTAAAAACAACTAATTTAGGCAATGTTTGCCCCGTCACTGTGAAGCTTCACGAGAAATTGAACGAGTCTAAGGGTATAGTTTACGCTCCCTGCCTAATAAATGTTCCCGAATCAGAAATAATCTCGGAAATGCAATCGCGAAATGTAACGCAAGTTTACAAATTTTTAAAAAGGGATGAAAATAAAATCCAACGACCATCAGGCCTAATGTTATTTACTCTGCTCAGAGTACAAGTGCCCCGTATCAGGAACAGTAGAGTCAAGTTCCTAACAACATACAGCCTATCCACCCAACATTCCTATACGAAAATAAATTTAAGAATACACTATCCCATTCCGCAAAACAATCAAATCCCAAGCACACTATTAGGGCTGAACGCGCACAACCCACTTCACAACATAAACCATTCACCATTTTGCAATGGAACATTAATGGTTATACTAATAATTTTGACGAATTAAACATTCTAATTAAAGAATATAACCCAAGTGTAATATCATTACAAGAAACACATTGCCCAGTTAACACAACACCAAACATTCCTAAATCATATACAGGATACTTCCATAACTCCTCTGGAAATACATCACATAAACAAGGTAGAGGGCTACTCATTAAAAAAGGTACTCCCCACTATTACAAATATGCAAGCACTCGTTGTAGAAATGCAATACCCCATAAATTTCACTTACATAGATTTATATCTTCCTCCAGTGACATAAATGCTTGGAGTATACTCTGGGACTCATCGTCTTACAAATAAAAGAGGCGAAATAATAGAAAACATCCTCCTCGACTCCAACCTTACCCTACTGAATGAAGGATCGCCTACCCACCTCTCTACCCACAACACTCTCACTCACATTGACATCACTTGTTGCTCTCCTGAATTGGTTCCGAGAACTTCATGGCTAGTTCTAGACGATCTTTACAATAGTGACCATTTTCCCGTGTTAACTATGATAAATATCCAACAACCGATAACCAATCATAATCAATCTCCAAAATATAAAACTGACTCTGCCAACTGGTCACTTCTTGAAAAAAAAGTTGATGAATTTCTTTCAAGCTACGCCCATACACGTAATACAAATCATGAAGCTGCAATAATCAATAAAGCAATTAGATCTGCTGCCAACGTTTCAATACCACAAACGAATACTAAAGCTAAACCGGTAACCAGGCAACATGTACCTTGGTGGAACTCCGAACTAACATCTCTCCGCAAATGCAAAATGGCAGCCCTCTCCCAATTTAAAAAAAGACCCACAGAGGCTAATCTTGTAGCATATAAAAAAGCGAACGCTTTATTTCGTAGAAGGATGAAAGATAGTAAAGCAAAAAGCCTCCTTCAATTCACTTCGACAATTAACCCAAAATCCTCCACTGCCATAATATGGCATAAAATACGCAGCTTAGGCGGAAATTACAATCCGGTAAATATCTCTTGTCTTAATTGCCTAAATACTACAATCACAGAGACAATACTTGCCTACGCAGATGACATCGACATCATCGGTAGAACCGAATCGGCGGTACAGGAATCCTTCACCCAGATCGAGCAGGCGGCACAAAAACTGGGACTGCACATTAATGAGGGAAAAACCAAGTACATGGTGGCAACTTCTGCGAAGAGAAGACCTAACGTTGATCAAACTATCAGGGTAGTGGAGCACGAATTTGAAGTAGTGCAATCCTTTAACTACCTTGGGTCAATAGTATCAGCCGATGACAATATGGAAGAAGAAATACGCGAACGGCTGATTAAATCCAACAAACCCTACTATGGTCTATCAAGGCTCTTTAAATCCCGAAATTTATCCAGAACATCCAAGCTACTACTGTACAAGGCCATGGTCTTACCAGTACTTATGTATGGATCCGAGACCTGGGTGCTTAATAAAAGGCACTCTGAACTCTTGGCCGCGTTCGAGAGAAAGGTCTTAAGGAGAATTGTTGGTCCCGTATGTGAGGGAGGACGATTCCGGAGACGCTACAACCATGAGTTGTACGCAATCTACCTTGAAGCTCATATTGTAAGAAAAATCAAGCTCGTTAGACTCCGGTGGGCGGGACACCTAGCTCGAATGAGCGAAGAGGAGCCTGCTCGGAAAGTCCTTTGTGGCAGGATGTATGGAAGGAGACAGCGCGGCAGACCTTGTCTGCGATGGAGGGATGGCGTAGACCAGGACGCCCAGAGCCTGGGAGTGCTAAACTGGATGACATCGGCTCGAAATCGGGACCGGTGGAGAGATTTGTTAAATAAGGCCAAGACCGGATCCCGGTTGTAGTGCCGATGATGATGATGATGATTCCAATTACGCCGCATTATGTTCTGCTCTGTTTTAAACATAATTTTTGCTTTTTATTAACATTAAAAATAAGATAAAGCAGAAAAACAATAAAAGACTTAAAAAAAAAAATTATTGTAAACCCCTTCTGGGTACAAATCGTGCACAACCGTTTTAACAAGATGCACAGCACTGTTGACTCCACATAATTTCACAAGACTCCTTTCAACCTGCTCGACTCTTTTTCGACTTCACCTGACTTCACGTCACTCACATTCGACTCTATTTGACTCCACACGATCAACGTTCTCTTGACTCCGTTCACACACACGCGACTTCCCACGACCACATTAAAAACTCTCTTGACTTCCTTTCGACACAATCAACCTTTTGATTCCAACTGACTCCACGCGACCCAGCTCGCCTGCCTCGTCTCTTCGTAACTCTGCTCTATACAATTTCCGTAAGCCAGCTCCTCTCTACACATCGGCTACTATGCGTAGCAAATATTTTCTGTAGGGCGCTTGGTTTTGCCCCCTTTCAGCTACGGTCAACCCTCAGGTTCGACTTTACAAGACATCCGCTCGTAACACTTCAACCCCTTTCTGGCCCTCTTTAAATATTGGCATACAATGCCCTCAATTTCAACACCTTCTTTTTCGGCTCTTTCCTAAATATTGGCGCTAATGCCCGCCAAATGCAGTCTTTATACGACTCCGTTCGCCATTGCTCGTCACCCTTCATTCACGGCTTCAGCTCCTCACTACACTACAGCTACTAGGCGTAGCATACACCAAGTAGGAAGCCAGGCTCTACCACCTTAGTCCCACGTAACGATCCTACCTCCTTATATAGAATTCAGGACCTTCCTCCTCAGGTCCTGGACGTCTCCCATGCATCCCACATACACCGGTCGGAAAATCAAACCTATTCCACCGGTCTGAGACCCTATTAGAACATCTTACACAGGTGTCTCTACCTAGCCCCATCCTGGAACACCTCATACAGATATTCCAGTCAGTAGGCCCCTCAAAGGCCCAATATTAGCGGCAACCCAAGTCAATACACGCCCCCCACGCCGCCTCACATACCAGGTGCATTAATACCTTCAGAGCGCGCATCTATTAACCCTGGAGCGCCCTGCGATTTGACACAACCAATCACACACTGTTATGGTTATTGTTAACAATTTGAATTTAGTATTTTAATATAGTTTATATATTGAAGGAAGGGTACGTTAAGGGACTTACTTTGAATAAGCCTGTGCGACCGTTGAGCGGTCGCTACAGTTGCTGTTTGTTGTCAGTTGCTTGGTGTTTCGGCGGCAAGTTGCAGGGGGGGTAGCGTTTCGTGTTCCCCTGTTCCGCTTCCTAGGGTTCGTTATTGGATCTTCTTTTTTATTGTTGCATGTTATTGAATCTTCTTCTTTTTTTTTGTATGTTATGTTATGTTTCTCCGATAGAAACGAATCTAGGTAAAAAGTAAACAATACTTCTCCAGTCGCAGTTTAACGTTGAATGGATTTTGCTTATTTTCGCCGTTGACGTTTATTTATTATTCGGCGCGAAAGCCGGTTTTTATTATTTTCTCTACCAAGTAGAACTTGCACAAAGTAGTTTATGCAAATTAACTACTTGGCGAGTTGTTCTCCGTTCAGAGGTAAAGAGGGGAAACTAACAAAAGGGGATTAGTGGGTGTTGGGGGGACCTGGACTCAAGGTCGGTCCGTAACAACACCAGGAGTCACCTAAGCTAAGTCGCCTACCAAGTGCGACCGGGCCGGCACCTCCTCACAAGTTGCCGTTTGGTCGAGGTCGCAGCTACCGTTACATTGGCGCCGATGTACCGGTCCTCCCTCGATCGGTAAGCGTCGCAACTGAGTGCCCGCCCCCTTCACCAGTCCCAGCGGCAAACAACAGCTCCTGCCTCGGGTCTCGCTTCCATTCCGCACACGGCAACCCGTCGCTGCGGTTGCGATTAATCCTGGGATAAGTCGCCTCCATCTCGCACACGCCATTTCGTCACTGCGATGCGAGCGGATTTCCGATAGGTTCCGACCTACTCGGACGATAAACCTGTTGGCCCAAGCGACCCACAACAGGCCAACGGACCACGCCGCATACCCTTGCCCTTGACGGCATCAACGCGGTAACAACCGAGTCCAAACTAGTATCGACCCAGGCCCTTTCTCTGACCCAGGAACTCGTCACGCGAGTTCCCCAGACATTACCACAGCGCCTCCCGAAGTACGCAGGCACACCTTGAATCCCAAGCGTGCAGCTCGTCTCCCATCACCACACCAACCGTTCGAGCACCCCCTTCAGCCCTACCACGTTTTTCGTCGCCGGCGGGGGCGAGGTGGGTGGTGGGGGGGGGGGGGGGGGGGGGGGGTAAGTGTATTAACTCTTAACTAACTTAAATCATAACAAAAATTACTAATGAATCTAACACTAAATGAAAAAAAAAATACTTCACCTACATATGTCATAGCATTAAAATATAAATAATATATAACAAAATGTTTAAATATTGCACATTAAAAAACGCTACAAAATTCAAAACGACACTTCTCCATAGCTCGCAAAAATCCTCTAAAACTACATATATACATTGTAATATAAAAAATGAAAAAAAAAAACGTCTTAGCCTACCAATAACTGTAAATATAGTATAGATATTATTTTTAGAATACTTTATGTAGTGTTCCGGAACCCTACTGTCTTCCCATAATCCTAACATCAATCCTAACATATCCTAACATATCCATTTTTACACACAATATCCTCATTTTCCATAATATATATATAAATACCGTTATAATAATAAATATATCCTTTATTCTCAAACATATTACTCATTTATCCATTATCACATTTCTTACATTCATTTGCATATCAATCAATCCCATAGTATCAATATATTTGCATATTGAGAAAATCCCTTTTCATTTTAATACACATCTTAATCAGTAATAAATAACAATTAAATTCAATCAATATCCATATTTCCACATATCCATTACATTAGCAATACATTTTAAACCCTTAACTTCAAATATCTACATAATATGCACATACAAAATCAATTTGAAACCATCCTTTATATAATAACATATAACAACACATAATCCCTTCATGAAACACATTCCCGTTATCCGAAATAAATAAGCAGCTGCAATAGTTTCAGTTTCATCCCCCATATGAGTTTTTGCACAAGCAACTTGATTTTCGTTTTGATGTCGTTCATAGAGAAAATAGGTTTTGTACTTTGGTACAACTAAAAAGAGTCAGTTGAAATTAGACCTCCGATAGAGGCAGTTGAAATTAGAACTAAAAAGAGTGAGTTGTATTCAGACTTCCGACACGGAAGGAAAAATTTTGTAAATAGAAAGAGGAAAAAAATCAGTGTTTATGTTATTAAATAAAATCAGTTGTCGTGTTATAATTTAAATATTGTTTTTATTAACATCCACGCTCTTCCCTCGGTCGTGTCGAGGAAGCACGGCGTTGGATCATAACATTTATATTAACAAAAAAAAAAAAAAAACAACGATATGAAATCTTGTAAATAGAATCACTAATACATAGTACTCAAGCAAATATTTAATGATATGATTACATGGATAACTACATAGACAAAAGAAAGAAAATAGAATGTTATCAAATCCAAAATCTAATTCAATATATCCAAAAACAATCATTACATGTACTTGTGTAAGAAAGAAAGTATAAAAAACAACATTTGTAACGAAGTCAGAATGCCATCGCCTTCACTTTCATCGCGTCACTCATAGAAAATTAATCTCTTACAGATTAATTTTTTCTTGAAGGAGGGGAGGATGTAGTGCTCCAAGAAGCTCTACCATTTTCCTCCACATTACATTTTTCTCCCCAACATAACAGTGGATTCAATGTCAAACCAAATCGAACTAAACGTTCAATTCAATGCATTTGTTCGATTCTATTTCCTAAAATCAAACAGCATAATGCATTAGTTTCCCATGTATGCTAAAAGCAATTAGCACCTAAAAAACCTACAAGATCCAAAACCTAAAAGTGCATGTGTCCAAACAAAGGAATATCTATTCGATACGTCGACACACAATTCTTGCAATCATAAACATCCAAACGCATACCAGATGTTTTATGATTTTCTAATAGACACGGATTCCCAGATCCTAAACTAACAACCAATTTCCACGGATCTTGTGCTACCCATTTTAAATGCACGAAAATTCTTGTTTGCATTGGCCAGATGGCTAACACAAACAAAATCCCCAATAAAGGATCAAACGATAAGTGGCGATGCGTCTTGACCTTCGAAAGAAGATAAAGAAATGAGGCTTTGAATTCTCGAAGTGAGAATATGATTTGAATTCACAGAGTTGGAAAAGTGACCTGACTGGAGTGGTTTAGGGGAGTCTGGGTGTAGCACGCGTGAGGAGAAGATCTCCTCAAAAATAATATGAGTTTAATGTAAATCAGTATTTTTAAACTAAAAATAAAATCTGTTTTAGAAAGAAACTGAAGTGTTTGTTTTTGCGAGTGTTTAGCGGGAAGTTATTCAGAAACATCGGTATAATCGTGCGGCAATACGTTCGATAGTACGCGGAAAGCGTATTTACGATTTCGACACATACCCAAAGAGGTATGTGTCGAAATAGACAAGCATGGTAGCCCACTCTTCCCGGGAAACCGGAAGCAGGGTGGTGCACCAAAAAATATAATAATTATAGATCAAGCACAAATCCAGTAATTAGAACCTCGTAATTATAGATCAAGCACAAATCCGGTAATCAGCACTTCATAATTATAGATCAAGCAAAAATCCAGTAATTAGAACCTCGTAATGATAGATCAAGTACAAATCCAGTAATCAGCACCTCGTAGTGATAGATCAAGCACAAATCCAATAATCAGAACCTCGTAATTATAGATCAAGCACAAATCCAGGAATCAGAACCTCGTAATTATACATCAAGCACAAATCGAGTAGTCAGAACCTCGTAATGATAGATCAAGCATATATCCACTAATCAGAAGCTCGTAATGATAGATCAAGCACAAATCCAGTAATCGTAACCTCGTAATTATAGAGCAAGCACAAATCCAGTAATCAGAACCTCGTAATGATAGATCACGCATATATCCAGTAATCAGAACCTCGTAATTATATATCAAGCACAAATCCAATAATCAGAATCTCGTAATTATAGACCACACACAAATCCAATAATCAGAACCTCGTAATGATAGATCAAGCACAAATCCAGTAATCAGCACCTCGTAATTATAGATCAAGCACAAATCCAGTAATCAGAACCTCGTAATGATAGATCAAGCACAAATCCAGTAATCAGAACCTCGTAATTATATATCAAGCACAAATCCAATAATCAGAACCTCGTAATGATAGATCAAGCACAAATCCAGTAATCAGCACCTCGTAATTATAGATCAAGCACAAATCCAGTAATCAGAACCTCGTAATGATAGATCAAGCACAAATCCAGTAATCAGAACCTCGTAATTATAGATCAAGCACAAATCCAGTAATCAGCACCTCGTAATTATTGTTACGGACCGACATTGAGTCCAGGTCCCCCCAGAATCCACTAATCCCCCTTTGATTCGCCTCTTTACCTGTAAAAGGAAAATAACACGCCAAGTAGCTAATTTGCATAAACTACTTTATGCAAATTCTACTTGGCGGAGAAAAAAATAATAAAATAAAACATAATACACCGGAAATAAATTCGGAAAAATGACAATTCGCCGTAAACTTCAGAACTGAAAAGATATAATCATAGAATCAAATAAACTGAAAAGATATAATCACAGAATCAAATACATCAAAAGACCTTTCTTCAAGGCGTTTACGTAAGAGGCCGATGTCACCAAATTTGAAGAACAATTCTAAGGAAGAATCAGTTAAACCCTTGTCAAACTCTATCACAGAGACCCCAAAAACAGATAGACTTAGGCCGAGGAATACCAATACTATCGAAAAATCCACACAGCCACGCAGGTCTACACATTCAATTGGTAATAAAACGATCAGCCCTTCGAGCAAAGAAAATAAGCCAAAGAGTACATCAGATTCAAATTCATCGTCGTCTGGAGAATCAAATTCGCCAACTGGAGAAAGAATGTAATAACAGCCCGTTGCTAAATAAAATAGTTCAGGGTGACAAGATTGTGGATGAATTAGATGCCTGGCAGAGTAAGCGACGTCTAAAGCGGTCCCTACCCATTCGAGATAATTGTTTACCAGCGGACCACAACAACAACAACAACACAGCGACCGCCCAACGGTCGCTCTAACTTAATCACAGTAAGTCCCCTTCTTACCCTAAATATATTTAATTGTTATAAATAAACATAACATTATAGATCAAGCACAAATCCAGTAGTCAGCACCTCGTAATGATAGATCAAGCATATATCCAGTAATCAGAACCTCGTAATGATAGATCAAGCACAAATCCAATAATCAGAACCTCGTAATTATAGATCACGCACAAATCCAGTAATCAGAACCTCGTAATGATAGATCAAGCATATATCCAGTAATCAGAACCTCGTAATTATAGATCAAGCACAAATCCAATAATCAGAACCTCGTAATTATAGATCACGCACAAATCCAATAATCAGAACCTAGTAATGATAGATCAAGCACAAATCCAGTAATCAGCACCTCGTAATTATAGATCAAGCACAAATCCAGTAATCAGAATCTCGTAATGATAGATCAAGCACAAAGCCAGTAATCAGCACCTCGTAATTATAGATCAAGCACAAATCCAGTAACCAGCACCTCGTAATTATAGATCAAGCACAAATCCAGTAATCAGGACCTCGTAATTATAGATCAAGCACAAATCCAGTAATCAGAACCTCGTAATGATAGATCAAGCTTATATCCAATAATCAGAACCTCGTAGTTATAGATCAAGCACAAATCCAGTAATCAGAACCTCGTAATTATAGATCAAGCACAAATCCAGTAGTCAGCGCCTCGTAATGATAGATCAAGCATATATCCAGTAATCAGAACCTCGTAATTATAGATCAAGCCCAAATCCAGTAATCAGAACCTCGTAATGATAGATCAACCATATATCCAGTAATCAGAACCTCGTAGTTATAGATCAAGCACAAATCCAGTAATCAGAACCTCGTAATGATAGATCAAGCACAAATCCAATAATCAGAACCTCGTAATTATAGATCAAGCACAAATCCAGTAGTTAGCACCTCGTAATGATAGATCAAGCATTAATCCAGTAATCAGAACCTCGTAATTATAGATCAAGCACAAAGCCAGTAATCAGAACCTCGTAATGATAGATCAAGCACAAATCCAGTATTCAGCACCTCGTAATGATAGATCAAGCATATATCCAGTAATCAGGACCTCGTAATTATAGATCAAGCACAAATCCAGTAATCAGAACCTCGTAATGATAGATCAAGCATATATCCAGTAATCAGAACCTCGTAATTATAGATCAAGCACAAATCCAATAATCAGAACCTCGTAATTATAGATCACGCACAAATCCAATAATCAGAACCTAGTAATGATAGATCAAGCACAAATCCAGTAATCAGAACCTCGTAATTATAGATCAAGCACAAATCCAGTAATCAGAACCTCGTAATGATAGATCAAGCACAAAGCCAGTAATCAGCACCTCGTAATTATAGATCAAGCACAAATCCAGTAACCAGCACCTCGTAATTATAGATCAAGCACAAATCCAGTAATCAGGACCTCGTAATTATAGATCAAGCACAAATCCAGTACCAGCACCTCGTAATTATAGATCAAGCACAAATCCAGTAATCAGGACCTCGTAATTATAGATCAAGCACAAATCCAGTAATCAGAACCTCGTAATGATAGATCAAGCATATATCCAATAATCAGAACCTCGTAGTTATAGATCAAGCACAAATCCAGTAATCAGAACCTCGTAATTATAGATCAAGCACAAATCCAGTAATCAGAACCTCGTAATGATAGATCAAGCACAAAGCCAGTAATCAGCACCTCGTAATTATAGATCAAGCACAAATCCAGTAACCAGAACCTCGTAATTATAGATCAAGCACAAATCCAGTAATCAGGACCTCGTAATTATAGATCAAGCACAAATCCAGTAATCAGAACCTCGTAATGATAGATCAAGCATATATCCAATAATCAGAACCTCGTAGTTATAGATCAAGCACAAATCCAGTAATCAGAACCTCGTAATTATAGATCAAGCACAAATCCAGTAGTCAGCGCCTCGTAATGATAGATCAAGCATATATCCAGTAATCAGAACCTCGTAATTATAGATCAAGCCCAAATCCAGTAATCAGAACCTCGTAATGATAGATCAACCATATATCCAGTAATCAGAACCTCGTAGTTATAGATCAAGCACAAATCCAGTAATCAGAACCTCGTAATGATAGATCAAGCACAAATCCAATAATCAGAACCTCGTAATGATAGATCAACCATATATCCAGTAATCAGAACCTCGTAGTTATAGATCAAGCACAAATCCAGTAATCAGAACCTCGTAATGATAGATCAAGCACAAATCCAATAATCAGAACCTCGTAATTATAGATCAAGCACAAATCCAGTAGTTAGCACCTCGTAATGATAGATCAAGCATTAATCCAGTAATCAGAACCTCGTAATTATAGATCAAGCACAAATCCAGTAATCAGAACCTCGTAATGATAGATCAAGCACAAATCCAGTAATCAGAACCTCGTAATTATAGATCAAGCACAAATCCAGTAATCAGAACCTCGTAATTATAGATCAAGCACAAAGCCAGTAATCAGAACCTCGTAATGATAGATCAAGCACAAATCCAGTAATCAGAACCTCGTAATTATAGATCAAGCACAAATCCAGTAATCAGAACCTGGTAATGATAGATCAAGCACAAATCCAATAACCAGAACCTCGTAATGATAGATCAAGCATATATCCAGTAATCAGAGACTCGTAGTTATAGATCAAGCACAAATCCAGTAATCAGAACCTCGTAATGATAGATCAAGCATATATCCAGTAATCAGAACCTCGTAATTATAGATCACGCACAAATCCAATAATCAGAACCTAGTAATGATAGATCAAGCACAAATCCAATAATCAGAACCTCGTAATTATAGATCAAGCACAAATCCAGTAGTTAGCACCTCGTAATGATAGATCAAGCATTAATCCAGTAATCAGAACCTCGTAATTATAGATCAAGCACAAAGCCAGTAATCAGAACCTCGTAATGATAGATCAAGCACAAATCCAGTATTCAGCACCTCGTAATGATAGATCAAGCATATATCCAGTAATCAGAACCTCGTAATGATAGATCAAGCACAAATCCAATAATCAGAACCTCGTAATTATAGATCACGCACAAATCCAGTAATCAGAACCTCGTAATGATAGATCAAGCATATATCCAGTAATCAGAGACTCGTAGTTATAGATCAAGCACAAATCCAGTAATCGGAACCTCGTAATGATAGATCAAGCATATATCCAGTAATCAGAACCTCGTAATTATAGATCAAGCACAAATCCAATAATCAGAACCTCGTAATTATAGATCAAGCACAAATCCAATAATCAGAATCTCGTAATGATAGATCAAGCACAAAGCCAGTAATCAGCACCTCGTAATTATAGATCAAGCACAAATCCAGTAACCAGCACCTCGTAATTATAGATCAAGCACAAATCCAGTAATCAGGACCTCGTAATTATAGATCAAGCACAAATCCAGTAATCAGAACCTCGTAATGATAGATCAAGCTTATATCCAATAATCAGAACCTCGTAGTTATAGATCAAGCACAAATCCAGTAATCAGAACCTCGTAATTATAGATCAAGCACAAATCCAGTAGTCAGCGCCTCGTAATGATAGATCAAGCATATATCCAGTAATCAGAACCTTGTAATTATAGATCAAGCCCAAATCCAGTTATCAGAACCTCGTAATGATAGATCAACCTGTGGGGCTTTTCAGGGCCCGAAGAGCCATACATCGCTCGATCCCCACCTTTCCAGGCGAACGACTTACCTTTCGGTCGAACTTCAGCAAGGTTGCGTAACCTTGCTACGGCATTTACCCTCAGCCAAATCGCCGGAATTAATACGGTTAACCAATCGGATAACCGTTTTGAATTTATGCTAGGCAGCTTACCTATTCTGTAGGGGATTTCCATCCAAACCCCCTTTTCCCCAGCATCACCTCTGAAAACATTAAATCCACGGCAAAGCTTATCACCTTGCCGTGGCATCGAAAACTCACCTCGGCCAGACCATATTCCCTAAAAAACATTAACCCCACGGCAAAGCTTATCGCCTTGCCGTGGCATCGAATATTCACCCCCGAGGTGTACATTATTTCCTGAAAAAAACATTAACCCCACGGCAAAGCTTATCGCCTTGCTGTGGCATCGAAAATTCACCCCCCGAGGCGTATTTTATCTTCTAAATAAAATGCATAAGTCCACGGCAAAATCATTGCATTGCCATGGCATCCGAAATCCAAACATGGGCATACATTCGGCCAGGGCATCTCGTTTCCATAGCCTTAAGCTATGGAAACAACAATCAACAAGAGTTCCTAGTGACTCGTTGTATTTGTTTACCCTCGGCATAAATGCATGCGGCTATTTGCCCTATTGTTTTGCTATCGCCGACAACGTTTCGGCTGACGCAAAACAAACATGACCCTAATAACTAGCAATCGCTGGTTTCCCGATTATCGATCCTCACCAGCAGGGACCGTAAAACGAGCCGCGAACTGGATGCAGCCAGAAAATGTTTACTTTTAACATCTGGCAATGGCTGCACCCAATGTTCGTTGCAATGTTTAATCATCGGCAACAGAAATGATGATTTATGGCCTTCCATTAGGATGACCAAATCATCGTTTTGGGTCTTTCACACCCCAGATGCTATTATTTGCATTCCTAGAAAATGCACTAGCGATGTTGCCCGCCATCCACGGTCGCTGGACGATCGCATGCATGGCATACGCATACATGCGTAATTTATGCCTATCTCACCCGGTCCAATCACGATTAACCACCTCGAGTTAATCGTGTAACTCCGCCTCTTTTTCAGTCTCTTTGAGGTTCCCTTTTCTTGGATGATTTCCAGGCAGTCAGATACCAACACCCGGAGAGTGCGCGCGAGCCTTACTGTGTCGAGTAATTTTAATCCGTAGTAAATGTCAGTGCCATTAAATGTAAAAAACAGTTGTTCCAGTCAGATTTTATCCACAGTCGGGTACGAAGATATATGTTTTAGTGTGCAGGATTAACTCTTTATCTAGCCAGACACTCAGATCGAGACCGCGGTGTTTAAAAGAGTCGCGAGCAGTAGTTCGGTAAACAAAGGAAGTCGAGTTTCTCCGTTTTTTTTTTGTTTTATCATCCACGGTGCGTCGATATAATTCGTGTGTTCAAAGACTCGCTGAATTTCAAAATCAGCAATAAGTTTCGAAGAAAGTCAAACATAAATACTAAATCTAAGAACAGTTTAAACAACGTTGTGCAATGAAAGTCAAACATAAATACTAAATCTAAGAACAGTTTAAACAACGTTGTGCAATGAAAGTCAAACATTAATACTAAATCTAAGAACAGTTTAAACAACGTTGTGCCATGTAAGTCAAACATAAATCCTAAATCTAAGAACCAAGTAAACAGCATTGTGGAATAAAAACGTGACGTCAAATAAAGAACATTGGATACAACTAAAAGAATAGTTTTTCTCTTCTCATCTTCTCTTGTGCGTTGGTGATTTGTCTCCCCCTCGGTGGTGTATTTATTTCTCCGGCTTTTTCTTGGATTTGGTGCGTCGTCAACTGCGACAATCGGTGGGTGTTGGCTGAATCCGCACCCGTGCATGGTGTATAGCCCAACACGACCACATTGGAGACCCCGAATTAGAACACGCCACCTCGAGATAAGTTGGTGCCAAAACAGCGCGAACCACATTGGTGACCTGGCAGTCAGTGAACATGAACGCACAATCTTCGCTTCACCACATCTTACAATGACAACGACTTTGGTGCATGTGACAGTTTTCCCAAATAACTTATCAGTGCCAGTGCTTTTCCTACTTCAGTGTGAAAAGTGTTAAACAACAAAAAGGAGATTAAAGGGTGCAATAACCCCAACGTTCGTCAATTACCACACCTTTAATCAACACAGCTATAACCGCCGTCCCAACGACACACCACTGCGGACCAGGAACTGCAGCCACAATTAGTCAACACACAGGTATGCACAATAGTTTGGTTTTCACTGCTAACTTAGCTAAACAGACTTGTAATGTCTAAACAAATTAGGTTTTTGCATACACGTAAAAATTAAATACTAAGTAATTCTGAAATTAATTATAAATAAACTGGCAAATAAACAGATATATACATATACGTTATATTTATTCATTTATTTATCATATATGGCACTAAAAGAACACACGACACGAATATCAAAATATATTGTATACTTATGTGAAGAATGACATCTCTTTGATACTAAAAGTTACAAAGTTTCCCCCTCTTTATATAAAACCGAATGTTTACCTACATTATTAACGAAATAAAAACTCGCTTGTTTTTGTAAGCAGTGATTTTAGTCCAACAAATTAAAAAATAATAATAATAAATACGCAAAAGGAAAAACGACATTAAAGTTGAAATTCAAGTGAAAAATTAGTACAAAATAGTCGTAAAGAACAATTAATAATATCCTTCAATTGTGAAACCTTTCACCTTCATTATTTTTTTTTTTTTTTTTGTTTCATTTCATTGTGTGTACGACAATACTCTTTAGTGACTTATTAAGAGTTGTTATATGGTCGACAGAATTGTAAGCCCCTTCCGGGTCAAGTCCGCGTACATACACCAGTATTTTCAAATATCTTATCCAACAAGTTTAATTCTGCACTAATAATACAACAGAAAGTAAGAAATTAAAGTACACAACCAAGCCGCCAAAAAATCAACTAACAAATCAACTTATGGTTCCCTTTTGAATTTTCTTAGTTTTCCATTAAAAAGATACAGACCTAATTAACATTTAAACCGCGGCAATACACCAGCATTTAATTGTAATCCATGTCAGTTTTTATTTTTATAACTTTATATTTTACATATCATTTTTGTCTTCATTTTATTGTATCCTTAAGATTTGTGCAAATAAGTATATGTACCTAATTTCTTCACATAATATATACAGTTACATACATATCCTACAATTAAGTGAACTTGTATTGTTAATAAAATTGAATTCACCCTAAAGAAAAATATCTGCCTGTTTAAAAACTTGAACAAAGAACCATATCGATTAAAAAAATTACAAACGAAAACATATTGGTATTCTCAAACAGCAAGCAATAAAGGCAAAATTAAAACTAAATTTTGTAAGCCCCTTCAGGGTATTGATTAACACGCAGCTTCCGGTAATTGCACATACGACTCCTCCGACTATCGCTCGACTTATTTTAATTAATAAAACCGTATTCGGGGATATTCAAGATCCCATCAACTCCACTTGACGCGGCACGATTCTCTTTTGGCTCCACTTGACTCCAGTTCCGACTTTCGCTCGACTCATTTTAATTGATAAAAACCTTGTTCCGGGATATTCGGGATTCTCTCAACGCCCTGCGACTTCTTTTGACCAATTGGCCTCCCTTCCCCGCCTTCGCGTTCTCTTACGCTTTTGACTCCCCTTTCGCGTCACTATCCATTATGGTCAACACGAGAAACACCATGGCCAAAAAGGCTCAGGAACAATCCGAGCCTCTCGAATTCCACGACGCCTCCAGCGTCGATTTCCCTGCTGAGCAAGTCGATGCTGACCTAGACTTGCCCGGACAATCTACTCCTCTGGCACCACCCGTTGCCCCCAGCGTCGTGAACCGACCCCAGCCTACTTCCCCAGACACACTCTCGACTGCTCCTAACGCCCCTGGTACCGGCCCTTTGGTAAATTCCGGCTTTTTAATGCCCACAACTAGTGCCGGTACTTCCAAACAAGCCCATAGGCACCCAGAGTCCCAAGAATTCCGCGATGCTTCCAGCCTCGGGAACGGGACTCGTCACCCTAATATAGGACTTCCCCCCTTCGATGAGGAGGACCCAGACCTGTGGTTTGCAGTGGCAGACCGCATCTTCCAGGCCTCAGCCTTGCACGACGAACAACTTCGTGCAGTTGAGCTGTTGAAAGTGCTTGACCGCACTCAGCGACCGCATGTTGCACACATAATAAAGTCGGCCGGCCGCAACCCATATAGCAACATGCGTGATGCCCTGCTCGAAGCTTTGGACGAACCTGGAAGTGTGCGGCAACAACGTTTGGCCGCTGTAACCAACTTATCCGGGATGAGACCATCTCTTTTCCTGACCCATTTACGCTCTATAGCGGGGACCAGGATTGGGGACGACCTAATAAGGCCTCACTTTTTGAGGTGTCTTCCCCAGCATGCCCGTTCGGCACTTATAGCCCAACCCAACCAGAGTTTGGGCTATTTATCCAAAATTGCGGACGCAATTATGGAAAGTTCAGATCAGTATTCTGAGCCTCCTGCGTACCAAGTAGCGGCGGTTTCTCAACACGCTGCACAGCCTGCACGGCACCCTCGTCTCCCTTTTACAGCCCATCAATTGGTCTCAACTCCCAATCCTCCTCAAAACCAATTACCCCTTAGAAGGCCCGCCTCAACCAATTTCCCTCAGGGGAATCCAGAGGCAGGCCCCAACGCATTCAACCAAAGAAGTCCACCCACACAACTAACTCCTGCTGACCTACGGGCGCTCCAAACCTCACTCCTCCGCGAGATAACGCAATTGCGCGCGGAGGTGAGGAACAATCCTCGAAGCGCCCAGAATCGAGCCATGCCGAGCCGTTCTCTCAATCGGCAGAATTTCTCCCAAAATGCCCCTCAGAGGGCCTATATCCCCCAAAATGCCCCACAGAGGGCCAATCCCACCCAGAACGGCCCTCACCGGGCCAATTCCCAGCGAGCTCCGGCTCGACCTCCCCGTAACGGCAATACTAATAGGCAGAACACACCTGATAATGCCGTTACTCTGCCTTGGTGCGCCAATCACCAGCGATATGGTGATCGCGCATTCAATTGCAAAGCGCCTTGTGGTTGGACGCAACCTTCCACCAACCAGAGGCGCTCTTTAAACTGATTTTGCCGACCGACACCCTCGCGCAATCGGCCGGCACCCCTACGATAAGTCGCTTAACCATCCGGGACTCGAAACTGAATATCGCTTTTACTGTCGATACCGGCGCCGATATTTCAGTCCTCCCGCGATCGTTTGCTCCGCGTAACCGTGTGCCAGCCGCACTTAAATTGTCAGCTGCAAATAATACGCCGATACTTACGTACGGACGTAAAAAGCTGACACTTCAATTGGGTCTTTGTCGTCCGATCACTTGGCGTTTCGTCATTGCGGACGTAAACGAACCCCTGATAGGTTCCGACCTGTTAGGTGCACATAATCTGTTGGTCGATTCGACCCATAACAGACTTGTGGCTCCAACCGCACCCCCCTTGCCCATGACGGCATCACCAGCGGCAACTTCAGGAGCCACAAAGTGCATAGACCCATTCCAGGTTATGGTACAGGAATTTGTGAGTACAACAATTCCTCTACCTAACCAACGCCGACATAAAGCCACGGTGTTTCATCATATAGAAACACGTGGTCCCCCTGTGAGCCAGCGTCCACGTCGACTGGCTCCGGAAAAATTACGTGCGGCGCGCGCGGAGTTCGAGCATATGATCGAACTAGGTATCTGCCAACCGTCGGACAGTCCCTGGGCAAGCCCACTCCACTTAGTGAAGAAACGTTCTGGTGAGTGGCGCCCATGTGGCGATTATAGGCTGTTGAACGCAGCAACTGTCCCGGACAGATACCCAATTGCACACCTCTACGATTTTTCGTACAAGTTACGAGGGTGCAACGTCTTCACTACCCTGGATCTCACCAGGGCATACCACCAAATTCCGGTGGCACCTGAAGACATCCCCAAGACCGCAGTCATTACACCTTTCGGACTCTTCGAGTTCAAAGTGATGACTTTCGGTCTCAGGAATGCCGCACAGACATTCCAGCGGTATATCGACACGGCTTTACGAGGTCTTAATTGCTGCCATGCATACCTTGATGACATTCTCATCGCCTCCAAAGACCTCGCCGAACATAAACGCCACTTACGTCAGGTCCTAGAGCGCCTCCGCGAATTCGGTCTTGTCATCAACCCAGATAAGTGTCAATACGCCAAGGAGCAAATCACCTATCTGGGTTATGTCGTTGACAACCAGGGCATTCGCCCACTACCAGACCGTGTGGAGGCCCTCATGAAATACCCACGGCCTACTAACGTGAGTGAGCTGCGTCGATTTTTGGGCATGCTTAACTTCTATCGTCCAACTCTGAAGAACGCTGCCCAAGTTCAAGCTCCCCTAAATGAGTTTTTAAAAGGAGCTAAGCGCAATGATAAGCGCCCCATTAATTGGACAGAAGTCTCTGATAGAGCATTCCAACTGTCCAAAGAACAATTGGCAAATGCCACCTTACTCCGATACCCTCTCGAGGGAGCGGCACTTTCTATCCAATGCGACGCATCGGATACCGCAATCGGAGCCGTCCTTGAACAGGACATTGAAGGCCGACCGGAACCACTCGGCTTCTTTTCAAGGAAGCTGAGTCCCACTGAGCGACGTTACAGCGCCTATGACCGTGAATTGCTCGCGATCTACAGCGCTGTTAAGTACTTCCGTCATATGATAGAAGGTCGCTCACTTTCCATCTTAACAGACCACAAGCCATTGGTCTACGCGTTCCGGAAGAAGTCGGGAAATGCCTCCCCCCGACAAGAGCGTCAATTAGACCTCATTGGGCAATATTCTACGGAGATCAGGCATATCTCCGGTAAACTGAATGTCACGGCGGACGCCCTTTCTCGAATCGATACGATTCACTTGCGTTCCGCCTTGAATAACGCTGATCTTGCCCTAGCTCAAGAGGAGGACGAACAGCTCAAGTCCCTCCTAACTGCCGATACGGCACTAGAGCTCAAGAAAATTACCCTTCGCGACCCTTTGGGCGAAATCTGGTGTGATGTCTCCACTGGAACCGCTAGACCTTACATTCCCGAGAAACTTCGTAAGGGCGTGTTCCAGGTTTACCACAACCCTGCCCACCCCAGCGGCCGAGCAACAGCCGCTGCTGTCCGTCGCAAATTTATTTGGCCCCGGATGAACAAAGACCTCACCGGTTGGGCCCGTGCTTGTCTCCAGTGCCAGCGCTGCAAAGTAGCGCGACATAATGTACTGGAGCCAGCGCAATTCAAGCTTCCCACGGCACGCTTCGCCCATGTCCACATAGACATAGTGGGACCGCTTACTCCATCAAGAGGATTTTCTTATATCCTCACTATGATGGATCGCTGCAAGCGATGGCCAGAGGCGACACCTCTCCGGGCAGTTACTGCCGAATCAGTCGCCAAGGCCTTTTACTCAACTTGGGTCACACGCTTCGGTGTACCAACCACAATTACTTCGGACCGAGGTCCACAGTTTGAGGCGACAATGTTTAGGCAGCTAACAGATCTTCTCGGCTGCCAAAGAAGTCGTACCACCGCCTACCATCCGCAATCAAATGGGATGATAGAGCGCTGGCACAGATCTCTTAAAGCCTCACTCATGTGTCATAATGACACACAATGGTTTGACGCCCTACCAACCGTCCTCCTCGGCCTGAGGACAAGCATTAAGGAGGACCTAGGTGCTTCGGCAGCAGAGCTTACCTATGGTACCAACCTCCTTCTTCCAGGAGAACTTTTCCTGGATGGCGAAACACCGCGTGACCAACTTCGCGAATTGGGACATCTCCGTGACCTGCTACGTAAGGTTAGGGCAACCCCTGTAACCAGGCACGGCTCCAAAAAACTTTTCGTCCACCCTGAACTGCACAGCTGCACGCACGTCTTTGTCAGGGTGGATAAGGTCAAGAAGCCCCTCGACCCACCTTATGATGGCCCATTCAAAGTCTTCCGCCGCATCAGTGACCGCGTCTTCGAGATCGACATTAGAGGCAAGCGATCCACGGTCAGCGTCGAAAGGCTTAAGCCCTGTTTTCTGGAAGCTTCCGCTCCAGAATCACCTCCATCTACCGACACCGCTCCTACTCCACCAACACAACCCCCCCGTACTCGCGCTCAAACGCGCGCCTAGAACCAACTAACCACCCCCTAACCTGCCTTACCTGTTTCGTGACTACGTCACTGGGGAGGGAGTGATGTGGGGCTTTTCAGGGCCCGAAGAGCCATACATCGCTCGATCCCCACCTTTCCAGGCGAACGACTTACCTTTCGGTCGAACTTCAGCAAGGTTGCGTAACCTTGCTACGGCATTTACCCTCAGCCAAATCGCCGGAATTAATACGGTTAACCAATCGGATAACCGTTTTGAATTTATGCTAGGCAGCTTACCTATTCTGTAGGGGATTTCCATCCAAACCCCCTTTTCCCCAGCATCACCTCTGAAAACATTAAATCCACGGCAAAGCTTATCACCTTGCCGTGGCATCGAAAACTCACCTCGGCCAGACCATATTCCCTAAAAAACATTAACCCCACGGCAAAGCTTATCGCCTTGCCGTGGCATCGAATATTCACCCCCGAGGTGTACATTATTTCCTGAAAAAAACATTAACCCCACGGCAAAGCTTATCGCCTTGCTGTGGCATCGAAAATTCACCCCCCGAGGCGTATTTTATCTTCTAAATAAAATGCATAAGTCCACGGCAAAATCATTGCATTGCCATGGCATCCGAAATCCAAACATGGGCATACATTCGGCCAGGGCATCTCGTTTCCATAGCCTTAAGCTATGGAAACAACAATCAACAAGAGTTCCTAGTGACTCGTTGTATTTGTTTACCCTCGGCATAAATGCATGCGGCTATTTGCCCTATTGTTTTGCTATCGCCGACAACGTTTCGGCTGACGCAAAACAAACATGACCCTAATAACTAGCAATCGCTGGTTTCCCGATTATCGATCCTCACCAGCAGGGACCGTAAAACGAGCCGCGAACTGGATGCAGCCAGAAAATGTTTACTTTTAACATCTGGCAATGGCTGCACCCAATGTTCGTTGCAATGTTTAATCATCGGCAACAGAAATGATGATTTATGGCCTTCCATTAGGATGACCAAATCATCGTTTTGGGTCTTTCACACCCCAGATGCTATTATTTGCATTCCTAGAAAATGCACTAGCGATGTTGCCCGCCATCCACGGTCGCTGGACGATCGCATGCATGGCATACGCATACATGCGTAATTTATGCCTATCTCACCCGGTCCAATCACGATTAACCACCTCGAGTTAATCGTGTAACTCCGCCTCTTTTTCAGTCTCTTTGAGGTTCCCTTTTCTTGGATGATTTCCAGGCAGTCAGATACCAACACCCGGAGAGTGCGCGCGAGCCTTACTGTGTCGAGTAATTTTAATCCGTAGTAAATGTCAGTGCCATTAAATGTAAAAAACAGTTGTTCCAGTCAGATTTTATCCACAGTCGGGTACGAAGATATATGTTTTAGTGTGCAGGATTAACTCTTTATCTAGCCAGACACTCAGATCGAGACCGCGGTGTTTAAAAGAGTCGCGAGCAGTAGTTCGGTAAACAAAGGAAGTCGAGTTTCTCCGTTTTTTTTTTGTTTTATCATCCACGGTGCGTCGATATAATTCGTGTGTTCAAAGACTCGCTGAATTTCAAAATCAGCAATAAGTTTCGAAGAAAGTCAAACATAAATACTAAATCTAAGAACAGTTTAAACAACGTTGTGCAATGAAAGTCAAACATAAATACTAAATCTAAGAACAGTTTAAACAACGTTGTGCAATGAAAGTCAAACATTAATACTAAATCTAAGAACAGTTTAAACAACGTTGTGCCATGTAAGTCAAACATAAATCCTAAATCTAAGAACCAAGTAAACAGCATTGTGGAATAAAAACGTGACGTCAAATAAAGAACATTGGATACAACTAAAAGAATAGTTTTTCTCTTCTCATCTTCTCTTGTGCGTTGGTGATTTGTCTCCCCCTCGGTGGTGTATTTATTTCTCCGGCTTTTTCTTGGATTTGGTGCGTCGTCAACAGCGACAATCGGTGGGTGTTGGCTGAATCCGCACCCGTGCATGGTGTATAGCCCAACACGACCACAAACCATATATCCAGTAATCAGAACCTCGTAGTTATAGATCAAGCACAAATCCAGTAATCAGAACCTCGTAATGATAGATCAAGCACAAATCCAATAATCAGAACCTCGTAATTATAGATCAAGCACAAATCCAGTAGTTAGCACCTCGTAATGATAGATCAAGCATTAATCCAGTAATCAGAACCTCGTAATTATAGATCAAGCACAAAGCCAGTAATCAGAACCTCGTAATGATAGATCAAGCACAAATCCAGTATTCAGCACCTCGTAATGATAAATCAAGCATATATCCAGTAATCAGGACCTCGTAATTATAGATCAAGCACAAATCCAATAATCAGAACCTCGTAATTATAGATCACGCACAAATCCAATAATCAGAACCTCGTAATGATAGATCAAGCACAAAGCCAGTAATCAGCACCTCGTAATTATAGATCAAGCACAAATCCAGTAACCAGCACCTCGTAATTATAGATCAAGCACAAATCCAGTAATCAGGACCTCGTAATTATAGATCAAGCACAAATCCAGTAATCAGAACCTCGTAATGATAGATCAAGCATATATCCAATAATCAGAACCTCGTAGTTATAGATCAAGCACAAATCCAGTAATCAGAACCTCGTAATTATAGATCAAGCACAAATCCAGTAATCAGAACCTCGTAATGATAGATCAAGCACAAAGCCAGTAATCAGCACCTCGTAATTATAGATCAAGCACAAATCCAGTAACCAGCACCTCGTAATTATAGATCAAGCACAAATCCAGTAATCAGGACCTCGTAATTATAGATCAAGCACAAATCCAGTAATCAGAACCTCGTAATGATAGATCAAGCATATATCCAATAATCAGAACCTCGTAGTTATAGATCAAGCACAAATCCAGTAATCAGAACCTCGTAATTATAGATCAAGCACAAATCCAGTAATCAGAACCTCGTAATGATAGATCAAGCATATATCCAATAATCAGAACTTCGTAGTTATAGATCAAGCACAAATCCAGTAATCAGAACCTCGTAATTATAGATCAAGCACAAATCCAGTAGTCAGCGCCTCGTAATGATAGATCAAGCATATATCCAGTAATCAGAACCTCGTAATTATAGATCAAGCCCAAATCCAGTAATCAGAACCTCGTAATGATAGATCAACCATATATCCAGTAATCAGAACCTCGTAGTTATAGATCAAGCACAAATCCAGTAATCAGAACCTCGTAATGATAGATCAAGCACAAATCCAATAATCAGAACCTCGTAATGATAGATCAACCATATATCCAGTAATCAGAACCTCGTAGTTATAGATCAAGCACAAATCCAGTAATCAGAACCTCGTAATGATAGATCAAGCACAAATCCAATAATCAGAACCTCGTAATTATAGATCAAGCACAAATCCAGTAGTTAGCACCTCGTAATGATAGATCAAGCATTAATCCAGTAATCAGAACCTCGTAATTATAGATCAAGCACAAAGCCAGTAATCAGAACCTCGTAATGATAGATCAAGCACAAATCCAGTAATCAGAACCTCGTAATTATAGATCAAGCACAAATCCAGTAATCAGAACCTCGTAATTATAGATCAAGCACAAAGCCAGTAATCAGAACCTCGTAATGATAGATCAAGCACAAATCCAGTAATCAGAACCTCGTAATTATAGATCAAGCACAAATCCAGTAATCAGCACCTCGTAATTATAGATCAAGCACAAATCCAGTAATCAGAACCTGGTAATGATAGATCAAGCACAAATCCAATAACCAGAACCTCGTAATGATAGATCAAGCATATATCCAGTAATCAGAGACTCGTAGTTATAGATCAAGCACAAATCCAGTAATCAGAACCTCGTAATGATAGATCAAGCATATATCCAGTAATCAGAACCTCGTAATTATAGATCACGCACAAATCCAATAATCAGAACCTAGTAATGATAGATCAAGCACAAATCCAGTAATCAGAACCTCGTCATGATAGATCAAGCACAAATCCAATAATCAGAACCTCGTAATTATAGATCAAGCACAAATCCAGTAGTTAGCACCTCGTAATGATAGATCAAGCATTAATCCAGTAATCAGAACCTCGTAATTATAGATCAAGCACAAAGCCAGTAATCAGAACCTCGTAATGATAGATCAAGCACAAATCCAGTAATCAGAACCTCGTAATTATAGATCAAGCACAAATCCAGTAATCAGAACCTCGTAATGATAGATCAACCATATATCCAGTAATCAGAACCTCGTAATTATAGATCAAGCACAAATCCAGTAATCAGAACCTCGTAATTATAGATCAAGCACAAAGCCAGTAATCAGAACCTCGTAATGATAGATCAAGCACAAATCCAGTAATCAGAACCTCGTAATTATAGATCAAGCACAAATCCAGTAATCAGCACCTCGTAATTATATATCAAGCACAAATCCAGTAATCAGCACCTCGTAATTATAGATCAAGCACAAATCCAGTAATCAGAACCTCGTAATTATAGATCAAGCACAAATCCAGTAATCAGAACCTCGTAATTATAGATCAAGCACAAATCCAGTAATCAGAACCTGGTAATGATAGATCAAGCACAAATCCAGTAATCAGAACCTCGTAATTATAGATCAAGCACAAATCCAGTAGTCAGCACCTCGTAATGATAGATCAAGCCCAAATCCAGTAATCAGCACCTCGTAATGATAGATCAAGCATATATCCAGTAATCAGAGACTCGTAGTTATAGATCAAGCACAAATCCAGTAATCAGAACCTCGTAATGATAGATCAAGCATATATCCAGTAATCAGAACCTCGTAATTATAGATCAAGCACAAATCCAGTAATCAGAACCTCGTAATGATAGATCAAGCACAAATCCAATAATCAGAACCTCGTAATGATAGATCAAGCACAAATCCAGTAATCAGAACCTCGAAATTATAGATCAAGCACAAATCCAGTAATCAGAACCTCGTAATTATAGATCAAGCACAAATCCAATAATCAGAACCTCGTAATTATAGATCAAGCACAAATCCAGTAATCAGAACCTGGTAATGATAGATCAAGCACAAATCCAGTAATCAGAACCTCGTAATTATAGATCAAGCACAAATCCAGTAATCAGAACCTCGTAATGATAGATCAAGCACAAATCCAGTAGTCAGCACCTCGTAATGATAGATCAAGCATATATACAGTAATCAGCACCCCGTAATTATAGAGCAAGCACAAATCCAGTAATCAGCACCTCGTAATGATAGATCAAGCATATATCCAGTAATCAGAACCTCGTAATTATAGATCAAGCACAAATCCAGTAATCAGCACCTCGTAATTATAGATCAAGCACAAATCCAGTAGTCAGCACCTCGTAATGATAGATCAAGCATATATCCAGTAATCAGAACCTCGTAATTATAGATCAAGCACAAATCCAATAATCAGAACCTCGTAATTATAGATCAAGCACAAATCCAATAATCAGAACCTCGTAATGATAGATCAAGCACAAATCCAGTAAACAGAACCTCGTAATGATAGATCAAGCACAAATCCAGTAACCAGAACCTCGTAATTATAGATCAGGCACAAATCCAGTAATCAGCACCTCGTAATTATAGATCAAGCACAAATCCAATAATCAAAACCTCGTAATTATAGATCAAATACAAATCCAGTAGTCAGCACCTCGTAATGATAGATCAAGCATATATCCAGTAATCAGAACCTCGTAATTATAGATCAAGCACAAATCCAAAAATCAGAACCTCGTAATTATAGATCACGCACAAATCCAATAATCAGAACCTAGTAATGATAGATCAAGCACAAATCCAGTAATCAGCACCTCGTAATTATAGATCAAGCACAAATCCAGTAATCAGAACCTCGTAATGATAGATCATGCACAAATCCAATAATCAGAACCTCGTAATGATAGATCAAGCACAAATCCAGTAATCAGAACCTCGTAATTATAGATCAATCACAAATCCAGTAATCAGAACCTCGTAATTATACATCAAGCACAAATCCAATAATCAGAACCTCGTAATTATAGATCAAGCACAAATCCAGTAGTCAGCACCTCGTAATGATAGATCAAGCATATATCCAGTAATCAGCACCTCGTAATTATAGATCAAACACAAATCCAGTAATCAGAACCTCGTAATGATAGATCAAGCACAAACCCAGTAATCAGAACCTCGTAATTATAGATCAAGCACAAATCCAGTAGTCAGCACCTCGTAATGATAGATCAAGCACAAATCCAGTAGTCAGCACCTCGTAATGATAGTTGGGGCATAAAGCCAGTAATTAGAACCTCGTAATTATAGATCAAGCACAAATCCAATAATGAGAACCTCGTAATGATAGATCAAGCACAAATCCAATAATCAGAACCTCGTAATGATAGATCAAGAACAAATCCAGCAATCAGAACCTCGTAATTATAGATCAAGCACAAATCCAGTAATCAGAACCTCGTAATGATAGATCAAGCACAAACCCAGTAATCAGAGCCTCGTAATTATAGATCAAGCACAAATCCAGTAACCAGAACCTCGTAATTATAGATCAAGCACAAATCCAGTAATCAGAACCTCGTAATGATAGATCAAGCACAAAGCCAGTAACCAGAACCCCGTAATTATAGATCAAGCACAAATCCAGTAGTCAGCACCTCGTAATGATAGATCAAGCATATATACAGTAATCAGCACCCCGTAATTATAGAGCAAGCACAAATCCAGTAATCAGCACCTCGTAATGATAGATCAAGCATATATCCAGTAATCAGAACCTCGTAATTATAGATCAAGCACAAATCCAGTAATCAGCACCTCGTAATTATAGATCAAGCACAAATCCAGTAGTGAGCACCTCGTAATGATAGATCAAGCATATATCCAGTAATCAGAACCTCGTAATTATAGATCAAGCACAAATCCAATAATCAGAACCTCGTAATTATAGATCAAGCACAAATCCAATAATCAGAACCTCGTAATGATAGATCAAGCACAAATCCAGTAATCAGAACCTCGTAATGATAGATCAAGCACAAATCCAGTAACCAGAACCTCGTAATTATAGATCAGGCACAAATCCAGTAATCAGCACCTCGTAATTATAGATCAAGCACAAATCCAATAATCAGAACCTCGTAATTATAGATCAAATACAAATCCAGTAGTCAGCACCTCGTAATGATAGATCAAGCATATATCCAGTAATCAGAACCTCGTAATTATAGATCAAGCACAAATCCAGTAATCAGAACCTCGTAATTATAGATCAAGCACAAATCCAGTAATCAGAACCTCGTAATGAGAGATCAAGCACAAACCCAGTAATCAGAACCTCGTAAGGATAGATCAAGCATATATCCAGTAATCAGAACCTCGTAATTATAGATAAAGCACAAATCCAATAATCAAAACTTCGTAATGATAGATCAAGCACAAATCCAGTAATCAGAACCTCGTAATGATAGATCAAGCACAATTCCAGTAACCAGAACCTCGTAATTATAGATCAAGCACAAATCCAGTAATCAGCACCTCGTAATTATAGCTCAAGCACAAATCCAGTAATCAGCACCTCGTAATGATAGATCAAACACAAATCCAGTAGTCAGCACCTCGTAATGATAGATCAAGCATATATCCAGTAATCAGCACCTCGTAATGATAGATCAAGCATACATCCAGTAATCAGCACCTCGTAATTATAGATCAAGCACAAATCCAATAATCAAAACCTCGTAATGATAGATCAAGCACAAATCCAGTAATCAGAACCTCGTAATGATAGATCAAGCACAAATCCAGTAACCAGAACCTCGTAATTATAGATCAAGCACAAATCCAGTAATCAGCACCTCGTAATGATAGATCAAACACAAATCCAGTAGTCAGCACCTCGTAATGATAGATCAAGCATATATCCAGTAATCAGCACCTCGTAATGATAGATTAAGCACAAATCCAGTAATCAGAACCTCGTAATGATAGATCAAGCACAAATCCAGTAATCAGAACCTCGTAATTATAGATCAAGCACAAATCCAGTAGTCAGCACCTCGTAATTATAGATCAAGCACAAATCCAGTAATCAGAACCTCGTAATTATAGATCAAGCACAAATCCAGTAGTCAGCACCTCGTAATGATAGATCAAGCATATATCCAGTAATCAGAACCTCGTAATTATAGATCAAGCACAAATCCAGTAATCAGCACCTCGTAATTATAGATTAGGCACAAATCCAGTAATCAGCACCTCGTAATTGTAGATCAAGCACAAATCCAGTAATCAGAACCTCGTAATTATAGATCAAGCACAAAGCCAGTAATCAGAACCTCGTAATTATAGATCAAGCACAAATCCAGTAGTCAGCACCTCGTAATGATAGATCAAGCACAAATCCAGTAATCAGAACCTCGTAATTATAGATCAAGCACAAATCCTGTAGTCAGCACCTCGTAATGATAGATCAAGCATATATCCAGTAATCAGAACCTCGTAATTATAGATCAAGCACAAATCCAGTAATCAGCACCTCGTAATTATAGATTAGGCACAAATCCAGTAATCAGCACCTCGTAATTGTAGATCAAGCACAAATCCAGTAATCAGAACCTCGTAATTATAGATCAAGCACAAAGCCAGTAATCAGCACCTCGTAATGATAGATCAAGCATATATCCAGTAATCAGAACCTCGTAGTTATAGATTAAGCACAAATCCAGTAATCAGAACCTCGTAATTATAGATCAAGCACAAATCCAGTAATCAGAACCTCGTAATTATAGATCAAGCACAAATCCAGTAATCAGAACCTCGTAATTATAGATCAAGCACAAATCCAGTAATCAGAACCTCGTAATGAGAGATCAAGCACAAACCCAGTAATCAGAACCTCGTAAGGATAGATCAAGCATATATCCAGTAATCAGAACCTCGTAATTATAGATAAAGCACAAATCCAATAATCAAAACTTCGTAATGATAGATCAAGCACAAATCCAGTAATCAGAACCTCGTAATGATAGATCAAGCACAATTCCAGTAACCAGAACCTCGTAATTATAGATCAAGCACAAATCCAGTAATCAGCACTTCGTAATTATAGCTCAAGCACAAATCCAGTAATCAGCACCTCGTAATGATAGGTCAAGCATACATCCAGTAATCAAAACCTCGTAATGATAGATCAAGCACAAATCCAGTAATCAGAACCTCGTAATGATAGATCAAGCACAAATCCAGTAACCAGAACCTCGTAATTATAGATCAAGCACAAATCCAGTAATCAGCACCTCGTAATGATAGATCAAGCATATATCCAGTAATCAGCACCTCGTAATGATAGATCAAACACAAATCCAGTAACCAGAACCTCGTAATTATAGATCAAGCACAAATCCAGTAATCAGAACCTCGTAATTATAGATCAAGCACAAATCGAGTAATCAGAACCTCGTAATGATAGATCAAGCACAAATCCAGTAATCAGAACCTCGTAATTATAGATCAAGCACAAATCCAGTAATCAGAACCTCGTAATTATAGATCAAGCACAAATCCAGCAATCAGAACCTCGTAATGATAGATCAAGCACAAATCCAGTAACCAGAACCTCGTAATTATAGATCAAGCACAAATCCAGTAATCAGCACCTCGTAATTATAGCTCAAGCACAAATCCAGTAATCAGCACCTCGTAATGATAGATCAAACACAAATCCAGTAGTCAGCACCTCGTAATGATAGATCAAGCATATATCCAGTAATCAGCACCTCGTAATGATAGATCAAGCACAAATCCAATAATCAAAACCTCGTAATGATAGATCAAGCACAAATCCAGTAATCAGAACCTCGTAATGATAGATCAAGCACAAATCCAGTAACCAGAACCTCGTAATTATAGATCAAGCACAAATCCAGTAATCAGCACCTCGTAATGATAGATCAAGCATATATCCAGTAATCAGCACCTCGTAATGATAGATCAAGCATACATCCAGTAATCAGCACCTCGTAATTATAGATCAAGCACAAATCCAATAATCAAAACCTCGTAATGATAGATCAAGCACAAATCCAGTAACCAGAACCTCGTAATTGTAGATCAGGCACAAATCCAGTAATCAGCACCTCGTAATTATAGATCAAGCACAAATCCAGTAATCAGAACCTCTAAATTATAGATCAAGCACAAATCCAGTAACCAGAACCTCTAAATTATAGATCAAGCACAAATCCAGTAACCAGAACCTCGAAATTATAGATCAAGCACAAATCCAGTAATCAGAACCTCGTAATTATAGATCAAGCACAAATCCAGTAATCAGAACCTGGTAATGATAGATCAAGCACAAATCCAGTAACCAGAACCTCGAAATTATAGATCAAGCACAAATCCAGTAATCAGAACCTCGTAATTATAGATCAAGCACAAATCCAGTAATCAGAACCTGGTAATGATAGATCAAGCACAAATCCAATAATCAAAACCTCGTAATGATAGATCAAGCACAAATCCAGTAACCAGAACCTCGTAATTGTAGATCAGGCACAAATCCAGTAATCAGCACCTCGTAATTATAGATCAAGCACAAATCCAGTAGTCAGCACCTCGTAATGATAGATCAAGCATATATCCAGTAAACAGCACCTCGTAATTATAGATCAAGCACAAATCCAGTAATCAGAACCTCGTAATGATAGATCAAGCACAAATCCAGTAACCAGAACCTCGTAATTATAGATCAAGCACAAATCCAGTAATCAGAACCTCGTAATTATAGATCAAGCACAAATCCAGTAATCAGAACCTCGTAATTATAGATCAAGCACAAATCGAGTAATCAGAACCTCGTAATGATAGATCAAGCACAAATCCAGTAATCAGAACCTCGTAATTATAGATCAAGCACAAATCCAGTAATCAGAACCTCGTAATTATAGATCAAGCACAAATCCAGCAATCAGAACCTCGTAATGATAGATCAAGCACAAATCCAGTAATCAGAACCTCGTAATTATAGATCAAGCACAAATCCAGTAACCAGAACCTCGTAATTATAGATCAAGCAAAACGCCAGTAATCAGAACCTCGTAATGATAGATCAAGCACAAATCCAGTAATCAGAACCTCGTAATTATATATCAAGCGCAAATCCAGTAATCAGCACCTCGTAATTATAGATCAAGCACAAATCCAGTAATCAGAACCTCGTAATGATAGATCAAACACAAAGCCAGTAATCAGAACCTCGTAATGATAGATCAAGCATATATCCAGTAATCAGAACCTCGTAATGATAGATCAAGCACAAATCCAGTAATCAGAACCTCGTAATGATAGATCAAGCACAAATCCAGTAACCAGAACTTCGTAATTATAGATCAAGCACAAATCCAGTAACCAGAACCTCTAAATTATAGATCAAGCACAAATCCAGTAACCAGAACCTCGAAATTATAGATCAAGCACAAATCCAGTAATCAGAACCTCGTAATTATAGATCAAGCACAAATCCAGTAATCAGAACCTGGTAATGATAGATCAAGCACAAATCCAGTAATCAGAACCTCGTAATTATAGATCAAGCACAAATCCAGTAATCAGAACCTCGTAATTATAGATCAAGCACAAATCCAGTAATCAGAACCTGGTAATGATAGATCAAGCACAAATCCAGTAATCAGAACCTCGTAATTATAGATCAAGCACAAATCCAGTAATCAGAACCTCGTAATGATAGATCAAGCACAAAGCCAGTAATCAGCACCTCGTAATTATAGATCAAGCACAAATCCAGTAGTCAGAACCTCGTAATTATAGATCAAGCACAAATCCAGTAACCAGCACCTCGTAATTATAGATCAAGCACAAATCCAGTAATCAGGACCTCGTAATTATAGATCAAGCACAAATCCAGTAATCAGAACCTCGTAATGATAGATCAAGCATATATCCAATAATCAGAACCTCGTAGTTATAGATCAAGCACAAATCCAGTAATCAGAACCTCGTAATTATAGATCAAGCACAAATCCAGTAGTCAGCGCCTCGTAATGATAGATCAAGCATATATCCAGTAAACAGCACCTCGTAATTATAGATCAAGCACAAATCCAGTAATCAGAACCTCGTAATGATAGATCAAGCACAAATCCAGTAATCAGAACCTCGTAATGATAGATTAAGCACAAATCCAGTAATCAGAACCTCGTAATGATAGATCAAGCACAAATCCAGTAATCAGAACCTCGTAATTATAGATCAAGCACAAATCCAGTAATCAGAACCTCGTAATGATAGATCAAGCACAAATCCAGTAACCAGAACCTCGTAATTATAGATCAAGCACAAATCCAGTAATCAGCACCTCGTAATTATAGATCAAATACAAATCCAGTAGTCAGCACCTCATAACGATAGATCAAGCATATATCCAGTAATCAGAACCTCGTAATGATAGATCAAGCACAAATCCAGTAATCAGAACCTCGTAATTATAGATCAAGCACAAATCCAGTAATCAGAACCTCGTAATGATAGATTAAGCACAAATCCAGTAATCAGAACCTCGTAATGATAGATCAAGCACAAATCCAGTAATCAGAACCTCGTAATTATAGATCAAGCACAAATCCAGTAATCAGAACCTCGTAATGATAGATCAAGCACAAATCCAGTAATCAGCACCTCGTAATTATAGATCAAATACAAATCCAGTAATCAGAACCTCGTAATTATAGATCAAGCACAAATCCAGTAATCAGCACCTCGTAATTATAGATCAAGCACAAATCCAGTAATCAGAACCTCGTAATTATAGATCAAGCACAAATCCAGTAATCAGAACCTCGTAATTATAGATCAAGCACAAATCCAGTAATCAGAACCTCGTAATTATAGATCAAGCACAAATCCAGTAATCAGAACCTCGTAATTATAGATCAAGCACAAATCCAGTAATCAGCACCTCGTAATTATAGATCAAATACAAATCCAGTAGTCAGCACCTCATAACGATAGATCAAGCATATATCCAGTAATCAGCACCTCGTAATTATAGATCAAGCACAAATCCAGTAATCAGAACCTCGTAATGATAGATCATGCACAAATCCAGTAATCAGAACCTCGTAATGATAGATCAAGCACAAATCCAGTAATCAGCACCTCGTAATTATAGATCAAGCACAAATCCAGTAACCAGAACCTCGTAATTATAGATCAAGCACAAATCCAGTAATCAGAACCTCGTAATTATAGATCAAGCACAAATCCAGTAGTCAGCACCTCGTAATGATAGATCAAGCATATATCCAGTAATCAGAACCTCGTAATGATAGATCAAGACCAAATCCAGTAGTCAGCACCTCGTAATGATAGATCAAGCATATATCCAGTAATCAGCACCTCGTAATTATAGATCAAGCACAAATCCAGTAATCAGCACCTCGTAATTATAGATCAAGCACAAATCCAGTAATCAGAACCTCGTAATGATAGATCAAGAACAAATCCAGTAATCAGAACCTCGTAATTATAGATCAAGCACAAATCCAGTAACCAGAACCTCGTAATTATAGATCAAGCACAAATCCAGTAATCAGAACCTCGTAATTATAGATCAAGCACAAATCCAGTAGTCAGCACCTCATAATGATAGATCAAGCATATATCCAGTAATCAGAACCTCGTAATGATAGATCAAGACCAAATCCAGTAATCAGAACCTCGTAATGATAGATCAAGACCAAATCCAATAATCAGAACATCGTAATTATAGATCAAGCACAAATCCAGTAATCAGAACCTCGTAATGATAGATCAAGCACAAATCCAGTAACCAGAACCTCGTAATTATAGATCAAGCACAAATCCAGTAGTCAGCACCTCGTAATTATAGATCAAGCATATATCTAGTAATCAGAACCCCGTAATTATAGATCAAGCACAAATCCAGTAGTCAGAACCTCCTAATAATAGATCAAGCACAAATCCAATAATCAGAACATCGTAATTATAGATCAAGCACAAATCCAGTAAACAGAACCTCGTAATTATAGATCAAGCACAAATCCAGTAATCAGAACCTCGTAATGATAGATCAAGCACAAATCCAATAATCAGAACATCGTAATTATAGATCAAGCACAAATCCAGTAATCAGAACCTCGTAATGATAGATCAAGCACAAATCCAGTAACCAGAACCTCGTAATTATAGATCAAGCACAAATCCAGGAACCAGAACCTCTTAATTATAGATCAAGCACAAATCCAGTAGTCAGCACCTCGTAATTATAGATCCAGCATATATCTAGTAATCAGAACCCCGTAATTATAGATCAAGCACAAATCCAGTAGTCAGAACCTCCTAATAATAGATCATGCACAAATCCAGTAATCAGAAACTCGTAATTATAGATCAAGCACAAATCCAGTAATCAGCACCTCGTAATTATAGATCAAATACAAATCCAGTAGTCAGCACCTCATAATGATAGATCAAGCATATATCCAGTAATCAGCACCTCGTAATTATAGATCAAGCACAAATCCAGTAATCAGAACCTCGTAATTATAGATCAAGCACAAATCCAATAATCAGAACCTCGTAATTATAGATCAAGCACAAATCCAGTAATCAGAACCTCGTAATTATAGATCAAGCACAAATCCAATAATCAGAACCTCGTAATGATATCTCAAGAACAAATCCAGTAATCAGAACCTCGTAATTATAGATCAAGCAAAAGGCCAGTAATCAGAACCTCGTAATTATAGATCAAGCACAAATCCAGTAATCAGAACCTCGTAATTATAGATCAAGCAAAAGGCCAGTAATCAGAACCTCGTAATTATAGATCAAGCACAAATCCAGTAATCAGAACCTCGTAATGATAGATCATGCACAAATCCAGTAATCAGAACCTCGTAATGATAGATCAAGCACAAATCCAGTATTCAGCACCTCGTAATGATAGATCAAGCATATATCTAGTAATCAGAACCCCGTAATTATAGATCAAGCACAAATCCAGTAGTCAGAACCTCCTAATAATAGATCAAGCACAAATCCAGTAAACAGAACCTCGTAATTATAGATCAAGCACAAATCCAGTAACCAGAACCTCGTGATTATAGATCAAGCACAAATCCAGTAATCAGAACCTCGTAATGATAGATCAAGCACAAATCCAGTAGTCAGCACCTCGTAATTATAGATCAAGCATATATCTAGTAATCAGAACCACGTAATTATAGATCAAGCACAAATCCAGTAGTCAGAACCTCCTAATAATAGATCAAGCACAAATCCAATAATCAGAACATCGTAATTATAGATCAAGCACAAATCCAGTAAACAGAACCTCGTAATTATAGATCAAGCACAAATCCAGTAATCAGAACCTCGTAATGATAGATCAAGCACAAATCCAATAATCAGAACATCGTAATTATAGATCAAGCACAAATCCAGTAATCAGAACCTCGTAATGATAGATCAAGCACAAATCCAGTAACCAGAACCTCGTAATTATAGATCAAGCACAAATCCAGTAACCAGAACCTCTTAATTATAGATCAAGCACAAATCCAGTAGTCAGCACCTCGTAATTATAGATCAAGCATATATCTAGTAATCAGAACCCCGTAATTATAGATCAAGCACAAATCCAGTAGTCAGAACCTCCTAATAATAGATCAAGCACAAATCCAATAATCAGAACATCGTAATTATAGATCAAGCACAAATCCAGTAAACAGAACCTGGTAATTATAGATCAAGCACAAATCCAGTAACCAGAACCTCTTAATTATAGATCAAGCACAAATCCAGTAGTCAGAACCTCCTAATAATAGATCAAGCACAAATCCAATAATCAGAACATCGTAATTATAGATCAAGCACAAATCCAGTAACCAGAACCTCGTAATTATAGATCAAGCACAAATCCAGTAACCAGAACCTCTTAATTATAGATCAAGCACAAATCCAGTAGTCAGCACCTCGTAATTATAGATCAAGCATATATCTAGTAATCAGAACCCCGTAATTATAGATCAAGCACAAATCCAGTAACCAGAACCTCTTAATTATAGATCAAGCACAAATCCAGTAATCAGAACCTCGTAATTATAGATCAAGCAAAAGGCCAGTAATCAGAACCTCGTAATTATAGATCAAGCACAAATCCAGTAATCAGAACCTCGTAATGATAGATCATGCACAAATCCAGTAATCAGAACCTCGTAATTATAGATCAAGCACAAATCCAATAATCAGAACCTCGTAATGATAGATCAAGAACAAATCCAGTAATCAGAACCTCGTAATTATAGATCAAGCACAAATCCAGTAATCAGAACCTCGTAATTATAGATCAAGCAAAAGGCCAGTAATCAGAACCTCGTAATTATAGATCAAGCACAAATCCAGTAATCAGAACCTCGTAATGATAGATCATGCACAAATCCAGTAATCAGAACCTCGTAATGATAGATCAAGCACAAATCCAGTATTCAGCACCTCGTAATGATAGATCAAGCATATATCTAGTAATCAGAACCCCGTAATTATAGATCAAGCACAAATCCAGTAGTCAGAACCTCCTAATAATAGATCAAGCACAAATCCAGTAAACAGAACCTCGTAATTGTAGATCAAGGACAAATCCAATAATCAGAACATCGTAATTATAGATCAAGCACAAATCCAATAATCAGAGCCTCGTAATGATAGATCAAGAACAAATCCAGTAATCAGAGCCTCGTAATTATAGATCAAGCAAAAGGCCAGTAATCAGAACCTCGTAATTATAGATCAAGCACAAATCCAGTAATCAGAACCTCGTAATGATAGATCATGCACAAATCCAGTAATCAGAACCTCGTAATGATAGATCAAGCACAAATCCAGTAGTCAGCACCTCGTAATTATAGATCAAGCATATATCTAGTAATCAGAACCCCGTAATTATAGATCAAGCACAAATCCAGTAGTCAGAACCTCCTAATAATAGATCAAGCACAAATCCAATAATCAGAACATCGTAATTATAGATCAAGCACAAATCCAGTAAACAGAACCTCGTAATTATAGATCAAGCACAAATCCAGTAATCAGAACCTCGTAATGATAGATCAAGCACAAATCCAGTAATCAGAACCACGTAATTATAGATCAAGCACAAATCCAATAATCAGAACCTCGTAATTATAGATCAAGCACAAATCCAGTAATCAGCACCTCGTAATTATAGATCAAGCACAAATCCAGTAATCAGAACCTCGTAATTATAGATCAAGCACAAATCCAGTAATCAGAACCTCGTAATGATAGATCAAGCACAAATCCAGTATTCAGCACCTCGTAATGATAGATCAAGCATATATCCAGTAATCAGAACCTCGTAATGATAGATCATGCACAAATCCAATAATCAGAACCTCGTAATGATAGATCAAGAACAAATCCAGTAATCAGAACCTCGTAATTATAGATCAAGCACAAATCCAGTAATCAGAACCTCGTAATTATAGATCAAGCAAAAGGCCAGTAATCAGAACCTCGTAATTATAGATCAAGCACAAATCCAGTAATCAGAACCTCGTAATGATAGATCATGCACAAATCCAGTAATCAGAACCTCGTAATGATAGATCAAGCACAAATCCAGTATTCAGCACCTCGTAATGATAGATCAAGCATATATCTAGTAATCAGAACCCCGTAATTATAGATCAAGCACAAATCCAGTAGTCAGAACCTCCTAATAATAGATCAAGCACAAATCCAGTAAACAGAACCTCGTAATTATAGATCAAGCACAAATCCAGTAACCAGAACCTCGTGATTATAGATCAAGCACAAATCCAGTAATCAGAACCTCGTAATGATAGATCAAGCACAAATCCAGTAGTCAGCACCTCGTAATTATAGATCAAGCATATATCTAGTAATCAGAACCACGTAATTATAGATCAAGCACAAATCCAGTAGTCAGAACCTCCTAATAATAGATCAAGCACAAATCCAATAATCAGAACATCGTAATTATAGATCAAGCACAAATCCAGTAAACAGAACCTCGTAATTATAGATCAAGCACAAATCCAGTAATCAGAACCTCGTAATGATAGATCAAGCACAAATCCAATAATCAGAACATCGTAATTATAGATCAAGCACAAATCCAGTAATCAGAACCTCGTAATGATAGATCAAGCACAAATCCAGTAACCAGAACCTCGTAATTATAGATCAAGCACAAATCCAGTAACCAGAACCTCTTAATTATAGATCAAGCACAAATCCAGTAGTCAGCACCTCGTAATTATAGATCAAGCATATATCTAGTAATCAGAACCCCGTAATTATAGATCAAGCACAAATCCAGTAGTCAGAACCTCCTAATAATAGATCAAGCACAAATCCAATAATCAGAACATCGTAATTATAGATCAAGCACAAATCCAGTAAACAGAACCTGGTAATTATAGATCAAGCACAAATCCAGTAACCAGAACCTCTTAATTATAGATCAAGCACAAATCCAGTAGTCAGAACCTCCTAATAATAGATCAAGCACAAATCCAATAATCAGAACATCGTAATTATAGATCAAGCACAAATCCAGTAATCAGAACCTCGTAATGATAGATCAAGCACAAATCCAGTAACCAGAACCTCTTAATTATAGATCAAGCACAAATCCAGTAGTCAGCACCTCGTAATTATAGATCCAGCATATATCTAGTAATCAGAACCCCGTAATTATAGATCAAGCACAAATCCAGTAGTCAGAACCTCCTAATAATAGATCATGCACAAATCCAGTAATCAGAAACTCGTAATTATAGATCAAGCACAAATCCAGTAATCAGCACCTCGTAATTATAGATCAAATACAAATCCAGTAGTCAGCACCTCATAATGATTGATCAAGCATATATCCAGTAATCAGCACCTCGTAATTATAGATCATGCACAAATCCAGTAATCAGAACCTCGTAATTATAGATCAAGCACAAATCCAATAATCAGAACCTCGTAATTATAGATCAAGCACAAATCCAGTAATCAGAACCTCGTAATTATAGATCAAGCACAAATCCAATAATCAGAACCTCGTAATGATAGATCAAGAACAAATCCAGTAATCAGAACCTCGTAATTATAGATCAAGCACAAATCCAGTAATCAGAACCTCGTAATTATAGATCAAGCAAAAGGCCAGTAATCAGAACCTCGTAATTATAGATCAAGCACAAATCCAGTAATCAGAACCTCGTAATGATAGATCATGCACAAATCCAGTAATCAGAACCTCGTAATGATAGATCAAGCACAAATCCAGTATTCAGCACCTCGTAATGATAGATCAAGCATATATCTAGTAATCAGAACCCCGTAATTATAGATCAAGCACAAATCCAGTAGTCAGAACCTCCTAATAATAGATCAAGCACAAATCCAGTAAACAGAACCTCGTAATTATAGATCAAGCACAAATCCAATAATCAGAACATCGTAATTATAGATCAAGCACAAATCCAATAATCAGAACCTCGTAATGATAGATCAAGAACAAATCCAGTAATCAGAACCTCGTAATTATAGATCAAGCACAAATCCAGTAATCAGAACCTCGTAATGATAGATCAAGCACAAATCCAGTAATCAGAACCTCGTAATGATAGATCATGCACAAATCCAGTAATCAGAACCTCGTAATGATAGATCAAGCACAAATCCAGTATTCAGCACCTCGTAATGATAGATCAAGCATATATCCAGTAATCAGAACCTCGTAATGATAGATCATGCACAAATCCAGTAATCAGAACCTCGTAATTATAGATCAAGCATAAATCCAGTAATCAGAACCTCGTAATGATAGATCAAGCACAAATCCAGTAATCAGAACCTCGTAATGATAGATCAAGCACAAATCCAGTAATCAGAACCTCGTAATGATAGATCATGCACAAATCCAGTAATCAGAACCTCGTAATGATAGATCAAGCACAAATCCAGTATTCAGCACCTCGTAATGATAGATCAAGCACAAATCCAATAATCAGAACCTCGTAATTATAGATCAAGCACAAATCCAGTAATCAGAACCTCGTAATTATAGATCAAGCACAAATCCAGTAATCAGCACCTCGTAATTATAGATCAAGCACAAATCCAGTAGTCAGAACCTCGTAATGATAGATCAAGCATATATCCAGTAATCAGAACCTCGTAATTATAGATCAAGCACAAATCCAGTAATCAGCACCTCGTAATTATAGATCAAGCACAAATCCAGTAGTCAGCACCTCGTAATGATAGATCAAGCATATATCCAGTAATCAGAACCTCGTAATGATAGATCAAGAACAAATCCAGTAATCAGAACCTCGTAATGATAGATCAAGAACAAATCCAGTAATCAGAACCTCGTAATTATAGATCAAGCACAAATCCAGTAATCAGAACCTCGTAATTATAGATCAAGCACAAATCCAGTAATCAGAACCACGTAATGATAGATCATGCACAAATCCAGTAATCAGAACCTCGTAATGATAGATCAAGCACAAATCCAGTAGTCAGCACCTCGTAATTATAGATCAAGCATATATCTAGCAATCAGAACCCCGTAATTATAGATCAAGCACAAATCCAGTAGTCAGAACCTCCTAATAATAGATCAAGCACAAATCCAATAATCAGAACATCGTAATTATAGATCAAGCACAAATCCAGTAAACAGAACCTCGTAATTATAGATCAAGCACAAATCCAGTAATCAGAACCTCGTAATGATAGATCAAGCACAAATCCAGTAATCAGAACCACGTAATTATAGATCAAGCACAAATCCAATAATCAGAACCTCGTAATTATAGATCAAGCACAAATCCAGTAATCAGCACCTCGTAATTATAGATCAAGCACAAATCCAGTAATCAGAACCTCGTAATTATAGATCAAGCACAAATCCAGTAATCAGAACCTCGTAATTATAGATCAAGCAAAAGGCCAGTAATCAGAACCTCGTAATTATAGATCAAGCACAAATCCAGTAATCAGAACCTCGTAATGATAGATCATGCACAAATCCAGTAATCAGAACCTCGTAATGATAGATCAAGCACAAATCCAGTATTCAGCACCTCGTAATGATAGATCAAGCATATATCCAGTAATCAGAACCTCGTAATGATAGATCATGCACAAATCCAGTAATCAGAACCTCGTAATTATAGATCAAGCATAAATCCAGTAATCAGAACCTCGTAATGATAGATCAAGCACAAATCCAGTAATCAGAACCTCGTAATTATAGATCAAGCACAAATCCAATAATCAGAACCTCGTGATTATAGATCAAGCACAAATCCAGTAATCAGAACCTCGTAATGATAGATCAAGCACAAATCCAATAATCAGAACCTCGTAATGATAGATCAAGCACAAATCCAGTAACCAGAACCTCGTGATTATAGATCAAGCACAAATCCAGTAATCAGAACCTCGTAATGATAGATCAAGCACAAAGCCAGTAATCAGAACCTCGTAATGGTAGATCAAGCATAAATCCAGTAATCAGAACCTCGTAATGATAGATCAAGCACAAATCCAGTAATCAGAACCTCGTAATGATAGATCAAGCACAAATCCAGTAGTCAGAACCTCGTAATGATAGATCAAGCATATATCCAGTAATCAGAACCTCGTAATTATAGATCAAGCACAAATCCAGTAACCAGCACCTCGTAATGATAGATCAAGCATAAATCGAGTAACCAGAAATCCGTAGTTATAGATCCGGCTCGAAGGACCATGTATTCGCCCACTGGGAACAGCAATCGTATAGCAGGGAGCGCCTCAGAAATTCTAAATCCACATTGACCCTGAGGGCGACACCATCGATCGTAGTTGAACAAGAAAATAGAACAATTGCGTAAAATGCCAAAGTTTAATTAGTGTTTATTATCAGATACTGTAAGTGCAAAATTTTAAACTTGAACTCTAACTTGATTGAACACAAACTAAAAAAAGCTGTATACTATGTGCCTTCTTATAGGCATACTCGAACGGCTTCTTTCGTTTTCTCCATCGGAACAGCAGGTCTCGATGAACAAAAGCACCGTGATACAGAACAGGAAATTACCGCGACAAATAAACTGTTCTATAGAATAGCCGAAAGCCCTAGCAGCTAGCGCTATTTAGAATTAAGTTATTGTGTAATTAATTACATCGTAATAAATAATAATAATAATAATAATGTTCTATAGAACCAGTGCCTTTGCAAATGCCATTGCCTGATCGATCACGCTATGTTGAGTGCACTGGAAAGCTAGTTCAAGCAACTTAGCACAAACGGCAACCTGTGCGACCGATCTCTGGTGCATACCCTCGGGCGTCACTAGTAGCAAGTGGTGAATTTCAGCTATTCTGATGGGATGGTGAATTCATTTTTGAATTTAATAACGAATCGATTCTCTTCTGTTGTAACGTTGAGAAATCGATTTATCCCTGTTGGTTATGCTGTTGCTTGTGCTGCTACACCGCTAAATAAGGAAAATTATATATCGCTTTCCAAACGCGGGTATTTAGACGAACATAATTCATTCGAAATTAGGTTTTTAGATTCGTTTCGATTTCTGCAATCTAGCATAGACTCGCTAACGAGAAATTTATCTGAAGATGATTTTATCATTAATAAGGGATTTTACAAAAATGATGAGTCTTTCAAATTAATGATGAGGAAAGGTGTATTTCCTTATGATTATCTTAATTCCTGGCCTCGTTTAGACTGTTCTCTTCCGCCAATTTCTGAATTCTATAATAAGCTAACAAGCGAAGATTGTTTAGTTGAAAACTACGATTATGCTCTAAAAGTGTGGAAGCATTTCGATTGTAAATCTTTAAAAGAGTACATGCTTTTATATCTGCAGAGCGATGTTTTATTGTTGGCGGGTGTGTTTGAGAATTTTCGTGAGATTTGTCTAGATATATATGAGTTAGATCCGTGTCATTACTATACATCCCCCGGTTTATCTTGGGATGCGATGTTGAAAACAACTGAAATTAATCTAGAACTTTTAACAGATGTTGAGATGTACAATTTCGTCAAGAAGGGCATCCGAGGCGATTTATGCCAGTGTAGTCATCGACATACCGTCGCGAATAATAAATATGTAGATAAATTTGATGAAAGCAAAGCAAATAAATTTCTTATGTATTTAGATGCAAATAACCTGTACGGTTGGGCAATGTCTCAACATCTTCCAGATGGAAACTTTCAATGGAATGATCCCTAAATCTTCACCGCCGAATATATTTTAAATCGCGAGGAAAACGATAAAGTCGGCTATGTGTTGGAAATAGATTTGACCTATCCAACAGATCTTCACGATCACCACAATGATTTTCCGTTTTGCCCTGAAAATATGAAAACGCCGGGATGCAAAATTCCTAAGCTGGTCGCCAATCTACATTCAAAAACAAAGTATATAATTCATCTGAGGAATTTGCAGCAATGTTTGAAACATGCATTGATTCTCACTAAAGTTCATAGAATGTTGTCTTTTACTCAATCTGGGTGGCTACAAAAATATATAACCCTTAACACCGAATACAGGAAAAAGGAAAAAAATAAGTGTAGCAGCACACGATGGCAACACTGGATGCGGCCAGCACAGGCACTACTGAATGCAGCCATGACAACACAAATAATAACAAATGTCAGCAAACAGCTGACATTCAATAATATTCAGATGAGCTGACACATCGTAAATCTAATTCAAGAGACACAGTTCTACAAAGAATAAATCTAGATAAATCAAAGTAAATTCAAGACAAATAAAGAGAAAAAAGGGTTCGCAACAGTTAACTACCGTGTTTACATTATCTGGAGGATTCTTTACTTGCGGTTCCGTCAGCAGTTCATCCAACTAAAGGTATTCGTTTCTCCTTTTTCTTACCATAGCAATTGTTTCAGGACGACAGCAATCGACATCTATATACGGTGCTGGTGGCCAATTAATTGACCTCATTGTCAAGAGAGAGTTCCGTATCGTTCGCAGTAATTTATGTATTGGCCGAGCGAGTGCTAAAACAATAAGTTTGAAAAAGACTTTTTCAAATTAATGAACAATAGTGTTTATGGGAAAACCATGGAAAATGTAGAAAAGCGGCGCGACGTGAAAATTGTTACCCACTAGGATGTTCAGCGAAATTCATTCAGCGCCAGAAAGCTGATTGCCAATCCCAATTTCCATATCACATCTACATTTACATCAGAGAAGTGTGCTATTGAAATGAACAAGGCGCAAATAGTATATGATAAACCTATTTATTTAGGTTTCGTTGTACTAGAACTATTAAAATGGCTTATGTATGACTTTCATTATGACTACGAGTATATGAGAAAAAAGTTTGATACAGCGATTCAGTTGAACTACATGGATACGGACTCGTTTATCTATACAATAACAACAAATGATTTTTACGCGGATATATATAGTGATGTCGTTGACCCCGAAAAATCTCGATTTGATACATCTGAATATCCCATAGATAATGTTCATAATCTTCCTCAAATAAATGGAAAAGTTCTGGGAAAATTTAAAGATGAGAATAACTGTAGAAAAATGACAGAATTTATTGGGTTAAGAGATAAAATGTACTCTTTTGCGTAGACACCAATGAAGTGACGAAAAAAGCCAAGGGTGTAAAAAGCCTGTTTAGTTTAGTGAGAGCAGAACCCTCGTTTATTTTACTTAGTACAAGCGTAAAAAAAAAAGTTAAAAAGTAAAAACTTACGAACTAACTTAAAAACTAGGGATTACGAACATTAATTTAGAAGGTGATATGGTGGGAAGGTGTCGGTGTACGTGATGGGGTGGCGAAGACCGGGAAGTAGGATGAAGGGGTGGGATGATTGGAATGTGTACGGGTAATAAGAGTGTAGGTGGTGGGAGGGGCAAGGTCAGGGGGGAAAAGAGAGGAGACGACGTTTGAGTGCAATAGGATTGAAGTAGAAATCGAAGGAGGTAGGGTAAGAGTTTGCCCGCCTTAGCATTCGAGAAATGGGTTCATTACAGCCATAGGAAGTGTGGTGGGAGGGCAGATAGAAGAGTTGAGGGTTTCGAACGTTACGGGGGTTGGTGTTTAGTGTGATGGTGGAGAGCAAGCTAGGACAGTTGATTGTGCCGGAGAGGAGACGGTGGATGAAGAGGATATCGGCAAGAGTTCTGCGCCCCTCAAGTGTATTGAGGTTGATCAGATGGAGCCGGCTTGTGTATGGGGGAGGAATCCGGGGATTCTCCCAGTTCAGCCCACGGAGGGCAAAACGCAGCAAACGACGTTGCATGCTCTCGATTCTGCGGATATGGGACGAGCAGTGTGGAGACCAGACCTGACTGGCGTATTCAAGAAGGGGGCGGACGAAGGCCATGTAGAGGGAACGGGAAACGTGGGGATTAGAGAATTCCTTAGACCAGCGTTTCACAAAACCTAGGGCGGAGTTGGCCTTAAGAATGATATCATCGATACGTGGGACGAAGCTGAGCTCCCTGTCAAATAAGATTCCGAAGTCACGTATTGAGGATACGTATGAAATCTGCTGGTTAAGCAGGAAGTAGGAGCGTGGGGGTGGGGATGGACGTTTGTGGGAGAAGGTAATGGAGTGACATTTGTCAACATTGAGTTCCAGGCAGTTATTACGGCACCAAGTTGAGAAGCTGTCGAGGTCCTGTTGGAGAAGTGAGGAGTCGAGAGGAGAGATGATTGTTTTGTAGAGTTTGGCGTCGTCCGCATAGAGGGAGATGGATGAGTGTTTAATAACAGAGTCGACATCATTGATGGTAAGGATAAAAAGGAGGGGGCCTAGATGACTACCTTGCGGAGCCCCTGAGGTGGAAAAAAAAGGATCGGATAGGGAGGATCTGAATTTGACTCGGTAGGCCCGAGATAACCATTTGATCAATAGGGGTTCGAAACCTAGGGAGGACAGCTTGAAAAGTATGAAATTATGGGAGATTTTGTCAAAGGCCTTGCTGAAATCAGTGGTGATAACATCGACTTCGTTGCCATTTTCTAAGGCACGGAGAGTATGGGAAGAGAACTCGATCAGATTGGTTGTGGTCGACCTACCCGAAAGGAAACCATGCTGGTTGGGCGAGATGATGGATTTACAACTAAAAGATAACGCATTGTAAAGAAGCCCTTCGAACAGTTTGGGGATGTGAGACAGTTTGGCGATGGGCCGGTAGTTGCTGATATCATTTTTAGGTCCCTTCTTATGTATAGGGGTGACATAGGAGAATTTCCAGATACTAGGGAAGGTCCCTTGAGAAAGGGATAGGTTAAAAATCATTGATATCGGGAGAGAAAGAGAAGTGGAACAGTTCTTTAAAAATACAGACGGGAGTCCATCAGGTCCGGGGTTGAACTCGTCTTTGAGTGAGTTTAGTTTCTCCTCAACTACGTGACGCTGAATAAGTTGAGGGATGAATTCGGGCAAATCATTGAAATACGACGGATTGGGTTCGAAGGAGACGTCAGTGAAGGATTTATTGAAAAACAACGCGAACATGTTGTCAATAGTTAGGTGGTCGTTTGACGTAGTCGCGCCATAAGAGAGGGAGTTAGGATAGGTGTTGCTGCAATGAAAAAAGGAAAACTGAAACAAGCAAACGGCGCTTCCTCTAGCGACGCCTCAGTCTCTCCTTTAGTGGACTGTATTCCGGCGCTGGCCGGCCAAACGATGTTCCTGCTGCTTCGCCGATGTGCCCGCCTTATATAGGCCCGCAGCCGTCGTCCCCTTCGCTCGTTTCCTGGGATCTGCTTTTTTTAGTGGCTTCCTGGAATCGGTGCGCCGCTGGTCGTCGTTTCCCTGGAAATGGTATGATAGCGCTTGCCTTGATTTTCCTGGGAATTCGTGATGCATCGCCAACAGTCTCCCCCGCAGTGCGAAGCACTTCCTCATGTGGCGGCGATGTTGTCGGTGGAACCAGCACTACGACGCGGCGAGTTGGTCTTCGTAGTGTCCCCCATGTCGTCCTCACGTCCAGGACTCTCATCCTTCCATCGGGTCCGGGATACACCGCTTGCACTTCTCCACGGGGCCAGGTACTACGGGGCAGCGATGAATCCGCCACCAGGACTATATCTCCAACTTGGGGGTCGGTGGTATCTCGGCCGGAGATCCTTCTTGGCATCAGTGTCGGCAGGTATTCTTTTACCCATCTTTTCCAGAACTGGTCCGTCAGTCGCTGTGCCGTTCTCCAGTTCGCCCTACCAACAAGGTCGTGGTCGTTAAACTCATCAGGTGCCATCGCACCGCAAGAGCGTCCCAGCAGGAAATGGTTCGGTGTGAGGCTCTTTTCGTCGTTCGGGTTCGTGCCAACGTGGGTCAGTGGGCGTGAGTTGACGACATGTTCCGCTTCGGTCATCAGGGTGTACAGCACTTCCTCTGGCGGCGTCCTGGAGCGTAGAGTGGTGGGCAAGGCCGTTTTTACTGATCGCACGAGCCTCTCCCATGCTCCCCCCATATTACGGCATGGTGGTATAAACTTCCATCTGATAATATGTTCGTTATTGGACTTCTCCAGCTCCTTGCTTGCCCCGGTGAAGTTGGTCCCGTTGTCGCTCCAGATTGTCTTCGGAGTTCCTCTTCTTGCGGCCATCCGCCGCAGGGCCATGATCATGGAACTGGCGCTGAGAGAGTTGGCCAGCACCAGGTGTGCGGCTCTCGTGGTTAAGCATGTGAACAGTACTCCCCAGCGCTTCTCAATTCTTCTTCCGACAGCGACCTGCATTGGCCCGAAGTAGTCCACTGCGGCGGCAGTGAACGGGTATTGGTGGTGGTGCAGTCGTTCGATCGGTGGCCGTGGGTGGCACTTGAGGGGTGCGTTTGTGGACTCTGCACCATTGGCATCGGTGTATCACTCCTTTTGTGGATGTTCGTAGCCCTAAGATCCAGTATCTCTGCCGAAGCTCGTTCATCGCCGCCTCAGCTTCATCACACCATTTTCGTCGAGGTAAACATCTATTTTGCGCAGCCCACTCGAGCTGTCTGGTGGTCTTCCTTCTCGCAAGCGGGCCACGTCTCCTGCGAAACTGTCTTCTTGGCTCATTCTGACCAGTTGCTCTTCGGCCCTGTCTAGATGTTTTTGATGCACGGGCGTGAATGTCTTCTTCTCGGCTTTGGAACATGCGGGTGTTTGTTGCCTTCGGGACTTCGATGTTTTGGCTGATATTCGCCACCCTCTCTTCTCTTTTAGCGTGTCTATAAATTGAAACACCCGTGCCGTGGTTCTCAGCAGACGCAGCCAGTCGGAAAATCGTTCCGGGTTCGGTATGGATGGTTCGACCACTCTCGCCGCGGCTACCACTTGGGGGATCTTTTCTTCTCCAGTGACTGTCGCCGCGCTCGTCTCGAAGTGCCGGTTTGGCCACTTGTCTTCTTCTTCGTACAGAAAGGCAGGTTCCTTGAACCACCTCGCTGTGTTGCTGAATTCATTGGGTATCCCTCTGGTAGCGTCGTCCGCTGGGTTTTCCTTTGTCGGCACCCATCTTCAGTCCCGTGGTCCTGTCAGCTCTTCGATTTCCACCAATCGATGGGCCACGAAAGTCTTGAAAGTGCGTGGCTCCGATTTTATCCACTGCAGTACCGTGCTGGAGTCGGTCCAATACCATTTCTCCGATATTTGGAGCCTAAGCTCCTTTTCTATTGTGGCCGCTAATCTGCTTCCCAACAAGGCCGCCTATAACTCTAGTCGGGGCATGGACACTGGTTTTGTCGGAGTTACCCGGGCTTTACCGGCGATCAGGGTCACGCTCACTCTTCCATCGGGTTCCACCGTCCTCCAATAAACTGCGGCTGCGTACGCCTCTTCGCTGGCATTGCTGAAAGTGTGCAGCTGACCTTCTTCCTGACTGCTCGACAGGCACCGAGGAATCCTCAGACCTTTGAGGATGGACGTCTCCTTTAAGTAGGTGGTCCAAGCGGTCCTCTGTTCCTCTGGGATCTCATCATCTCATCCGATCTTGGCGCGCCAGACGTCTTGGATCAGCTTCTTCCCCTGTACGAGCACGAGCACGTTGCGAACCCCAGTGAGTCGAAGGTTGACCTCACCGCGCTCGTGACTTCCCTCTTGGTAGGCATTCTTCTCCCGGTGAGGACTTGTGGGGGTGTTTCGGAACTCTACGTTGAAGGCCAGGATGTCCTCCGTCATCATCCATCTGAGGCCGAGGGTCTTCTCTTCCTTCGATAATTCCACGGCTTCTGACTGGGGCTGCTACTGAAAACCTGAGAAAATTTGGGGTTTATTACTACTCCACCATTTGAATCGGAATCCCGCCTTAGCATGGATCCTCTCCACCGCCTTTGCTACGTCTCTGGCTTCTTCTACCGTCGCAAAACTCTGTAGGTAGTCGTTCATGTAGTGGTTTTCACGGATGGCTTGCGCCGCTCCCGGATGTTCCTTCTCGAAATCCCTTGCGTTATTGTTCATCACATAGATCGCGGTCGATGGTGATGAGGTGGCTCCGAACACTACGGACGTCATACGATATTCTTCCGGTTTGCTTCTTGTGTCTCTGTTGCGCCAAAGAAACCTTAAGCAGTCGCGGTCGGCTTCGCGCATCTGGATTTGGAGGAACATTTCCTTGATGTCAGCGACGACGGCGATTGGTCTTTCTCTAAATCTGACCAGCACCTCCACGATCGATTGGAGGAGGTCCGGTCCGGGGAGTAGAGCGTCGTTAAGGCTCTTGCCGTCGAACTTGGCTGCTGCGTCGAGTACTATCCGCGGTATTTTCTTCGTCGGGTGTATTACTGCGCAGTGCGGGAGATAGAAGGTCCTTCCGGCGATGGAGTTCGCCGGCCCCTTTTCTGCATACCCGTTCTCTAGCAAATTATCCATTTGCTCCAGGTACATCTTCTTCAGGTCCTCGTCTTGGCCCAGTTTCCTCTCGATATTCAGAAGGCGTCGATAAGCCTGGCTATAGTTGTTGGGCAACGTCTCATCGTCGCTTCTCCATAGAAGGCCCGTTTCGTAACTTCCGTTTGGCAGTCGTCTCGTGGTTTTTTCCAGAAGCTCTATGGCCCTTCTGTCGGCGTCGTTCTTGGGGCGGCGTGGTTGCACTCCCAATGCTTCGATTTCGAAATGGCATCTAACGAGCGATTCTGTCTCGTCTTCCTTAGTCCTGCCATAGTTGACGAATCTCACCGGCGCGCTGCTCCTGGCCTCGCACCCTTGCAGGACCCATCCCAGGCTGGTAAGCGAAGCGACTGGTTCGGCGCGTGCCCCCTTCCTCAGACTCCTTGTGACTACCAGGCCCCAGTTGTCCTGGCCGATGTGCAGTTTAGGTTTCTGTTGGGTGTAGGTCAGTTGGTCTCCGAGGTCTCGTTGATGCTCGCATCTCTCAATCGTCTCCTTCTTCACCTCCTGCCTCGAAAGTTTAAAGTTAGGAAGGGTTCTTATCTCGATCGAGTATCCGGTTCGGCCATGGGCTCTTTTGATTCGCACATGGACTCTTTGCGAGTCGTTCCCCCTGATGCCCAGTTCCCCGACTGTCTCCAAAACGAGCGTTTCTTGCCTGCCTTTCGCACCGATCTTCTCGGCGACCGACGAGTCAAGTAACGAAATAGTGGATCCCTTGCCAAGCAGAGCCAATACCCGAGCCGACCCCTTGGGTCCGTAAAGGTCCACTGGAACCATCTTTAGATAGGCTTTGGCGCTACTGATTGTGCGCATGGAGGTGACCACCTCTCCTCTAGTTTGCTCGTGGTCGTGGCTTGATGGCGAGGGGTCCTGGTGTGACCTTCTTCCTCTTCTGGGTGCCGTTTCTGGTGGAAGTTCGTCTGGGTGGAGGATGACGTGGTGTTCCCTTGAACATTTATCGCACGGTGGTGCCCTGCAGTCTGCCTTTCGGTGTTTGGAGCAAAGGCATTTAAAACAAAGCTTTGCCGTTTTTGCCAGATTTCATTTTTCCCGATTACTGGCCTTCTTGAACGTGGGGTATCTGGGGATGTCGTGGTCCTTCAGACAAACCGGACACTCTGGTTTGCATCCGATCCCGGGTGCGTCATTCTCTCGAACGGCATGGATCGATCTCCTTCCCGAATCGCGTCGTCCTTGGGATGATGCTCGTTGATGGTAGCCTCCTCTCGGCTCCCATGATACTTCTGGTGGGGCGAAATTGGCACACATGTCTGCCTCTACCTTCATGAAGTCGCTGAAAACCCTCAGCTCCGGCTGGTCCTCTCCTCCATGGCAGTTGTAGTACGCGAACCACCTGCACATCATGGATGACGGCATCTTTGTCGCCAGTTCTCTTACCGCCTCGGATGCATTTAGAAACTGCTGCTTGCCCAGCGCTCTGATAGTGGCCACGGAGTTCATAACCCGACTGGCGAAGACTCCAATATCGCTCGGGTCTTCGGTGACCCGAGGCAAGGCTCTCAGCTTTGTCAACTCCGCCAGGGCCAACGCTCCCGGCCTTCCAAAGCGAGCCTCCAGTCCTTCCATTACCTCCTGGGGGTCCTCGGCAATAAACAGGAGGCTTCTAACTGCCTCTCTTGCCCTTCCTTTTAGAGCTCTCCGGAGACGCGCCAAGTTCTGCGCGTGTGTGAATCCGACGGAGGTATCCACAAACGATCTCCTGAGAGCCATGAAGTCAGGTAGTTCCACCATTTGCCTCGAGGTACTTGCTCCGGGGGGTGCTCGCAAGAGCCTGGCTATGGTCTGGGCCAGATCCTGGATCTCGCTCCTTCCTTGTTCGCGATGTGATGACCTGTCTTCTTGGGATAGCTCCTCCTGCCTTTCTCCGGGACGTCTCGGTAGTTCGTCCCATTGATTGAAGGGGTTCCGTTTGTACTCGTCTTCGTCTTCGTCAGCCTCGCTCTGGCTCGCCTCGTCCTCGGAGTCTATCCTCTGTAATTCAAGTTTATCTCGGGCCACTTTCGCCTTCGCCCGGGCCACTTTCGCCTTCGTCTGGGCCACTTTCGCCTTCGCCTCGGCCGCTTCCAATTCTGGGATGGCGACTTCCAAACTCGCTTCGACATCAGCTCGCCTCGACGACTTTACAGAGCTTCCTCTGGAAACAGTGCCTCGTGTTGCGCACCGCGCTTCGATCTTGGCACGGTTTTCTCGGGTCCTGTCTTCTCCGGCTACGCGCGTCTTCTGTGTTAACGCTTCGTACGTTAACTCACCCCCCCGCCTGGGGGTGTGGGGTTCAGAGTGGATCCAACTTGCTTCGGCCGATCTCGTTGTCGGCATCTTCATCGTCTTTGTTTATTCGGTCACGTGCGCTGATCCCCTTCTGGCGAGCGCCCTGACAGGTCTGTCATGATCTCCTCCAAGCTGTGTGGGAGATTATTCTCCTGTGGCGTCTCCATCAGGTCCATTGCTGTTCACTCCAGGTTGAGTGGGTAGGCCTCCCGCAGGCCGTGTCCTCTTAGCGTTGGCTGATCTCGTTACCGGCATTCTTCGTTTTATTGCTGAGATCCGGCTCGAAGGACCAAAACTGTTGCTGCTATGAAAAAAGGAAAACTGAAACAAGCAAACGGCACTTCCTCTAGCGACGCCTCAGTCTCTCCTTTAGTGGACTGTATTCCGGCGCTGGCCGGCCAAACGATGTTTTCTTAATTCGAGGGATTGTACCCCCAGAGCCGGACTCTTCTCTGGATTGGCGGGCGTTTGAGTCTTGCCCAGTACAAATCCTTAATCTACGCGACCAACGAAGAAGACAAGCCAACCGACCAAGGAAAATTTCAACGACGAAGCGAAAAACAGGTTGCAATAACTTTGCTTATTTCCTATAGTTTTTTGGTGAATTGAATATTTTATTATTCTGTTATTGTTTGTGTTTGATCTCTTGCGGCTGGTCTTGAACAAGACCCTTTCGTTAGGAGTACCTTCGACGACTCCTGCTGCTTCATTTTTTTTCTTTTTCAAAACTGTATTTATTAACCATAATTAGGATTTGTACATTTAAGTAATACAGTGACTTAAAATTAAATTCGTGACAATTGCTTACATGTAATTATTATTATAATACATTTTCCAAACAATGTTTTAAGAGTTACAGGATAGATGTGTGTTTATACATTTAGTAGGGGTTCGTCTTGCTGGAAAAGGTCAGAAAACCAGGAATTTCTTATTTTTACTTTACTTAATATAAACTTAACCCTAAATATAAATATAAATATAACTTAACCTAACTTAGTCTGATTATTATAAAATGAACTATAAACAAAACAAAGTTTTATAATTAATGGGATATATGAATTAAAAGATGTTGAATGAGGTCAGTTATGGGTTTGAGGAAAAGTATTTCTTTCCGGTTGTTCGTTGGAAAAACGTAGGATGTTGGAAAATGGTTGGACGTTACAGTATTTGAACTGGTAAGGGGTAACTTCGGTGTTGCGGTATATGATCTCATTTGAATCATTTACCAGTCTGCCTGAGGCGAAGATAGCTCTGGTGTGGAGACAGTTGGGGTAGTTAGTTCGGATATCTAGAGGGTTCTCTAAGAGCGAGGTTATTATGGGATTGAGATTATTTTGTAGGTTTTCGATAAATTTGATAGACAGCTCGAGGAATCGTCTATCGAGGCGTTCAATACCAGCGGTATTGTAGAGTTCAACGTTACTATAGTACTTATAGGAGTTAGGACGACGATGTAAGCCAGAGGCATACCTAAAGCATTTTCTTTCGAATACTCGTAACTTCTCCATTTGGGAGGGAGTGATATGGTACCACAATGGGCACGCGTACGTGAGTGTGGGTCTGATAATTTGTTTGTAAATGAGCAGTTTGACTTTGTGAGATAGACTATTAGGTTTCTACATTACTCTTCTACAGAGATTAAGCTGAACTGTGGCTTTATGAAGGGAATTTTTAATGTGAGAGGAAAAAGACCAGTTATTAGAAAAAGTGATTCCCAGATATTTTAGGGTTTTGGAGGGTTTTATCAGAGTGTTGTTCAGTTGAATCTTAATTTTGTTGTGGCAGCGTCTAGTGTTGTTTGTACAGTGCTCGTGTTTGCCCTTGAACACTATGAGCTGCGTTTTATTTGGGTTAAGGTGAATTTTCCACTTATTAAAGTATGTTGATAGGTTAGGGAGGAAGTTGTTAATGCGATTTCTTGCAGCCGTAACAAATTTGCTGCTAGAGTAAATTAATGTATCATCAGCATAATTCAGCATCACAACATTAGGAGATACGGGTTGAGGAATATCCGCGGTATATCATCATCATTGGCACTACAACCGGGAACTGGTCTTGGCCTTATTTAGCAAGTCCTGAGGCTTGTTAAATTTTCCATAGTGATTTGTTTTTTCCGGGCAAGGTCATTAGTCTTGCGCCAGAGGCTCCCCGACGAGGAATCGAACCCCGATCTCCCGCGTGGCAGGCGAGTATACTAACCACCATACTATCGAAGAGCTATCCGCGGTATATAACAGATATAAAATTGACCCTAAAATAGAGCCTTGGGGAACACCCGCGGTTATGTTGCGGGTTTCTGAGACGGAAGAATTTATTCTCATAACAAATTTTCTGTCAGAAAGATAAGATGCTAAGAGCTTTGTTGTGTGAGAGTTTAGATTAAATATGGAGTGCAGTTTGTACAGAAGCCCTGAGATCCAGACGCAATCAAACGCCTTAGAAATATCGAGAGATATACACACAGTAGGGCTTTGGTTTTGGAGACCAGTTGTAACATCGTGTGTAAGTTTTAGTAGAGTATGGCATGGGGATTGTCGCTTACGAAATCCGAACTGACAGTTAGGGATGAGGGCATTCTCATTGGCAAATGAGAGAAGATTTTGGTAGATCTTGCGTTCCAGTATTTTTTTTTTTAATTTTTTTATTTTTTTTTATTTTTTTTATTTTTTTTTATTAGACTTCTCTCGGGAGAGGCGAACCTATAGCGCCGAGTGGGCGCCCCGAGATGCCATCAAATAACTGTTGCAGTTCTTTTTGAACAGTTGCAGGTTGTAACCCTCCGGGAACACTCGCGTGGGAAGGGAGTTCCACAGCTTCCCCGCTCTGTAACGGAACGAGTTCTGATACAGGGATGTTCGCGCTGTCGGGAGATGAACCACAAACGGGTGCGACCCATCGGAGTGTCTTATGGAGTGCATATAGACCGAATTGCGTGGAACAATGCCAAGAATCTCCGAAGAACAGCACCCGTGATAATATCTGTAAAACAGACAGAGGTCGGCCACGCGCCTTCGATGTGATAGCGACTGTAGTCCCGACGTCAGCGCCGAGTCCCCGATCAGGCGGATCGCTCGTCTTTGTACGCTCTCAAGTAGGTCGAGGGTATGTTTAGGAGCCGAGCTCCAAACATGAGAGCAATATTCGAGCGCGGGTCTAATTTGAGATTTATATAGGAGAAGAAGTTGGGCCGGTGTAAAGTATTTCTTGGCTCTAAAAAGATAACTCAGTTTTCCTGAGGCTGATCTGGCGATACCCGATACGTGTTTATGCCATGATACATTCCCACAGACCGTGACGCCGAGAAATCTCAAACTTTCCCCAGCCTCGAGGGCCCGGCCACTCATCATCAGCTGTGGAACCGATGATCCGGTTTTCTTTGAGAATGTTGTATACTGGGTCTTCGTTGCGTTGAAGTCGACAAGATTGGCCTTTCCCCACTGCAGGACTTTATCTAGATCCTGGTTCAGAGAGTCAATCTGTCTACATCTCAGTTGGTGCGACGTTGATGCACCAATCGGCCGATCACTCGAAAAGGAAGAAACAAGCGTACTATCATCCGCAAAACTGAACACTTTGTTATCTGTTGTCTCCAACAAATCATTTATGTGAAGCAAGAACAAGGTTGGAGCCAAAATAGAACCCTGGGGCACCCCCGAATTAACAAGATACAGATCCGAACACTCGCCGTCCACAACAACCCGGATCGATCGATTCTCGAGGAAGCTCCTCGTCCAGTCGCAAAGCTGTTGGGAAAGTCCATATGAAAGAAGTTTGCTCAGCAATGCCCCGTGCCAGACGCGGTCAAAAGCCTTGGAGATATCCAATGCGACCGCCCTTGACTCACCATGCCGTTTAATCGCAGATGTCCATATATCGGTTATAAGTGTCAAAAGGTCTCCCGTGGACCGCCTGCCACGGAATCCGTATTGACGATCATTCAGAAGACCGTTACACTCCAAATACTTAACCAACTCTGTATGGATGACTTTTTCCATTACCTTAGATAAAATAGACAGTAATGCTATCGGACGGTAATTTTGTGGGAGACACTTTTTTCCCGTCTTTGGGATTGGCTGAACTCGGGCGATTTTCCAGCAGGCAGGAAAGGTCCTCCGTGCATAAGATAAGCGGAAGAGTCTGCCAAGAACCGGCGATAGTTCTGGAGCACAGTTCTTAAGGACTATTGCTGGTATTCCGTCCGGGCCGGTTGCCTTCCTACAATCCAGTTCACGTAGTATCATAGTATCATACTTAGTGTATTTAATAGGGATATTGGACGATAATTGCAAAGGCTATTACTACTACCGGGCTTCTTAATAGGAATTACTACCGCAGTTTTCCAGTTCTCTGGGAAGTGCGATGCATTAATTATATGATTAAGAAGAATGAGGATGGGAAGTAGATTCGGTGGGCGTAGCCATTTAAATAGAAGGCTTGGGATTCCATTTAATCCAGTTGACTTCTTGTTATTTCCTGATCTTACGATCTCGGATAATTCGTCTGCAGTTAGAAAATTTGTAGTGTCTAAGGGGTGTGAAGCTATGTTTGTGTTGTTAAATTCACCGATGAAAGGAGTAAAAGATGGGAATAATCTGTCTGAGATGTATTCGTTTACTGTGTTCTTGAAGCCAGGAGTTGAGAGAGAATTATTTTGCTCATGAATCTTTCAAAGTGTTCTGCGAAGTAATTTGCTATGTCCGTATCGTACTGGGCAATATTATTGCTGATTGGGTTAATGAGATGGTCAATTCGGCGTTTATATTTACGACCAGTTAATTGGTAGATGTTCTTGAAAAGATCACGATTTGGTTTGATGTTACTAAGTGTGGAGATGTAGTTCTCATCTGCGAGCTTTTTCAATTGCTCATTTATCAGAGTGGATAGGAGTTGGATTTGGCTTTTAATAAAGGGGCAGTATCTTGTGTGAAGTTCTCGGCGGAACTGCTTTTTAAGGCGCAATAATTTGGTTAGGATGGTGGGCAAAGGCTTTCCTAAATAGTTATGAGGAATGGTTGTCGGGATGTTGTTGCTGAGAGCCTCCTAAAGACTTTGCTCTATTCTTAAAGATGCTTGATCGATTTCAGTAGGGAGTAAGTTAGATGCTTCAGGGATATACAAGTCAGAGAAACTTATCGCTATGTCCCTATTGACTTTTCTCCAATTTGTTTTGGTGAAGTTTGGGACAGGGTTTGACGAGTAGAGTGGGTCGAGAGAGGGGATTTGGATCGTGGTGTGAACGGAACCATGATCAGAAGGAAATATAAAGGAGACTGTAGGTGGACCCGCTGAATAAACATCGTCGGACTTGAGGAAGAAGTCGATTATTGACCTGGCTGAGCTAGAGGCACGAGTTGGCTGTAATGGGGAGTCAATGTAAGTTTATGGATAAGACTGGAGGAGGGCTAGCAATTGGCGACCATATTTGTTGCATTTATTATCATTGAATGCTGTATGACGAGCATTCTAGTCTCCTCCGATTATAAATGGAGCGCGAACGGACTGTTGGATAATCTGCGAAATGTCAGTATCTGGGAAATCTGGTTGTCGTGAAGGGTGAATATAACTGGATGCTAAGACGAGAACTTTATTGTTCTTACAGAAAAGTTTTACTGCTGTGTATTCAATGCTGGATATACCGGTGAATCTAATTTCACTGAATTGAAATTTTTTGTGAATTAAGATGCCGGTACCTCCATGAGATCCATTAGTTCTGGGGTTAGAAACTAAAGTATAATTGGGAATGGAAACTTGGGAATTTGGTTTGAGCCAGGTCTCTGAAAGGAATAGGATATCTGGAGAAAACTTTTCAACAAACAACCGGAGGTGTTGCTTACGTATGTTAGAGTAAATGGATTCTGTGTTGAGGGAGATAATGGTTAGTTTAGAGAGAGCTGGAAAGAATATGGGAAGTTATTAGTGAAAAAATCTGACCCTTTTTTTTGTGTTTCTGACATGTTCCTCAGCGAAGGTAGCATGGCTTGTAAGCTTTGGATGTAACCCATGATGTCCAGGTTGAAATTTTTAGTATTGTTGTTAGAGGGAGTGGTAGTGTTGAGGTTTCCTCTTGTTGCATCCGCGTAAGATATTCCGGGTCGGGGTGACTTTGTTTCCTGCAATACTGTTGGTTTCGTTGTTGTTGATTTAATAGTTGTTGCTAGTTTCCGCCTTTCCAGAAGTTTTAGCTTCTGAGGGCATTGGGAAAAATTTGCCGGATGAGGGCCTCCGCAGTTGCAGCATTTTACTGTGATCTTCTTTGTGGTAATGGATCCATCAGCGTTGACTGTTTGTACTGTTTCAGGTTCCAGGCCTTGTGGATTTACCTTACATTCATCGAGCTCGTGATCATCTGCGCATCTGCCGCAACGTCTTTGCTGGTGGCATGAGATCGCCAAGTGTCCTGAGTCTTGGCATCGCTTACAATGAAGAATTTCTTGTTTGTGTGGCTCTTCGATTGCGATTTTTTGCGTAAACAAATATATAATTTGTTTAAGTTGCTTGATGTCTTGATTAGGTGGGATTTGTATGATCCGGAGGTTTTTTACGTTGTTTGTCCTCATGTACGGTGTTTGGAAGTAGTCCAGCTTATTGATTTTTATTTGTGGACATATCCTAGCGATTTCCAGTTCCACTTCTTCGTTGGTCCATTCGGGATCGATATGCCTTATAATAAAGGTAGCTGGTTTGTTGTTTGGATTCTGGAAGGTGAAGAACTGATATTGTTCCTCTAACAGTTTTTTAACTGCCCTTTCATGATCGACTAATGATCTGACTGTTATGGAAGTCCTAGAACCTTTTGCATTGGTGCTAAAATTCCGGTGACCCAAGGCATTTTGCAGGGTTTGAATTAGTGCTTTGGTGCTGGTCGGGTTTCTGATGTAGATTGGCGGTGGTCTTTCGTTTTTCGTGGTTGATCTTGTTAATGTTTCTCCTCTGGATGGAGCAGGCATTTGGTTTGATGAGGGCTTTGTTTGTGTGGGTAGATTGGCTGTAAGTTCGCCTTGGCTGTGGCTCGAATTGCGGGTTTGGCGGGACGTTTCTACCATATGGATGTCATCGGTGTTATAGATGGAATCTCGTTTATAAATTTGTTCCTGTAGTTGTTTCACTTTTTGTGTTAGCTGGTTTATTGTTTCCAGTGCTTCCTCGAGTTTTCGTTTATAATCTTCGGGGCTCCTTGATCTCTCCATGTTTGTGGACTTTTTTGGTGCGCTCCGTAGGATGTCTAGAGCTTTCCTTTTTCGCACTTGTATGTACTCCAGTGCCTGGCCTGGGTCATCGCCTTTCATCGGTTTTAGATTTTTTTTTTCTGGTGTTTAAACTACACAAATTGATAATTTAGTAATACACTTTTTACGTGTAAGCACGTTTGCGTACCGCGTACTGTAATTCTCGTCCGCACTGCACGAGATCTGTGTATCGAATGACCTGCTGCTTCAAAAAAAAAAAAAAAATTGTGGCGAGAAGGCCGAATTTAGCGAGACAGGACATATGTGTCCTTCATCTTGTCTCTGACTTCTGGTCATCTTGCGATAACCAGAATCACCCACATCCGTGAGGATGTTGGGCTCGGTCTCGCGGCATCTGTAAAGAAAAGAAAACAGGGGGGGGGGGGGGGGGGGGGGGGGTATCCAAGGATAGTGTGGACAGTGTTAGTCCAAGTGTTCTCTAACTACTTTTATAGAGGGATGGTGGGAAAGAAATCTTACAAGACCGGTGGGTCTTGGGTGCGGTAGTAAACGCAGATCACGTCTTTGGCGTCTGATAATCTGCGCTTTGGTCGGTGTGTATGTTTGTGCTTGTGCCGTCTTGTACTGTGCGTTCGTGTGTTTGGTTTGTTAATAGTAGACCCTATGGGATGGGTCCAGGAATCCTCTATTATAGAGGGGAATGTTGTTGGGAAGGGTGCTTTCTTCAGTTTTGTACTGAAGAAGAAATTGTGGGGGTTTGATCCGAAGAGATCGAGAGAGGGAAGGGTCAAGAACGCAAGAGCCCCGTACAAGTAGGTTCTCGCTGTTCTGAATGTTTTCGAGGTACTTATATGCTAATTGAAGCAAGTACTCGTCGATAGGGGTAATGGAGGCGCCTTCGTATAGGTGAGAGTTGGGGTAATGACGACCGTCAGGCCTTCTAGAATGATTGGTGCATCTTCTGAGGAGTTTCCTTTCGAAAACCCGAAGTCTTTCCATTTGAGCAGAAGATATGCAGGACCATATGGGAAAGGCGTACGATATTCCAGATCGGATTAGCTGCTTATAGCAGAGAAGCTTAACTTTGGTGTCAACTTTGTTGCCCCACTTCAAGATGTTGTGCAGTTGCTTAGACCGACCGAGGCCCCTTTGGAGAATGTGGGTCACATGTTTGATGAAATTCATCTTTGGGGTATAAGTGACCCCAAGATATTTCATCTTGTCCTGCGGTCTAATCGTAGTATCTCCCATTTTTATTCGAATATTCTGTGAATATCGAGAAGTAGGTTGGGAGTGTTTACTACTCAGAATAATGGCTACTGCTTTGGATGGGTTAAGTCGGATTTTCCATCGACTGTAATACTGATACAGTTCGTCCAAGTGACGGTTGAGTCGATTTGTTGCGAGGTTAGGGCCTTTGGTTGATGTGCACACCAGGACGTCATCCGCATAGCATATTTGGTTTACTCTCCCGTCCACAGGGCGGGGAATATCGGAGGTGTAGATATTGAATAAGATGGGGCCTAGAATGGAGCCCCGTGGTACGCCTGCAGCGGCGTGAAAAGTTCGGGAAAGCTTTCCATTCATTCTAACTTGGAAGGTTCTGTTTCGAACGAACTGGTAGATGATGCTACATAGCGTTCTACTGAGGCCAGTATTAAGTAGTTTAAAAGCGAGACCTTCGATCCAAGTCGTATCAAAAGCTTTTTCAATGTCTATGCTTACCGCAACGGTGGGTTCCTTATTAAAGAGCCGCACGCAGACGTGGTTTTGGAATAAATTGAGAGCCATAGTGGTGCTGTGCGCTCTTCGAAATCCGAATTGGAAATCAGGTATTAGGTGCCTGGCACTGACAAAGTTATTTAGCTTCTCGTATATGAATTTTTCATATATTTTGCTGATGCAAGTGAGAAGCGAGATAGGGCGAAAGCTTGAGGGGTGATACGTTGGTTTCCCAACTTTTGCTATTGGACAAATAATAGCGTGCCTCCAAGCTTGGGGAAAGTACCCCATGTTGTAAGCATGGTTGAACAGAATGGAGAGCTTTATAAAGAACAAGGCAGAAAGCCTTCGCAACGAGTGGTATGACATGTTGTCGATACCAGGTGACTTCTTAGGGTGTCGAGATTTAACCAGACTCTGTAGGGTATTTGGTGTGATGAAACCGTGACCATTATCACGTGTGTGTTGGGTTAAAGACAACAATTGGCTCGTTGAAGTCGTCCAACTTACTGTGGACCTCTGAACTAACGACTGCATTAGTTTCCGGGTCGCCATCTTGGAGAGTGAGTTTGTGATTGTTTTCGAAGGTCTCTCCGATGATATTTGCTTTATTGGTGTCGTTATTGACAACAACACCATTGTGCATAATTGGCCCAGTGATGCGGGAAGCGCCACATATCTTTTTAACATTTTTATAAACGTTCTGGTCCATCTGAATACCCTTCAGCTTGTCTTCCAATTGTCGGGTGTGATTGTTTTGGATTCTCTGTTTTATCAGTGTACCAATATTGTGAATAATGGATCGCAATAATGGCTCCCTTTGCGTAAAGCGGTGACGATATCTCATTCTGCAGAGCTTTTTACGCTCCCGGATGAGACGAAGAGTGAGGTCGTCCTGGGCGATCTGATAGGTCTTTTCAAGTTTGTACTTCGGGACATGAGTCTCCGAAGTTTCAACTAGAATCTCGTGAAGTCGTTTTGCAGCGTTGTTTATCTCAACCGTCGTTAGGTTCCTGTCAATGGGAAGAGAGAATTGGTGGAGTTTATCGTTCAATGTGGTATTGAAGTTGTCCCAATTTGTCCGCCCATAATCGGGTATGTATCTGATGTGAGCCCGAGATGCTCGATAACCGCGAATGAATGTGGTCACAGCGTTGTGGTCAGATACACCCGCTGAAACTTGAGGAGGAGTGATTTGTGGAAGTAGGTCTTTGGACACAATAAATATGTCCAGAATTGAGTTACCTCGAGTACCAACCGTGGGTGCGACTATTTCGAAGTTGAGGGCATACATGTTTGCGGTGTACCATTGGTACAGTTTTGTGCCATTTGGGCAAGAGACAGAGTTGTTCCAGTGGGGATGTCTGGAGTTAAAATCGCCGCCTATGATGAAGGGTGTATGCCCTGAGGTCCTTATTAGTTTGCCGATATCTTCGGGATTAATGGGGCCATTGTTGGTTTTATGCGAGTGGTATACGGAGTATATATTCACTCTACCATTACTAGCCAGATGCAGTTCAACTCCAGACGCCTCTATGGACTCTAGGTGTGGGAGGTCTATAGCTTCATGGTGAAGTCCGCTTTTAACCAGTATACAAGTTCCACCTCCGTTGATGGTGGGACCGCCAGTGAGGGTTCGATCTTTTCGAATCATGGAGAAGTTTGGGAATACGGGACGGTGACATGGATGCAACCTAGTTTCGGTTACAAGTACTACGTCCGCCCGGCTTTCCTTTATGAAGTCAGAAACTATCATACGCTTGGAATGCGAAACAAGGGAGTTGACATTTAAGAGGATAACTTTAATTTTGGAATCCATTGTGGAGGGTATGTCTTGCATATGCAGTGAAAAGGAGGGCCTCCCTCTCTGCCTCGGTTGATAGTTTCTCATATCGGGGTCGGATATCCTCAATTAAGCGGGAGAAACCAAGTAGTTTCTCGAGCATTGAAGATTGCCCCCTCGGAGGCTTTTGCACCACCGCTTGAATTTGAGGCGTCGTGTTGGCCTTTACCGGGGCTCGCTTAGGGACTTGAATATGTTTTTGAGGGGGAGGAGTTGAAAGGGTTTTTGTATTCCTTGCCTGCTGACCCCTAACCATGTCGGCAAATGTGAATCCATTTTGGATGAGGTTTTGTGTGGCCTGTCTTCCGAAGTCTGACTTGGCTGTTTGCTTAGCTCGAGTCTCCTTGGATCTCTGTTTAATTTCCTTATATTTAGGACAATTTCTATAACTCGCCGGATGCCCTTTGTTGCCGCAGTTGCAGCAAGTTGGCAGTGTTATTTCATCCTGCACATTTGTTGCGGGATCGTATTTCGCTAGCGGTAGTTCGCACTTGCCAATATCGTGGGATTTTCCGCAACGAACGCAACGGCGACTCATGTTGCAGTTTCGGGATACATGCCCGAAACGTTGGCAACGTCTGCATTGAGGTATTTCTCTGTTATGAAATACCTCGAAGACAACTTGCTGATGCAAAGTTGGAAGCGACTTTGTCCGTATTATGGAATCTATGTCGGTTCCTGGGGCAAGGAGAAGCTGCCATATGTTCAGCTTGGTGTATCTTTGCGGTCTGATGTTCACAAACCGCTGTGGGGGAGAGAATTTTTTGACGTCAATGAATTTGACGTTAGGAAATGTTGCCTCAAAAGCAGTTACGATGTCGTCCTTTTCCCAAGAGGCAGCGACTCGTTTTAAAAGGATTGTCCTCGACTTTTCGTCGGCCGGAGTAAAGGTGTAATAATTCACCTCCTTGGCCTTGAGGTTGTCGTTAACCGTGCGATAGGTTTCCCTATCGTAGGCTATGATTTTGTTTAGGGATGGGCTTAAGGTCTTTGCCTTAAAGTTAGAAATCCCTAGCCGGTTCATGTCATCAACGAAATTTTTTAAATTGAGGTCCCGTGGAAAGACCCCGGGTTGCTGTTTCTTCTTAGAAACAGGTGGGCGGTCCCCGACCTCTGGCTGAACAGTGTTGGGAACACAAGCAGCCTTTGGTTTTGGGTTAATAATCGGTGGGCAAAGCTCCTGCGGAGGTACGACCTTCACATGAGTTGGAGTTATCGCGGGGTTCGACAACTGTTTGGGGACAGCTGATGATGATGGTAGGGGTGGTGTTGGGGGGCAGCCGGTGGCCATACGTTTATTGGAGGGTCCTCCTTCGTAGTTTAGTATTGGAAGTGGTGTTTTCCGCTTAGGGGCCCTAGATGAGTTTGGGGTGGGGGTGCGCGATTCACCGTCGTCCATTGAGTCGTCAGAGCTCTCAGCGACGCTCTCCAACTCGGGCTCGAGCTCCGATTCCGAATCGGAAGCCACCGAACTGGCACTGGATGGGGATGCGGATGGTGCGGCTTCCAAACGCGACAATTTATCTTTCAAGGCAGCGTTCTCTGCCTTGAGAGCCTCGAGGTCCTCCCTTAATCTCTTTATGAGAGTCATCATGCCCTGATCGAGCTGATGGCCCGCACCACGAGAAGAACAGGTATCCATCTATTGCGGGTACGCAAACATCGGGCACGAAAAGGAAACAAGAAACGCGTGGGGCGCAAGGAAAAGAGGAACAAACAAAAACCAAGAAGGGAAGCAAACAGACCTAATCAACCTATATTGGGGAATTAAAAGAGTTAATTACATTAATTAAAAAGAGTTAAGTAAATAATAAATTAAGATAAATAACAAAGTATAAATTAAATTATATAAATGTGCAAACCAGTCTCCACGTCCTGTTCCTTCACACACTCGCAAAGTTCACAATCACTTTCACAGGCAATTTTTTTTTGTTTTTAAATAAATTTAAATTAATTAAATTTAGAAATATAGTTAATTGAAGGTTTTGAGAAACGAAACTAGAAAACTAGGCAAAACGATTTTTGTGTTGTTCTCGTCTTTTTGATTCTCACGAATTTGTATACATTTTTGTTGACGCAATGTGTTGTTCTCGTCTTTTTGATTCTCACGTGTTGATGCAATGAATGCAATGCAATGTATGTATGTTGTATACTGTATGAACGACTACAATTGAATGGGAAGTGTGTTGACCTGCTGCTTCACCGATGTGCCCGCCTTATATAGGCCCGCAGTCGTCCCCCCCTTCGCTCGTTTCCTGGGATCTGCTTTTCTTAGTGGCTTCCTGGAATCGGTGCGCCGCTGATCATCGTTTCCCTGGAAATGGTATGTTAGCGCTTGCCTTGCTTTTCCTGGGAATTCGTGATGCATTGCCAACAATAGGCGTCGGATTTACGTTTATAATTTATAAAGTGGAAAAAGGATTTAGGGTCATTGATCAGATTGAATTGTGTTTTAATAAGGTATTTGGAGTAGAGGGAGTTGTAGAGTTCGCAAAATTTATAAAAGGAACCGAGATAGTTGGAGTAGTTTTCAATAGATCGCATTTTGAGGAAAATGTTCCATAAGTTATTCCTTTTGTTCCGAAGATTGCGGTTGTACCAACGTGGGGAAGAAACCGATGACCTGCCGCGAGAATAGGGGACATATAGGGCGACGGCATAGTAAATCTCCTTATAGAGAGCGGCCGTGGCATCTTCTACACCCAAATGATCAAAACGAAATGCTGTTTTGCTAAGATGCTCATTTAGGAGGCGGAAATTAGCCTTATGGGAGTTGTAAGAAAAGCAGTCAGGAGGTAGAGAGGGCTGAGTTTCGTGGTCGAAGATATAAGGATAAGAGCAGTGGGGGGTGATAATCATCGATGGTAGAGAAGGCGTGTGGGCTGGGGGCAACTGAGGACATGAGTGCGTCGGTTGTGAACACGAGGTCCAGCTGTCTCCCCATATGATTTGGGACATTGCTGATTTGATGGAGGGATGAGTCGGTGAGGCCGTTTATAAAAATACGTTCATTAGAACTGGTGGGGTTAGAGACGAAGAAGGCTTGGTCGTTAGCCGACGTCCATTGTAGGTGGGGGAGATTAAAATCGCCAAGAACGATGATATCGTTAATTGCGGTGCTTAACTCAGTAAGGTTATCTACCGCCTCAATTGCGAGTTCGTATGACGCGATAGGTCGAGAGGGAGGAATATAGAAACAGATAATACTGTTACCAATAGTTTAGATATAAGAGATTATAGGAATTGCTTATTAAAACGAAAATTGTTGTATAAACCCATGTTAATATTTAGAAGTAAGTTGCACAATATTTATACACAATCTGTAAATAAGTTAGCATTAAGCTATAACGACACAAAAGATATATTTGTGATGATCGTATACGTGCCTATGCTTGGGGGCATAATAAAATAAGCGATATTTGTTGTAAAAAAATGTTTGTAGCTAATAGTTTAGATCTAAAAATCATCTAAAAATATAAGTAATAAATGATATTGTTATAAAAAAAGGAATTCTGTTTTTCTCTTCCTCTCTCCCTCTCTCTTCACACACACACACACACACCCACCCACCCACCCACACACACACACACACACACACACACACACACACACACACACACACACACACACACACACACACACACACACACACACACACACAAAATTAAAGTTGGATGGGTTATCTGTCGCTTTCGGGATCAGACGGTGCTGAGAAAGTGCTACAAATGCCATGAGTTCGGACACATTGCCAAACAATGCAAGTGCGATGAAGACCGGTCAAAGCTATGCAGAAGATGTGGAACTGAGGGTCACATAGCAAGAGACTGTAGTAGGGATCCCCTATGCATGTTCTGTAAAAAAAAAACCATCCAGACGAGGTGAAGCATATAGCTAGCAGGAGTAAATGCATTGTATTTAGGAGAGCAATAACAGGGAAACAAATATGAAGATTATTCAAATTAATCTCAATCACTGTGAGGCAGCTCAGGACATCCTGAAACAAACAGCTAGGGCGGAGAGAGCTGACGTCATACTCACCAGCGAACCGTGCAAGGCTCTCAGCAACAACATACGGGTGAGCGACAAAACAAATACCGCAGCTATATGGTTAGGTGGAAGACATGCGTTTCAAGACGTCTACAAACAAACCGAGGGCTTTGTCAGGGCAAAAATTAATGGCATACATTTTTACAGCTGTTATGCCAGTCCGAGTTGGTCCCTTAGCCAATACCAGGCCATGTTGGACAATTTTGTGGTAGATGCCCAGGGAAGGCCTAAAGTGATTATAGCCGGCGACTTCAACGCATGGGCAGTGGAATGGGGCAGCCGATCAACAAACACTAGAGGCCGTATGGGGTTCCTGTTATAATTTGTGAATAAATGTTTGTAGTCTACTGATAGCATGTATACTGAGAACTATGGCAACATGCATGCTATTATAGTGTCAGGTGCAATTGGGGATTATTCATTTTTATTTTATGACATTGGTCGTAGGGTACATTAACTCGCGCTTGAAATAAAAAATCACTTTTGGAATGGCTCGGTATTTTTATTCAATTCTGTAAGATCAAGCAAGTAAAATGCGTTAGATGACTGTGAACTATGTTTTTATGTATGTCTCTTTTTACAGAAAATTCCAAGTTTTCATAAATTAACATAATAAAAATATTTCAATGATACCTATTGTCTAGTTTGTAATTTAGATATACCTTAGACGTAGGTAATTATGTTGCCTGAATTAAGCCAATAAATGGGGTGGTTGCCCCACTAAACTATAATCTATAAACTATAAACTATAACAGGTTGATAAATGTTTATTAATAATCAATAACCAAATATAGCTCTGAAATTCTTCAAATTAATTATAACAAGTTTCATACAATACATCGTTTTTAAAGGTTTAACAAAAGAAGCATGTAAAAAAAGCGTGTGTAATATATATATATATATATATATATATATATATATATATATATATATATATATATATATATATATATATATATATATATATATATATGTATATACAGACATTATAATGTATATTATGCAGTCCGTTGTCAACGCAACTTTGCTGTAATGTTGAAAGAATGAACGCCAGGTATGAGTTCGTTTTTTATCCTCACTTCCGGCATTTGTTCTCCTGGGGGCGTGGAAAAAGTAAACCTGTGCAGTAGTTTTGTAATAAAGAGGAATAATGCCTTCTTGGCAAGAACTTCTCCTAAACAACGACGATGCCCAAATCCAAAAAACAGTGACTCATGATGTTTCAGTTGTTTATTCACTAAATAACGTTCAGGTAAAAACTCATCGGGATTCGGGTACAGTTCAGGATCAATAAAGTCAAACCGGTAGCCATATACTACAATAGTATTCTGTGAAAGGATTATTTATATAACAGTCGTGGATTTTAATATATAGAAAAACACCGCTTACCCTAGGAATATTGTAGCCACATAAGTTAGTGTCCCTTGTAGCGCGATGCGGCATTGAAAACGGATGTTTGAGAAAAAATCGAAGGCTTTCATAAATGATCGCCTCACAATAAGGAAGTCTACTTTTAATAACATACTTAGTTTAAAAAATTGCACATTAAAGGCATAACTTACTTTCCGACATCACTGTAAAGTGGAGATCTTTCCCTTCCAATGACTCCGTCTAGTTCCTCTTGAGCTTTTTGTTGAATTTTTGGATTTCGAACCAAATACAAAAAACAAATTTCTAATGTTTTCGATGTTGTATCCAATCCAGCAATAAATAAGTCATTACAGAGCACGATCAATTCCTGAATTGTAAAAATTGGATTTGGGTTTTCCTGTACGATCTTTTGAAGATATGCATCGATGAGATTGGTAGCTGGTACATGCAATGCTAAATTTTTTCGGTGTTCGTCTATTTCCGCCTTAAAGAACGAATTTGTCACATGTCTTGTCTTTTTGAACGCTGTGAAACCCGATAAGTTTGGGGCAATATATCTTAAAATTGGCAGCAAACTGAACCAACTTCCAAAGATATCCTGTTTTTCTAACTGTCTGTTTATTATTTGAACAAAATTTTTCATTGTTTTGCTTTCGATGTCGTAACGTTTACCAGCAATAATTCGCCACAATGCATTTAGTATGGATATTCGAAACATATGTTCCGTGGAAATAACTGGATTGGAACTGTTCATCTTTTTCTCGATATACTCTGACAAATGATCGACTTCCTCTTCAATATTAAAAACGGAATTACTTCCATAGAAACCGAAGTTTTTAAAAAGTTGCATGGTAAATTTTCGATGCTCATGGAAGTTTTGACCATCGTTGAAGACTAGACCTTTACGTGAACCAAAAGCTCTTTCCTTATCGAACACTCCTTCGGGGCGACCATCAAAAACCTCATTGGTCCCGATTTCTTTGCCAGCTTTGGTGCTACAAGCAAATACAACCTTATGGTTTCCAATTTTCAGGCCGAAGATATTATTTGGGTTCGGAAACATCTCTTGCAATGCATCACAGACCTTATGTAGATGGATGTGTTTTTTACGGAGTCTAAATAAAAGTGGCGCGCATCCAACAATTGGGTACCACCGAGGTCCTGGTGGGAATTTATGTGGCTTCTTGCAGTTGAGAATGGCGGCGTACAAGCATAGCGCTAATAATGTTAGTGGGACTATCATTTTCTAATATTCATTCATCTACAAGTTTGTCTGAAAATATATAATTGAAATATAATCCATTGTTTTATTTTTTAATGTGAAATCACTATTAAATGTAACTGAAATAAAAGAAAGGGTTGAAGTTGTTACAATTTAGAATTCAAAATAGAATATTATATAAAGGCAGAGTGTGTACTCACGGTTTACTGCAGCTTCAAAAAAAAATGCATCAACAGTTTCAAACCAGTCTTTCTTTTCTTAGAATAAACGTTTTTATTTCAACGTTAAGGTAATTTGAATTCACTCTTCATACTTAATTTATTATGTTATAATAAGTTCTTATTTGAACGATAAAAATATTTGAACTTTAGTTAATCTCCTTGGAGTTCATTTATACTGTATAATTTTATATTTTATGTGAAGGATGAGATAGTTTGAAATCATTCTTAACACGTAATGTACTATGTTATAGTAAGTTTTTATTTGAACAAAAATATAAGTTGAATTTACTCTTAACGCTTGCCTTACTTTGACGCGTTTTTCGCACTTCTTTTATTTCTTTTATCAGCTCCTACCGACTGATTACTTCCCCGCTTCACTTGACCATTTTTTTTAACAAAAAACAAAAACTGTTGTTGTTGTTGTTGAATAACGCATTTATTGTACAATAATTTAACAAATGTTGACTTAGGACTAAAATGCTAATTCCTATTTTACAATCTTTTCTTATTCTTAAAATAATTTACTGGCTCAACACGAGCACTCTAAATTACACGATACAATTTTGTGTAATGCCTTTCGGCGTACAATAATATTTTTATATCTTTATATTTTTATATATTTCCTATTACCCGAGTATTTTAGAAGAAGTTCTCTCTCTGCATTTTTTTTTTTTTTTTTTTAATAATAATAATATAAGGTAAAAAAGTTTACAAAAAAAAAAAGAAACATATTAACAAAAATGTTAACATAAAGAAATTTTAAAACGAAAGGAATCTAAATGAAAAATGGAAATGAAAAGGAAGAATAAATAAATATGAAAAGGGTAATGAGGAATGGGAAGGGAAGGCGTAGCGTCTGAGGATCTTACTATATTTGGGGATATTAAATCCTTTCTTCATTGTCAATCCACCACCAGTTGGGATGGGATCGGTCATTTATAGATTTATCTCGATCGCCTCTTGTCATGCTAAATCGCAAGTGAACTGCAGTATTTGATATATCACTGTTATAAAGAATCCGTTTGTCCCTGGCACCACGAAAAGCGTGGTAAATAATAGGGACTCCGTGCTTGTTTTGGATAATACCTTTTCTCTCCAAGAGAGGGAACGCTTCGGGTGGTATAAACCCACTTTGGAGTGTATTCTCCAGGTAGATGTCATTGGGATAGTATTTTAGCGCGTTTTTACCTTTTAGATGTATGCGGATACTATGTTCCGCCAAGCACTGTCCGAAGCAAAACAAAATCCAACGAAACTAGAGCGACGCTGTCACCAATTAAACACAGGGACCTTAGTTCCTCGAATCTTTATTTTTCTTTATAGACGCAAGTTGTTTTACTGTTTCACAATGCTAGTTACTGACCTAAAGTCTTTTTGTTTATGATGGTGTAATTGCCGAACGAAAGAAACACAAGTCACTGGGCTAAAGTTTTATGGTTTACGCTTTCGAAACACTTCGTTGCACCGCACGTACGTTCGACACTCGACGTTACTTTCACTTTTTCTAAAATTTCGCTGCGCGTATACCTCCTCGTCGGAGTTCTCTATGTCGTCTCTACCGGAGGCTGTAAGTCGACTCTCCAGGACGATCTAACTTAGACTCCGTGTCTGCCCAAGAAAAATATCTCGATTCAGATTTCCGATCTGTATCTGCAAAGGAGAAAATTTCCCATTTCATCTGCTAACAGAATTTTCCACAGTATCCGTTAGCAGCATACCATCTTCCTTTTCATCTCACAAGGAGAATTTCTCATAGGATCTTAAGGAGAAATCTTACCCAATCATCATCATTATCACCATTCGATGCTGGTGGTCGGTATCTCGCGTCTTCCTTTGTTTACGGATCGGATGCCGCACATCTGGCATGCGGCAAAGGGTCGCCTGCATTTCGGATGTGTACCCGGATTATGGGATCTAAGGCTTTGTTTGCCTTTTCCATCATACATCTATCTGGGATAGCGTTTAGCGTTTATGATTGTTCGCCTGCTAATCAGCGGCGCAACGAATTGATTGTTTGCGCAAGTGTGCCTGGTTTAGGTGTTAATTGCGTTTAGCTACGAGCGTATGCATCCGTCGTTCGGTCTATTTACCGAAAATGGTATTTCCTTGGGAAACCTCGCGTTGATGTTTAGGATGGAAGGTTTATGACCTGTATTCTGGGATTGGTTTTGCATACGATGAATGGATGCGTTGACCCGATATTGAACGTCTTTGAACGTTAAGTTCCTTGTTTTTTGATATCGGATTCAACATTGTTGCAGCTTCCTATGACCCTTGTTACAGGTATGATTAGGAGCTTTGGGACATGTGTCTATGGGCACGTGTAATGAATAAGGTAAGTATGTTCCTTAAAGAGTAGGAACCTTACCTGGGCGGAATTGGGCGTTCATAGAACGCTACAGTACGCTCCCGAGATATGATTATTTTTGCTGTACATTGCCCTTGCAGTGTGACCACGAATAATTTTGATAATGAAATTGTCTTTACTATTCAGTCCTGATTTGTCATACAGTGTCTTATTAGGATTGAATTTCCTGTATTGAAACTCGGGTGTTCTATGTAATCCGAGGCAGGACTACACTGCCTCTCGAGCAAGCGAAACTTTTCCATGTAGGATGGGGAAACGTTAAACCATACCGGGCAACCATACACTAATATTGGACGAAATTATTTTAACTTTGTGATCTAGGTGACTATTTCGAAATAGACTTCTTGTCATTGCATATGCACTTTTAGCTGCGGAGAGGGCTGCTGCTATGTATAGGTATTGGTGCATCCAGATACCAAGGTACCTGACAACAGTTTTCATTTGCAGCGGATGATTATTGCTTCCTACAATGGAAAAGTTTTTCCAATTATGCCTTGTATCTCTTGAAGCTGTAGAAAGAGGTGTTCTGAAAAGGATGGTTTCTGTTTTTTGGAAGTTAATTTTCAATTTCCAATCGTCACAAAAGCGTTTGATTTTATTGAAGTCGTCTTGAAGAAGTCTGTTAATGGCATCGATTTTTTTCCTGATCTGTACACTACAATATCGTCGGCATATGCAATAGCAACTAGATCACTAGTATAAATATTGACGAGAATGGGAGAATTCGCGGCTCCCTGCTGTAAGCCATTTTTAATATAGAAAGTTTTATTGAAGATTTTGTCCCCACATTTTACCACAAATTGCTTATCCATTATCATATCGTAAATGATGTATAACAGATATTCAGGCAAACCTAGATTTGATAACTTATATACAAGTCCTTCTAACCATACGGTATCGAAGGCCTTTTCAAAGTCAACCAAACATACGCCTGTGCATTGTCGTTTTGCCTTGTTCCACTGTATATCGGAAACAAGTTTTGTAGCTGCATGAACTGTGTCGTGCCCCGCTCTAAAGCCAAACTGGTTGTTCGGAATGGTGTCGTTTTCATCACACCAGTTTATCAATGCCTTATTTATGATTTTCTCGAATATTTTGCTAATGTTTGGAAGCAGACTAATCGAGCGAAGGTTAGCGGGATTGCTCCTGTCCTTGCCCTTTTTGGGGATGGGATGGACTACTGCTATTTTTCAACGTCTTGGAAAGTATGCATTATTTAGAGCGTTATTGAACAATGTAGTGTAAATTTTCACCGCTTCCGGAGGCAGATGTTTAAGAACTGTATTTGGAATACCACCTGTTCCCGAGGATTTCTTGTTTTTAATGGATCTAAGGATGTCCATGAGTTAATTCTTATTCACAGATATATTTGTGTGCAAATTTCTAAGCAGCGCATCCGCTCTATTGTTTTCACTGAAGATGGTGAAACTTTTGTTTTCGGAATGCCAACTTTGCCGTTCATTGTGCAGCGAAATATGGTTTTGGATAGCTTTGTTTTCGATATCGAGGTTAGAATGAATGGATTCATTCACTTTGTGTACTGCCTCGAAACACACGCCAATAGAGTTCGCTTTCTCTTGCGGATCCTCGACTACTATTAGTTCTTCGTTGGAGGTGATGTGCTCCGGGGTGAGTCCTGCGTTCAGCAATATTTGACAATTCTCGGGAGTCCTCGGGACTCGAAGGCAGGGAATGTCATTATGATCTTTTCTTCTAAATACTTTATTTATTTGCAAAAACATATTCCCACCACTGGTTTTAATGGAGAGAATTTTACGTTTCCATTCTTCATTAATTACTGATCTGTAGTTGTCACGGATCAGCTTTTGAACGTTTTTAATCAATGACTTAATTATCTTTATTTCTTGGCTATAAGGATCGCCGAACTATCTGTAGAGCAGTTTGAGCTGGGAGAGCAGAGCTCTTTTTTGTCTATACAGGGCATCAATAGTTGAGTTTCTGTATGCTATTAAAATGTGAGCCGCTTTTGGAATGGAGCGGTGCATTGTTTTGATGACAAAGTTGTCCATCGTCGAGAGATAATGGTCTATTTCCTCATTTCGAAGGTTTCTATTAGTTGGAGGGTCTACGCCATTAGAGCATAGTTCTCTTTTTATTATGCGATCAAAGCGCGACCAATGTGCTTTTCGGAAAACGAACGAATGTATCTGGTCGTACTGCTCAAGTAGTGCATGTTCGTTTGGAACATGTAAAACGGCGGAGAGGCCGTAATGGTCACTATCATACCCTATTGTGCAAAGGCAATTTCGAGTATTTAGGGCCGTGCCTAATATTTGTAGTCTCTCATCAATCATAAGTAAGTCCGGAAAGGAGTTTCCTCTTGGATAAGATGGTGTACTTGTAGCGTACAATTCTAGTTTATATTCTGTTGCATTTGTTTGCCACCAGTTGAATAGTGCACTACCTCTTGTGTTCGGCGTGATATCACCTCAAGCACTGTGTTTGGAGTTGAAATCTCCCACCAGAACAAAATAATTGTTTTCCGAGTCTAACTTGAGATCGAAAAAGGGTATCCAGTTCGCTGATAAATTGCGAACACTGAGGAGCTTCAGGTGCATACACGGATACCACGTATAGATGCCTTTGACTTTTCAAAGGTATATCTATAATACAAGCTTCCAGCAGCTAAAATTTGTGTACAGCTGTGCTGTAAACGACCTTGAGATGAATCCCTTTCTTAATTAAGACAGCAACTCCACCTCCTTGTGTGGTGTGTGGACGATCTCGTCTAATGACTTTACAGTTTTTGTAGCCCAATTTGTGCCTTTGGTTTAGCTTGGTTTCGCTAGCTAGAAGCACATCGGGGCATTCGGCTTCAAGCAGCTTACCGAGATTATCCCTCCTTTCCACATGGATTAGTGAATTCACATTCACAGCAATAATTTTTAGGTTTAAATTAGTCGGATAGTTCATTGTGGTATGTTGGGTTGTCTGAGAACAAGGACGAATAAATAATATCTATTCGGGCCGCTTGTTCAGTCAGTTTTTTTCAAATCCAGCAATCTGTCGTTGTAAGGTTAACAGAATTGCTCTTATATCTGAATTTGCCTCTGGGGCGGGCGCTTTTATGACGTTGCGTGAAAGTTCCGCCGCCGTTGTATTAATTGGATTACTAGCCATTTGAGAAAATGATATGCTAGGTGCGGAAGGTTTTGTGATATTACTTCCCTGTGCCGCGAAGTTAGTTTAATGGACTACCGGCAATTTGAGCGAATGATACACTAGGTGCAACGAAGTTATTATAAGAACGAACCTTCATTCGTTTCTCTTCTTCAAGCTGTTTTTTTTTTTTCAAATTCCAATTTGGCTTTCAGTTATTGGAATTTCGGACAACCTCTAAAGTTGGCCGGGTGATCTATATTTTTGCACTGGACGCAAGATAGTTTGCTCCTATCCTGAACCGGTTCCTTACCTAAGGGGCATTCTCTTACGGTATGATTGTTTTGGCACTTTACACATCCAAATTCCATACAGCAGTTAGATGCAACGTGGCCAAATCGTTGGCACCGCATGCACTGTAACACACGGTCAACCTTCCTTATTTTTTCCCAAATTATTGTTTGGTGGAAAATAACTTTAATATTCCTAAGTGCATCGACTTTGCTGTTGCGACTTCGGGAGAGAGAAGTGGAAAATGGCTTCACATCAATGAATTTTAAACTGTCATTTTCGACGGTTTGTAGTTCCGAGAGGAGTTCTTCACAGGAAAAAGAAGGATCAACTCTTTTAACTAACATGGAGATATGTTTCTCCGATTTAGGTGTGTACGTGAAGTACTCACTACTTGCTTCCCTTAGAGCAGATTTAATTTTATGATAGTCATCTAAATTATCACATAAAAAACTTATTTTATTGTTACTTAAGTTTTTCGTTTTAAAATTTCTGCATGTTAACTTACCCAATTTAATTAGGTCCTTAGCTTCCATAAAACTAACTATGATGGGAGGCACTTTCTCCTTCTTATTGGCTGCTGTTTGTTGTTTTTCCAGCAGTTGCTGCTGCTGTTGTTGTTTCTGCTCTTGCTGTTGGGTGTTACTTTCCGATAAGGCTTCTTTAATTTGTCGCTCCAAATCGTTCTTCTTTTTGGAAAGCTCCTCTTTCTTTGTATATAGCTCCGCAATAAATTGAGCACGTTCGACATCTATGTCACTCATTTCTGTATTGCTGGCTTTGTGGTCTTCTGTTGCCAGTCCTTTAAATTTATTCCCTTCTCCGGAATAATGTGGCTCATCAGGAGTGGTAATTCCTTCTCTGCCAGTTTTTTCTTTGTTGGTTGGGTTAGCTTTATGCCGTTTGGCAAGGAGGTTTGGCTGGGCTTTGGGCCTCCTCTTTGAAATTACTTTTAACATTGCTTTTCTTTTTTCCATTATTTGTTTCCACCGTTAGTTCAATTGTTTTATTTGGGAAGCAACATCCAGAGAACATCTGCTTTCACACGCATACACATTAACACACACACAGTTTTTTATTGGTCGTTCGGTATATACACGGCGGTAGACACGTCAGCACACACGTGTACGCGACAATACTGTAAATTTGTTGTGAACGAGCGGCGAACGATGTGTTTTCAACGAGAGTTTTAGACGGGCACTTGGCACATTGTCGTTTCATTTAAAGTTACACCCTCTTTTTGGATTTAATTAATATTAATTATATGTTTTACGTGCACCTTGCATAACACTATGGCTACGAGTTCAATGACTATACAGCCGTTCTCAGTGACGGGCCACACTGTTTGCACACTTCACACTTTCACACACAGGTGCACACACTAGAAAGACGTGGGATAGGACGATAGGACGATCCGTATCCTTCGAACGTTAGCTGAGTTATGCGAAAAAAGAAAAGAAAAAAAAAAAACTGTCCGATGCCACCTGTGTATTCCTTTTTTCCTCTCCGTTATCTCAACGAGAAAAACTGGGTCATACTACTATGGGGGACGTATCGTGGTGCAGGCGTACTGCACTGGTTCTACTCCCATCCATCAACATACCCCATTGGATAATCGTCAATGTGGGGTACGAACTCCGGTTTTGGCTTAGTTATTAAGGGCGCCGACGATCACTTTGAGGAATGCTGGTGCCGAGGCTGACACTTGATTTAATGGGCATCTTCATAACACTATTAACGGGTCTCTCGTAATTACAAAGAAACGACACATAATTAATAAAAGCGGATCACTTGGTCAAAGAATTTCAATGGCGAGCAACACACTTCCCGATTGGGGTCAGTCCAGATTTAGTCGAAAGAGATTAAACTTTATGTCAATGACCAACTTTACCGACAGTGATCATTTCGTCGCAATTTCACGATTGCTCGGCCTAGTAGACGAATTTCGGTCCCATGTCTTAGATCATCTCCATTCAAACGTTTCTGAATGATAATTACGAAATTTCAATGAAAAAACAATTTTTTTTCCTTTCAAATTGACATTTTCAAAAATCGAAATGGGTACTCGGGTGTCCGGTCATTGACATAAGGGTTAAAACACATTTTTATTGCCTTAAATAAAACACGTTGATTTAATATTGTTTAACCGTTCACAATTTATAGTTTGCACGCTGGTTTCGGAAGTACAATTAAATAAACGGCTTATGTTAAACAAAGGTTTTAATGGTTGCAAAGAAAACTTCAATTTAACAGAATATTGTGTATTTAATTAAGAAAAATAATAATATCTTCTTTTTAGCATCCGCGACTAAAGAAAAGATTCTGCACACCGACAACACTTTTATTTAACGTGGAGGCCCGTCTTGCCTCCACGGAATCTGAAACGCGATTGATTATTTTCATCGAAGCGATAGAATACCGAATATTCATTCATTCATTCAACGGCCGAGATGCTTGGAAAAATAAAAGAAAGAAGAAGTATCTCCTGGATGTGTGTGCGACGACACTCAACAAGAGATATACGCGCCGACATAGTTCAAGCTTGCATCGTGTTTGTCGGTGGTGCGACCGTATTTCTTACTTAAGAAGATGATGCGCTTGGTGTAATTATGCTTTTTAGGTAATATCCCATAATCGGACGAACTCTCGAACAGTAAGGACGCAAATTGTAACCGTATTGTGCAGTGAAAGAATTGTGAAGACAAAACCGCGTGTGAATATTTTATTACGGTACTGTATGTGTTGTAAGTGAATTGTTTTTGTTAATTAACCGGTTCCAAAGTAAAGCAAAAGTAAAAGAAAAATAAATAAAAAATGGCCTTAGGGCCAAAGCAACACACCGGCAACAGATTCGGTATGTTGCAGGAAATGTCCTTGAGTGACGTCCCCGTCAATAAAAAAAAACGGCAGGCATTTAGTCCTATTGAAACGAACTTCCCGGAATTACCAACAAAGACAAATGAAAAGAACCCAAAATTCATACAAATTGTTCCTAATGACGCGACAAAACCTTTGACCGGAGTGAACGTATTCATATTAAAAAGAGCTATAGACTCAATTAGTACACAATATGAAAAAGTGTCCATGCTAAGTGACGGTTCAATTCTTTTACTAGTGAAGGATGAACAGACAGCTCTACGTTTTATAAATACCAAACGGTTCGATCAACTATGTCCGGTAACAATAAAGTTGCATCCGAAATTAAACCTCTCGAAAGGTATTGTTTACGCACCATACCTAATTAATGTTCCGGAAGAAAACATCGTCCAAGAAATGAAACCTCAAGGAGTGGTAAGTGTCCATAAATTAAAAAAACCGCAAAATGGCGAAATAAGGGCTTCCGGACTAATGTTGTTTTCATTTAACCGCTTCAATCCACCGAGTAACATAGAAATCGGATGGCACAAAGCCAAAGTAAACGAGTATATCCCAAGACCAATGCGCTGCCGCCAATGCCAACTACTCGGACATACAGCCAAATGGTGCAAGCGAAACCCAGTGTGCAACAACTGCAACCTTCCTCCACACCCCGATTTAGAATGCGTCCGAACCCATTGTGCCAACTGTCAAGGCCCTCACCCCGCTTCATCACCATCATGCCACCAATATATAGAAAACCAGGCCATTCTTGAAATACAGACAAGAAATAAAACATTTCTATCCGAAGCGAAACGGATATATAGGGAACGAAATCCCACGCCATCAAACAAACCAAAGGAATCCTATGCCGCACTCCTCAAAACAACAGCCACACATATAACATCACCAATAAAAGAAACTACAAAACAAAACCCAACAAAAACTACACTCCAACGAACATCGACAAACACTTCATCCATTTCAAACTGCCCTTCTACATCTACATTACACTGTTCAAGCGAAGGGTTTTCATCAACCGTTTGCGAAATGGGGCTAAGGGAATCCGCATTGGTATTGTTATTACCGGGTTTGTATTCGATTTGGTAATCAAACTAGGATAGTTTATGATGAAATCTGGTTAGACGTGAGGTGGGATCTTTCACCTTAAACACTCCCTTCAGTGGTTTATGGTCCATACACACCATAAATCGACGACTTTGTAAATAGCAGCGGAATTTCTTAGCCCCCCACACACTGGTTAGCAACTCCTTCGCGATAGTGGAGTAATTCTTTTCCGCCCCATTCAAAGTGCGACTGGCGTAGGAGATAGGCTGGTCTTTGCCTATCTCGCCTTGGGATACGGCACCCAGTGCTTCGTTGCTGGCATCCGTGGTCAGATTAAAGGGTTTGGTATTGTCTGGATAGACCAACAGTGTGGGGAAACCAACATTCCCTTTATTGTCTCAAATGACTGCTGACATTTGTCTGAACACGTGAATTTCACGTCCTTTCTTAACAAGTTTTTTAAGGGGCGTACTATCTTGGAAAAATTTGGTGCAAATTTCCGGTAGTAATTCGCCAAACCTAAAAATGACAGGACCGTTTTGGGAGTGGGGAAATCCCGGACACTGGCTGTCGTGTCGAGATTTGGCAAGGCCCCCTTTTCCGAACAAACATGCCCCAGGTAGACAACTTCCTTTTGCAGGAATCTACACTTTTCTGGTTGCAGTTTGAGGTTGTGGTATCTCAGTTGTTCAAACACTTTCCGGAGCTTGTCATTATGGTTTGCTAGGTTGTTACCATATATGACAATGTCGTCCAGATACACAAAGTATTCGGTACCCTGCAATTTAAATTAGGACATGGTTCATGAGTCTCTGAAACGTAGGCGGTGCTCCCTTTAAACCGAATGGCGTACGTCGAAACTCATGATGCCCATATCTTGTACTGAGGGTTGTCTTATCCCGATCCTTTGGGTCTGCCAAGACTTGGTGTTAGCCATTGGCTAAATCGAGCGTGGAGAACTAGCGTAAGTGACCGATCTGGTCAAGTATGTGCTCGATACGAGGGAGGGGGTACGCATCCCCGATGGTCTTTTCATTCAGTTTCCTGAAATCGACCATAACTCTCCATCGGGGCCCGGTTTCTTCGGAACTACCAATAAGGGTGAGTTCCACGGACTTTTGCTGGGTTGAATGATGTCATTTTCCAGCATTTCCCGTATCTGCTGCTTAATCATCTGCTTCGTGTGCTTCACATTAAACAACAACATTCGTTGATTTATCGGTGCTTGATCCTGTATGACCGGTATCTCATGCGTTATCGCACTAGTATATGTCAGGAGGTCACCCGTGAGGTGGAAAATGTCGTTAAATTCCTGACATAGTTGAAATCTTGACATAGTTCCATTATCGATTGGCAGTCCTGAGGACTTAGGGTTTCTCCTAAGTAGAGTTCCTCGTGTAGTTGTGCCAATCTTGAATCATAAATAGACGACTGACCATCCGAGAGCAGATGTTTGATATATTGGAGGTGTTGTTGCCCGGAAGGTTTGTCCTCGAACACGGACTTACTCGATTCACCATCAGAGTTAAGTCCCGTCGATGTGTTTACTCGCATCTCCAGGGGAATGATTGCATAATCCCTGGTTTGGTGCAACTCCACCTTAACCTGGTCGATTTTCTGGGGGTAATTCAGGCTATTAAGCGCCGCTAGTTTGGCATTGTTTGCCCTTTTCAAAATAAAATTGGAGAGTAGTATCCCTTCTTGTACCCTTTTGGGCACCAGAATTACCTCCTCCCGAATTTGTATGGGTACGACAAATATCATACGTCAGCGCCCCAGTACTACTACCGGTTTGCTCAGAACAATTTCGACCTCCGAAGGGTTGGTTGGTGGGGGTTCCACCAACTCTTCTCCTTCATCGCGCTTTTCGGTCATCGGGTAACTGTGTTGTCGGGGCAACGGGGTTCGGCATTGTTTCGCAGCCCTCCCCTAGTTGGGTAGGGTCTTCGGAGTTGACATCTCTCAGCATCCGCGAAAGGGGTCCGTTGAAACCATCGGGGGTCCGGGGAGGGGGAATGTAGAGAAGGCGGGGATTACGCGTATTTCGAGGGTTTGTGTTCAGAGGAATTAACTTAAGGAAGTTGGCGCAGTCGACCGAGCTGATTAAGACCCCATGAATGAACATTGTGTCAGCCACGACCCTGCGCTCCTCTCATCAATGTGGAAGGGGAGAAGTTGAGCTCTCTGAGCAAAGGATCCCAACATCTCGAGTACATTGGACAATGGACAGAGGTTGGTTATGAAGGGTATAGGAGCGTGAGGATGATTGAATACGCTTACGGGAAAAGGATATAGATTGGCATTTGGTGATGTTAAGTACAAAGTAATTTTTGTCACATCAAGTCAAGAAGCTGTCAAGGCCTGATTGCCGCAGTGCAGAATCAAGTGGTGAATCGATGATCTTGTATATGAAGATATCATCAGCGTATAGGGACAAACAAGGATTCTTAATGACCTTATCAATGTCATTAGTTTCCAGTATAAATAGAAGAGGACCCGGGTGGCTAACTTGAGGGGCCCCATTGGCAGCAAGGAAGGGGTTAGATATTATCGACCTAAACCGAACGCAATAAAGTCTATCCTTTATGTAGGAAGAAATCCATATCAGCAAACCAGGTTCGGAGCCAAAGGCGGATAATTTAAAGAGGATTAGATTGGGGAAGATTTTGTCGAATGCTTTACTGAGGTCGGTCGAGACCATATCGACCTTGTGGCGTTTCTAACAGATACACACACAATACACAAGCAAATAGTGAAGAACACCGAAAGAAAATCGAATAAGAAAAAGCATCAGAGCCGTATACCATAGCGATAACATAACAATTCCACATGAGTTAAGTGTACTTGAGTTTAGAAATCGAATTCATGCACGCGGCAGTGGCCTGATACGTTGAGCTTTCGTTCTATATTTTAGTGATTTTAACCGTGATAGTGTCGGTTCGAATCACACGCTCTTCACTATCGTCGCAAACGCTATAACCTCATAACTGTCCTCTAGTGCTGAGAGTGCAAAGGAAGTGAACTTAACGAGGTTGGTTGTAACTGATCGGCCATTGAGAAATAAAAGATTTGCCACGAAAACTAAGAGATTCGTATAGAATGCTTTCGAGAACCTTGAATAAGTGGGACAGTTTGGTGATGGGAGGGTAGTTCGCGACATCGTTTTTGCGACCCTTCATGTGGAAGGGGGTGATGAAGGCGGTTTTCCAAATGTGGGCGAATACGCTTCGAGAGAGTGAGAGATTGAAGATCAGTGAGAAGGGAGCAGAGAGAATGGATGAGCATTTCTTGAGGAGGATTGCAGGGCCCGGTGTATACTCGTCTTTGAGTTTTAGTAGCTTGTCTTCAATTAAGGTCGGATCAAAGGAGTTGTGGAGAAAGGGGCCCGAGCGAAAAGTTAGGTAGGTAGTTGAAGTATGACGGGTCAGGAACAAACAAGTCATTTGTAAATGACTGATTGCAGTGAGTGGCGAAGAATCACAGTACTTCAGTGACCGTTGAACGAACAACATCGTTTGTCGCTCGTCAACGAAAAATAAATAAAATTACTATTCGCGTACACGTGCGTGTGTGTGAATGTGTGTGTATTCCGCAGTACCAAACTGAACACCATCCGGTAAACATCGTTAAACATTATTAAAAAACAATTAGTGCCGATACGCGTTGTACGAAGTGTTTCTTTGCATGTGTGTGCGCACACTATAAATACTTGAATGTAAAGACGTGTGACGATAATACTTATAAAAATCGAACGTGTGAACCGTGTTTACGTGTGAGCGCGAGTTATGGTTTCTTAAATGTTTGCTGAAAACTAGAGTTTTGACGCCTACGGAATGACGACCCAATCTTCTTTAACACCATATAAATACAAATTTCTTGATAGTAAAACTCGTCTTTCTATTTCATTCAATTGACATCTGTTTATATTTCTTAAGTCTATACACAACTCTTCTACTTAGTATCTGTCTAACATTTACTATATTCGTTTTTCTGCTTACATTACTTAAACGATCACTTCTTCATCATCATCATCGGCACTACAACCGGGAACCGGTCTTGGCCTTATTTAGCAAGTCCTCAGGCTTGATAAATTTTCCATAATGATTTATTTTTTCTGGGCAAGGTCATTAGTCTTGCGCCAGAGGCTCCCCGACGGGGAAACGAACCCTGGTCTCCCGGGTGACAGGCGGGTATACTAACTACTATACTATCGAGGAGCCCAAACGATCACTTCTTACTCTTTGATTAATCCACAATTTATCCAAAGTAACAATATGATAATTCTCCTTATTCGTTTTACTATTTTACATAAGTCAATAGTCACTTTTAACTTTTTAATTAATCCATAATGTTCTTCTAGACTCACGCCCAATCTTCATTCCACTTTTCTTATTCGATCTCTAACTCCACTTTTACGATCACCGACCGACTGCCTCCTAACTTGCTTTTTCCTCTTCCCGTCACCTCGGGGTTAACACCTCCCTATGACGATAATGCAATTTCCATTTTCAATTTCAATTTGCAATTGCGTTGAATTGCGGCGTCAGGCGATATACCTTCATCGATTTGCGCCACAGTTCAACATCCGCAATTGCGAATTGACCTAATTAATTTTTCATGCAATTGCTTATTTTACCGAGGTTTATCGATTATTTCGAAATGTGCATTTAATTGCTTTTTTGTGGTTTATTGATCATGCAATTAATTACATTATCGTTCTGGGGGTTATCCGGGTTCAGAATCGGATGGTGTTTTTTGGTTTGAGTGCATCAATAACCTCACGTACATCATCTTTATCTATGACGTCACTGACAGACTTAATACGCGCGAACATTGTGGGTGTGCGCGAGTCCAAAATCTATTTATTCTTCGCGCAATAAAAGAAAAAACGAAAAAAAAGTGAGAACACGTGGTCCATATTATTGACGAAAATCAAAAATGCAAAATGGTCATTAAAAAGCTAAAACCAAAGTCCGCGTTAATAAAACGCCCGGCGAGCTCCCCACTAACACGAGCGACAACAAAAGTCAACAAGCCAAACGAGAGAATAATAGACTTTCTCGAAAAAGGGAAAAACATGAAAGAGGACAACTTATTCCCCCCGATTCCATATAATGACGGCAATGTTGCAAATGACATGTTTGCATGTTTAACGACTACCGAGACTGAGGACGAGGAGGAGGAAATAAGCGACCTTGAAGTAAGGCTAGTCCGAGTAAGGGCACAATTAGCTGAGAAGCGTCGCAGAAAAAAGGAATTGGCTGAAAAGGAGCAGCTAATAGTGAAACAACAGCAGCAGAAAAATCAGCAATAATGTGCACAACAAAACACTAACCAGCAAAAAGAATGTCCATCGCAACAGATGACGCAACAACAACCATACTAAGAGCAATAGGCAGCAAAAAGGAAAACGAAGATGCCACCCATCAACATTACGGATATGGACTGTAACGAACTGGTAAGTCCATGTAAGCTTTCTATTGGGGAAGATTTTTCAATTAAAAGACTGACAGGGAACAGGTTTGTCATACAGACAAATTCGGTTGAGGACTTCGAATAAATGAAAAATGTGCTAAAAAGAGCCACCGCGGAATTTTACACGTACATGTCGAAAGAAGTAAAGAATATAACGGTTCTACTAAAAGGCATCGACCCTGAAACAGAACCAGAAGTTCTATTACAAACGCTACGAGAGCTTAACTGTAATGATATTGAGTTTTTCGCGGTAAAACTTTTCAATACAGCTGGGGCTAAATGGGAGAATCGAAAATTACCATTCTTCCTGGTGCAGCTGGGCCCCGGGAGCAAAATTGGTGGACTTAGGAAAATCACTATCCTGAACCATCAAATTGTCACATGGGACAAATTGAAAAAAGGTAGAGATATAATCCAATGTCTTCGTTGCCAAAGGTTCGGGCAGTCAGCAGCAAACTGCGATATGCACTATCGATGCGGACAGGACCACAGAGCAGAACAATGCATGTTAGGTAAAGAAAGGGTAGACGACAGATCTCTTCTAAAGTGTGCAGTTTGTAAGAGTGAAGGACACCCCGCTGATTATCGAGGCTGTCCTAAATTCCGCGAACTACAGGAAAAACGTTTTCACAGCAACGAAAAATAGAACGCCCGATAGTTCAAGGTCGACCAGCACTAAATGTAACACCCCAGTTCTCGTATGCTCAAATAATAGCTGGTAGGAGAAACACGCCACAACCTACTACACGGGTACCACCGCAACATACTGGGCCTCCAGAAACAGTAACACTAGCAGATGTGCTTACAACCTTGCTCGCTATTCAGACGCAGATGACACAAATGCAAAAACAAATAAAGGACCAGGACACTAGACTAGACTGGGTCTATTCACAGTTCTCTAGCCAGCCGTTAATATAAACCCCCCAACAGAAAGCACAATTAAGGCTTTAGTCGTGAATGTAAATTCACTTATCAGAATCGAAAGAAGAGCCGCTCTCTTTAAACTGTTGCAAGACGAAAGTCCTGACGTGCTTCTGGCTAGCATAAACTATGTCACACAAACTACGACATTATACGAAGAGACCGACCCAATTCCACACAAGGAGGGGGGGCTGGCAATCTTTGTTAAAAAAGAACTTCAACATAAGGTAATATACAGTGGTGAGATGAGCAGATTTCAGGTGCTTGAAGCGTGCATTATCCGCATACCTCTCCGACAAGGTAGGGGGATGTATGTGATATCTGCCTACGCACCAGAAGCACATCAACAAAATCCATTTATAGTGGAGCTAGGGACTTTTTTCCGATGCTTACAACTTCACTCTGAAGGGAACTATTACATCGTAGGTGCCGATTTGATTGCTAAACACCCAAATTGGAGAAATAGCATATCCAACACGAGAGGAAATCAACTAGCTGGTTGGCTAGATCAACATCACATTGAATATAAGGCTGACCTGCTAGCTACAGAATATCCTTCTTTCCCCAGAGGGGGATCGTTCCTCGATATTATGCTTATTGACACACGACTTAAACATACACATACTAACAGACAAAATATAAACTGCCTACGCACAATTGAGTATGACAGTGACCATTGTGCATTTTCGATCGTGATAAAAACACCAAGCGAAGTTGTGGAACTTGGTGAATGTATGATACCGCAACCCTATAACTATGGGGGTATGCGATGGACGCGTTTCACGAGAACCTTAACAAGAGAAATTCGCTTAAAAGATATTAACCCTCCTACCAACAGAAACATATCCAACGATGATATCGACAAATACATACAAAAAATGGACGAAACCATAAAACACACTATGGACAAAACAATACTAAAAACCACACCTACGGATAACATGAACACGTACCGAAACGCCACAATCAACGCCCTCCACAGAAAAAAAAGTAGACTTTTGTCTCAACTAAAACTACGGTACCAGGAAATAATATCACTGAATTCCTGATTAAAAAATCTCCAACAGCTGATAAAAGTCAACTATAGGTTAGCAGCAAATTTGTATTGGAACAACAAAGTTCGGGCGGTAAAATCCAACAACCCTAGCATGGACTGCAAATTAATAAAATATTTAGACGGAGTAATGAAAACGAGATTCAGTGTCTCCAAACACCACGAACTGACGAAAACCAACGAAGGCTGACAAATATAGGCACAAACAACGCCATCCTAAATGATGAACTTTTTGTGCTTGAAGATCCCTTGGAAAAAGTGAATGTTGTATGGGCCTGTGGGGATTCTTTAAGCATTCCCAAATAACCACCCATTTCCTTTAAATCAACCTGCCTTACCCTCACTCAACAAAGCCATTTCGCTTACCTGCAATCGAGTAGCGTAAGCTACCCTTCAATATCTTTCACCTGAAAAGTAAACCCTCAGCAACAGCAAGCATATCAGCCAAACCATTTCGGTCATAATACGTGAACCATATAGGAACCCGATCGGCTTAGCTCGTCTGCAATCATGATTAGTAAATACATGCCAATCTTTCTGTGTGTTCTAGTTCCAACAATCCGTTGGTCCAAAAAGACACGCCGGGCAACGTACTTGCTTACACAGCTGCAGCCGAATTTCCGACGATTGATCGCCCAAGCGACAACCGAGGATCGAATCGGACACGATCATGATTGTTATTCAAACAATCAGACTAATGATCGTGTCCTACGTACCGTTTTATTAACCCAAACAATGACCACCCTAGCCATTGCCACGGCAAACAAAGCTTCTGTTTACTTATCGTCACAGAAGAATCTATTGCCTGGAGCGGTATGGTTTTGAGCGATCATGTAAACAGCCGATGTTCCCATGTCGCATTGGTTAAAGCAAACAAATGCGCATCTCAGCGTATGATCCCCGAAATAACGTTTCTATTTACATAATACACAGAAACCTATTTCTTCCTCCGGCGATCGTCACTATCGTTTACAACAACGATGCCTGCAGCCTCTAATGCTTGTTCTTTTGTTTGAACAGCTGCAGGATCGATCCCTGTCCGCACTTCCAGCGAATGGGCATTATATAGACCTGCACGGTTACAATGGAAATACTTCCATTAAAACTCAAAGCGATCGCTCATTGGTCGACACCAAAGAAAAGAGCGGATTTGCTCTCCAATATCGATGGAAATCCATCACTATTGCATCTAGTGGATGTTGGGTGCAACAGCCACTAGACGAGTCAGATTTCATCCCTTACGGAGTACGGATGCTGGCAGGAGTAGTTCCCGATACACCACGGATCGAGTGCGTTAAAGAAGGTGTAGAGAAAAGTGTCAGTTAGTTAACATCAATGTAGATACTTGCATAGTCTTTTCCGCTTCGTTTCGTGCAACGACTATTGCACATCAACGAACCTTACGCGTTGTGTAATGTCACTTGTGTTAAAGCGAATAACTTTCACGCATCTAATGTAAAATCTAATTCGGATGTGTTAATTGTGAAGGAACATTAAATAAACCATAGAAACGAATCTAATGTAAAATGTAATCCAGACGTTTTAATTGTGAAGAAACATTAAATAAACCATAGAAACGAATCTAATGTAAAATGTAATCCAGACGTTTTAATTGTGAAGAAACATTGAATAAACCATAGAAACGAATCTAATGTAAAATCTAATCCAGACGTTTTAATTGTGAAGAAACATTAAATAAACCGTAGAAACGAATCTAATGTAAAATGTAATCCAGACGTTTTAATTGTGAAGAAACATTTAATAAACCATAGAAACGAATCTAATGTAAAATGTAATCCAGACGTTTTAATTGTGAAGAAACATTAAATAAACCATAGAAACGAATCTAATGTAAAATCTAATCCAGACGTTTTAATTGTGAAGAAACATTTAATAAACCATAGAAACGAATCTAATGTAAAATGTAATCCAGACGTTTTAATTGTGAAGAAACATTAAATAAACCATAGAAACGAATCTAATGTAAAATCTAACCCAGACGTGTTAATTGTGAACGAACATTAAATAAACCATAGAAACGAATTCAATGTAAAGTCTAGTTCAGATGTTTAAACTGTGACCGTGCATTAAATAAACAATAAAAACGAATCGCATTTGAAACCTACTTCTATAATCGGACAGTAACCATGAGATTTGTGCGCTAGTTACCCAGGAAAATAAAGCTGTAATATTCTCTAAACAACTTCATCATTGTTTTATTGTTTGGGACACGTATTCTTCATAGCTCTCCCTGTGCGTTTATTGGTCTACTCTTTCGAGGCGCATTCCTCTTGTGAGTTTGGTGATTGGCTTTTCACTCAGTGGGTGTTTCCGAATCCGCGCCCGTGCCGGTGTAGTGCTCTAAAAAGCCCTACCCCCTTTTTACCCCATCCATACATCCTAATCTCAGAAATCCTACACCAAAACATTAAAATTAATCAAAATCCTGAAAAACCAAAACTAAATCGAAAATTCGCAATAAACGAATCAAAATATTCGTTTATCGCTTTGAATTTGCCCCCACGGCATAATTTAATCAAAAAATCTAAACTAAAATCGAAAATTCGCAATAAACGAATCAAAATATTTGTTTCGCCAATTGGGAACGCAACTCCGTTGTTGCCGATGGTTCGCTAACTGGGTAACAGCAAAGGTTGTTTTTGGTGTCGAGTTCCTCCTCGACGGGGCAGCAAACTGAAATTCATGGCCTTATAGCCCAGCAAATAATCTGTTCCATGGTCGTTGACACTTGACCAGGAAAGCAAATAACAAGAAGGTGTCACCATGGACACAACAAGTAATTGCCGCATTGGGCACAAAAGAAAAACATTCTGTAATACACTACACAAAATTTAACTTCATTTTTATTACTAAATTAAATGAACAATGTCAGGCAAGAGGTGCTGAAAGCACCGTCCAAAAACCCTTTTCTATAACGTATGTTACATTAAAAGCACAGGTGCTGAAGGCACCGTATACAAAATTGCACCGAACCGCAAACTTCAAAAACAAACTGTGTAAGCAAACAGTAAAAAAAAGCACTGTGTGTAAACAGTACCATGGAAAACGACACATGAATAGACAATTTTGCTTTTGTCTATTCAGCAATAGGTGGCGTTCCATGTGGTATGTTTTTTCCGGAATGGTATACTGTGATGCATGTTGCGGAACTGCAACATCTTCCCGGGCCGCGACGATGGACCCAGTAGTCCTCCTTAGTTGGCGTCACCACCTGGTGTCAGCGCCGTGGGAAGTGGCGGCTGGTATTTGTGGTCGAGCTCAGAGACCTTAATGCTCGTATTGCTCATACACCGCTACGGTAAAACGGTAGGGTGGCAAAATTAATTATATTGTTATACTATATATGTATTCTATTAGTTGATTAAGTTATAGAGTATACTTGCTAATGAGGCCGTAGTGTGTCGTTGTTTATTGTTGTGGTCTCCGACATGTTGTGGAGAAGTGCCTCGAAGGCGATATTTGCCGCATCAGCTGCGGCAGCGATGTGATTTCTGTTTAATGTTAAATGTTCGTTGGATCGTAAATCTGTGCATAGAATTATATGTGTTGGACGTAGTCCCATGTCGGATCGTAAATCCATATGTAGAATAAAATATGTTGGACGTAGTCCCATGTCGGATCGTGAATCCGTAAGTAGAGTTTAAATAGTTTGGACGTAGTCCTATGTTGGATCGTGGATCCATGAATGGTCATTGAGCGATGTGGTCGTCAATATGTTGAATTGTTTGTGTTTGTCACTGGTTGGAAATGTGGCCATTTAGATTTAGTTGAAATTTAAGTGGACTAGATGGAGCTGTCAATTCAGTCCAAGACCGATTAGTTGCGTTAAAGTCGGCCGTGCAATATTGGTTTTCTATCATCTTCTAAATATGGCCAGCCTGTGCCGATATTAGAAGTATTAGAGTTGCCGCCAACTGCATATGATCATCTGCGTCTTGAATCCAAGGTGATTGCTGTGGCTGATGCTGTTGCAGTTGGGGATGTGTCCCATCTACGCCGCTAAACCAATGCTCGGCGTTGGGCGAATTTCTTGATGGGAGCTGAGATTGACGTTGGCCACATTGCCTCGCGGAGTATTTGATCCACTGTTTGAGTGATTGTTCTCCAAATGATAATTATGATGATGGCCACCATAGAAATAATGATATGTTCCTTGAATTGAGCGAATTCGCTGAACTTCCCATAAGATCAGAAGGGATTGTATTGTTCCCTTCATGGTAATTCGTGGAAGTTGTTTCGCCGGTATTGTTGGATGCTCTGGCACTTGAACTGTAGTTAACATCAGCCGATTCGCATATCCGACGTTGAAGTCGCAGAGCGTGACTCTTAATAGCTGAATCGGGACTGCGGTCATACAGTGCAGTCATTGTCTGTGAACCGCCATCATCTTCATACTGATTGTCATCACAATATCTATGCTGTTGTTGTGGGTGCTGTGACCGCATGTGATTCCCTTTTGGAACAGCATAGTTGTTCAGGTTCTGATGGTGTTGTGGTTGAACACCTTGCGGCATATCCTGTTGAATTAGACTGGCACTTGATTTAGCCAGAGAGGTTGCGCATCCGGGTTGCTATTAAGAAGAATAATCTGCTCATTATTAGAAGCTTATGTTAAATTGAGCCACAGGATGGAATAGTCCTAAAGCCAGGTACTTTCTTCTTTGACTGGTGGCTGGACCATGTGTTCACTATTCGCCTTCCGTTGGTTGGATTTCCCGAAAGGTGCCGGCATCTTTCCTATTCTTCTCCTTCTATATTCCCTAATCTTGGCACCGAAAGCCTATCTTAGACACCGACTCCGTTGGAGTGGTGCCCCGTGGCAGCAATGTGCAATGGGCGGTGTTAAGAGGGTGCCCCCAGAGCATTTCGTCCAGGCGGCGAAAAGGGAAGAACCCCAGACACTTGACAGCGTGCCTGGGGGGCGAGAAGCGACAAATCCTGGATGCGTAAACGATGCGCCCAGATTTCGAAGAGCGGTGCCCCAGGAATGGATGTAAATGAGATGGTAAAATTCGCATTTCCCGGTGTTCTTGGACTTCTTCATCTGCAAGTTCGATTTTTGATGATACTTGCAGGTATAGGACCGGATGTGTCTTTGTTGACGAACTTTGTCTTAGTACTGACCACTTCGATTTGATTGCATTGTCCTCTTGACTATTTTGTTCGATGGGTCATCGTCCTTTTCTTGAGATTCCTTGAATGTACGCGGGGCGTATCTGAGTTATGTATCGTGGTCGTGCCAAGTACCTGAAACTTCATTAAAAGAGGAGCCGAATGATGTCCTCAACCTGGTACTGGGATCGATTTGAAATCTTCTTGATTTACCTGCGGTGACTTCTGCAGAATTAAATAAATGAAACAACCTCGGATGTCGAACAGTGGACTGTACCTTGTATTTGATAAATAATAGTAGTTTGTGGACTGTAAATTGTATTTGATTAATAAGAGTCGTTTGTGGACTGTAAATTATATTTGGTAGAATTACTAGCTTTGATGTTGACCTGTGTTAAAGTTGAAATATTATTTAAATTGCTAAATAATAGTAATTTGGTAGAATTACCAGCTTTTTGTTTATTAATGATGAGATCAATATTCTTATTCAGGTTGTTGTTCGACCTTTGTTAACGTTGAAGTGTAAGTTGGATCGAAAAGCAAAAACACGATCACCAAGCAAAGGAGAAAACACCAGGCACAGGAGGAATGAAAAGAAACACTAAAATTTAGTTTAATCCGTTTATTTATCTGTGTCCATGTTTTTGTTTTAAATGAAGTGGGGTAAAACTAATTAACGTTAAGTGCATACTTGCAGTTTCACTATGTGATACAATTTATTCTCTGTCGACCAGATTTTATTTTATTGTTTATTTTTTGATTACTTAGCACAAAAAAACTATTAATACACTCGGGGGTGTGTTAAACTCGCTACTCCGGGATATATCACGTCTCCGTGCGCACCGGAGAGCGGGTGTGGCACGCGACCAGCGATGTCGGCGGATGCAATTAGACTCAATGATATTCATTCGTTGACAAAAGAAATTCGGCTAGTGAAACTGGCTCTCTTAATTAAGGGGTGCAATTTCCTATTCCAAGAGAGACGTAAAGTCCCTCTTTGAGGTAATCAAACAGATCTCACAGAGAAGATCGTCACTGTACACATGTATGTGTGTACATGGGTTCTTTTATGGATCAAAACCATGGGAACGAATCTAAACAAAGAAAGAGGAAATGTGCATTCATGGGATGCCAGTTCAGTAAAGCAAACAAAACCGAAACTCGTCGGATGCTAATTGGATCTTTGTTTGAGATGTGCGTCGCAGCTAAATAAATAGACGCGGCGCAACGAAGAAATGGTGTTAATAGGTTTTAGCTTGATTACCAGGAAATGGTGTTTATGGCATCACTGGTAAGGGTAGGTATTGAATTCCTATTTGCATTTGCTTATGCTGTAGGATTTAATTGGTGCCAAGAGATGAGTGTATTTGTTTTGGTCCCTTGGGTGTAGGTCGCCAGCCACTGCGTTTGTCTGGTAATTTATGATACACATGATGAAGCTGGGATAAGCCAACTCAAGGGTAAGTTTCCTTGATTATGTGGTTACATTATATGTGAACCGATAAGTTTACTTCTCAGGGATATGTTGCTTGGAACAGAATTCTTAAGAGGAATTTTGAATTCCAATAAATGAATGCAGGTAAGAATTCTCTTCCAGGAGCTTTTAGGTAAATACATTTGGTGAATTTTGTTGCGTGAAGCATTTGCAGATGCTTAATGCGATTGCATTAGCAGAAAGTTGATACAGATTGGGTTGTAGGGATGGGGGCTCTTTAGGTAAGTAGTCAGTGGGGTTTGGCAGAACCGCCACAGGTCTATCTGACTTCACTTTTAAGGCCTTTCCGTTGAAAGATTCGTTAACTGTCGTTTGTCAATTGTCGATACGTCTACAATAGATGCCTGAGTACGTCCACACGGCGCGATGTGACATTGAGCATCACAGTAAAAGAAACCCCCTTCCTTTCACCAAAATGTTTATTTGTTAGAAAGTGTTACAAAGTATGTTTTTGTTTTCTTTGTTGAACGGTTTTCTTCCCATTTAAATCAAACTTTAGCCCTCGCAAACACCACCACCACTTGATTCAGTGTTTCAGTGCGAAAGAGTTACTTGTATTCTCCACCCACTTGCAGCACTTTTGCACAAAAATCGTAATGGGACCCTTAACTCTTATGTCAATGACCGGGTACCTGGGTACCCATTTCGATTTTTTAAAAGGTCAATTTGAAAGTAAAAAAAAATTTTTTTTTTCATTGAAATTTCGTAATTATCATTCAGAAACGTTTGAGTGGAGATGATCTAAGACATGGGACCGAAATTCGTCTACTAGGCCGAGCAATCGTGAAATTGCGACTACATGATTACTGTCGGTAAAGTTGGTCATTGACATAAGGGTTAAGGTGGGTGTGCTCTGCACATTCAGTGATTCTGGTAATAACCAAAATGACTTCCTCCGACTATTGCCGGGGATCTATCTTGTTTAAAGCACACACACTTCCAGAACACTTTTTCTTGTTTAAGATCCGCAAGGATCGTAAATTAAAAAGATGAAAATTAAATTTAAATGCCACCCACCTTATTTTTATGCTCCCTCGTCGATCATAGGTTGGTAAGGTTCATCAGTCCAATGCACCAGTCGAATGCACTCCAATCACCTCACAATTCCAACAGCACTTGTCTGGAGTTTGAATCCGGCTTCACTTCACTATAAACTTGCACTGCACTGCACTAAAAACCCGCTTGACCTCGATCTTGCCTCTAGTTTCAGCGGCACTGCACTAAAAAAATCTGGCTCGAAGGACCAAATTTGGCTTCGTCCTAACTTTCGATGTTAGATAAAACTAGCAATAAATAAAAAAAAAGAACAAAGTTGTGATACTGTTTTACAAATAATTATATTTATTTCCTCATTGTATTGCGTAATTGAACTGAAAAAATGTGTACGTTAATGCGCCTTCTCATAGGCAATCCCGAACCGGTTTCTTTCATTTTCTTAATAGCATTTGCAACAGCAGATCTCGCTGAGCAAAAGCACCGTGCTATAGAACAGGGAATTACTGTGCAAAAATAAACTTTTCTATAGAACCAGGAAGTCGTGGCTTGCCGTTGCCTAAGAGATCACCTCATGTCGAGTGTACTGGAACGCTGGCACAAACGACTTACTAAAAGCAGCAACCTGTGCAACAGCTCTCCGTTGAATAACTCTTGGCGGTGAAATCTTCGAATTAGCGAGTCGATGTTGCTTTGCTGGTTCGTGAATTGATTTTGGCTTATTGGTGAATCGATTCCTCCTTTTTTTGTTGTTGTTTTATTACTGAATCGATTCCTCTTTTTAATAATTGTTGTTGTTGTGCTGCAACACTTTAATAGACCGCTCCTGAGACGGCTCGTTGCCGTCGCCACCGTGCTCCCGGGGCCTCCGGGAAGAGTGACGACCGATTGCTGAATATGGAGCCTGGAAACCGGCCAGGCTAAATCAGACGATTGATTTAAACACTATTTTTGCTTTAAAATATATATTTTTCATTTAATATTGAAGACTGCCTTGCTAAATTTATTAATTAATTGGCGTCCTTGTCTCTCGGACGCCAAATGAGACTGATCATCGAATACGAAATTCATCACCTTTTTAATCCTATCGGGATTTTGCATCGCGAATGCATCGAAATGTAGGCAAAATCTCGAAAAAGTACTTCGGCAGGAGACGAGTTCTGGGAAGTTGTGTTAAGTCCTCATTCACTCGTCGATCGTTCATGCAGTCAGACATATTCATCGTGTGCTCGTTTACATATAAAATTGAAAAAAGAAAATTGAATTCGTAGACGTTAAGCCGTCGTCGATCGATCGCGTTCACATCGAATCTTGAGTGATATATTGCGTTTGTTCGTGAGTATTGCGACAAGTTATAATAAAAAAAAAAAAAAAAAACTATACAAACACGAGCAAACTCGTGTAATTTTCGCTGGATGCCGTAGTCGAAATCTGCCTTCACAGATGCCAGACAACGACCCGAGCGCTACCCGGGAATACCTATTAGAACGGAAGCGAAGAGCTATTGAAACTCTTCAAAACTCATCGAAGAAGACCACAAAAATGGAAAATCAAGGAAAACCCATTGACTCCGAACAAAAATTCCACGAAGCCGTGGAATACATCCAACAGCTTACAACACAGGTGAAGCAACTCCGGGAGGAAATTCACTCCCCAAAGCAACCCACCCAAAACAGCGACGATGCCACTATAGAGATGACGCCTTCTCCCAGTTTAAACCATAAAACATCTCCACCCAAACAACTATCATCAGCCCATAAGGAATCCACCAAATAAGCCAAGCCAGCACCGAGTCCCCTGCCTGCCCAGCACAAAAATCTTAGACCACCACCAATCTACATAAAAAATGTGACCACTATAAAGGGAATAATTCTAATAGTAGAAAATGCCCTAGAACATCGCAACTTCACCACAAACACTAAAGGCTCCTCTGTCTCCATTGCAACAACAACTCTGGTTGATCACGAGAAAACCGTTAGAAAACTTGCGGAACTATAACACCAATTTTTCACCTTCCAACACTATCCGCTCAAACCAACAACATTCTTCATTAGGCATATTGACCCAACTTGGACCAACGAAGAACTGGGGTCGGAGATCATCAGGATTTGCCCAGAGCTGAAAATCCACAGGCTGAACTATTTTCAAACTCCGTACATGCGAGAAAATAACTTAAGGAACCTACGGATTATCCAAATCCCTCCAAATGAAGACACCAACAAGCTCAAACAAATTAAGTACTTGTTTACGCATAAAATCAGCATCGAGGAGCCTCATAAACAAAGCATCCTTCATTGCAAGAGATGCCAAGGCTCGGGACACTTGGCGGTGGCTTGCCAGCTAAATATACGATGCGGCAGATGTGCCGATGAACATCAACCAGGAAAATGTAAGGTCAATCCACAGGGTATGGAACCAGGAAAAATCCAAACCACAAACCCCGATGGATCTGTGGGAGTTATTAGGAGTGTGTGTCAGTCACGGACACTTATTTTCTTCTAATCCCAACGAATGCGAGGCTTACCTCTCTCGACGATCAAGAACTGAATAATAAAATACTGAGGATTTAGTTTAAGAGTTTTCTTTATTGGACTGGTGAACATCTATTTATAAATTACAAGGTTCTTGGTTAACACTCATTTAACAATTACAAGGTTCATGGTTAGCATTTATTCAACAATTACGAGGTTCTTGGTTAACACTTATTTAGCAGTTACGAGGTTCTCGGTTAACACTTATTTAACTAATACAAGGTTCCTGGTCAACACTTATTTAACGATTACAAGGTTCTTGGATAACACTTATTTAACGATTACATTAACTGACTGACTGCACTCAACGGCACGTGCACACACCACGAATAATCAAATCTGACACCATAGGGGTATGTTCTACCACGATCCAATTGGACTTGAAGAAAGGTGCGTGTACCGCAAAGGTTATTATCGGACTCCTGGAGAAATCGTCGTCAACATTCCTTGTAGGATCGGATACCTCTGGCGTACCTGGGAAATTCCAATACACATCTGGTCAATTAGAGGGACGGAAATTTAGGCTGGCAGAAAATGCAGTCATAAATCATGAGAATGGTTTTCCCATGATGGTGATAAAATATCGGCAAAAACCCAAGGCTGCCTGAGACCATGAATCTTTTTGACTACATTGTTTATGTAGGAAATTGCCGCCTGGACGAAAATGTTTTCTTTTGTCTACATCGGATAGACGGAAGTGTTTCGGGTAGCATAATGGAACAATGCTGGCGGCGGCAATTGCGTCTTCTGTGATGTAAAATTCACAGAAGATCGCTCGCCATAGCAACTAGAAACAAGGTTTATTGATCTGGTTTATTCCGCTCATTATGTCCTATTGCAGGGCTATTAGAAATCTGGCTTGTAGATGTGCAAGCCAGCAAATAGCCCGGCATGTATTTCTGGACGCTAAATGGGCATGGCGACAGTGTTCGTGTACACTTTGATTCTGCTAAGAATGCAACATTTCGTCGGTCGATGAATCGAGTGTGTGTTATTTTAAATAACGCTCGATCGCTTGCAGGTAGCCAACCATGGCTACGCTGAATATCGTCGATAGGACGATCGGCCGATGGGCCTGTAGATAAAGGGTAAAAATGACATGCCGGATGAAGAGGAAAAGCTCCTCGGCTATGATGGGATATTTATGACGGTTATCCCAGGGGATAACCGAATTGGTTTTCAGCCATTTTAAGACAGTGGTGAGTACTATGGCAAGGTTGCGTGATCTTGCCAGTGATTCGACTTAAGGGTATCTATGGGGTTTAAAGGATTTTTATGGGGTTAAAAATGATGCGAGGTTCTTCGGGCCCTGAAAAGCTCCACAGATCCATTACTACTAAGGAAATCGCTGTGACATGCTGTAACTGCCGAGGTCCACATCCAGCCAATTTCTCCCAGTGCCCTCATAAATTGAAAATTCTCCAATAAAGAATAAAACCAACTACAACCAACAAATCCGCACCAACCACATCCACATCGCAGAACACATTACCACAACCTACAAGACCAAGAACATCATATGCGGATGTCATCAAAAACAATCAAAACACGCCGGCGTCAAACAACCCCAACTCCATTGGCCTCAACCTGGACATCATGGGTTACATCAAGAGTCTACAAACTATGCTTCCTACATTGCAGCATATGTCGGATATCGAAAAAAGGTCAGATTCTCTCACTTATAATCTCCCATATTCTTTCCCTCAATGTCTGAACTAACTATAGTCGCTTCTCCCCAGACATCCTTCTCCTCTCAGAAACGTGGCTTAAGTCCAACTCCCGAGTATCCATCCTCAATATTATTATTTCAAACCGAAGAACTACTGGATCCCATGGAAGTACCGGTATCCTACTAAATAATAAACTTCAATTCACCGAAATCAGGTTCGCCAATGTTTTCAATATTGAAAACACGGCAGTTAAACTTTTTTGTGAAAACAAAAAAGTAATCATAATAACATCCGTTTACATCCACCCAACACGAGAACCAGACTTCCCTAACTCTGACATATCGCAAATAATCAGACAGTCTCTCCCTGCACCATTCATAATAGGTGGAGACTGGAACGCTTAACATACAGCATTCAACGACATAAAGAATAACAAATACGGCTGCCAACTTTTGGACCTCCTCTCATCTCATCCATATACGTACATCGACAGTCCATTGCAGCCAACTCGTGTCACCAACTCGACGCCGTCAACAATTGACTTCTTTCTCAAGTCGGCTGATGTCTACTCAACGAGCCCCCCCACAGTATCCTTCCTCTTTCCCTCTGATCATGGTTCCGTTCACACCTCGATCAAAGATCCCTCCGTCGAACTGCTCTACTCACACAGTCGTGTGTCAATAGAGAAGTCGCCGAAAGTTTTTCTAACTTGCAAATCCCCGAATCTTCTAACCTAATCCCTGCTGATATCGATCGAGCAGCCCTTAAAATTGAGCAGACACTCAAGGATGCCCTTACCAGCAATACACCCACCACCACTCATAATCATCTAGGAAAACCTTTACCCAGCATCCTAATTAAATTGCTGCGTCTCAAAAAACAACTCCACCGAAAACTTCATATAAGATTCTGCCCCTTTATTAAAAGTCAGATCCAACTCCTGACCACCTTAATAAATGAACATTTAAAAAAGTTCGCGGATCAGACCTATACCTCTACACTTAACAATATTAAACCCAACCGTGATCTCTACAAAAACATCAACCGACTAGCTGGTCGGAAGTTTAAACCGCGAATCGATCACCACATCAACCCATTCAACAACAATGTTATCCAATCCGGCACGGACATAGCCAATTGCTTCGCTGATCACTTCTCAAAGATCCATCAACAAAATGATCCCCTTTCAGTCCCTAATTTTCGAAATACACTCAATGAATATATCTCACACAGATTACCCGCATCTTATACTCCTTTCATCGGAGAATTTAACGACACAAACAAGGCGTCACATCATTCAGACACCACCACATTTCTAACCACAGATGAATTAATCAAGTTCATAAAAAATAAAAATTTACTTCCCATTCTAGTCCTTTTTAACCATATCATAAATGCTTCACATTTCCCAGAGAACTGCAAAATTGCGGTAGTAATTCCCGTTAAAAAGTCCGGCAGTTCCAATAACACCTCCAACTATCGTCCGATATCTTTATTGAAATGTAAGATCTACCAAAACCGTTTGCCAGTGATAACGCTCTCATCCCTAATTCTCAGTTTGGCTTTCGTGAGCGACATTCCACTTGCCATGCGTTACTAAAGCTTACACAAGATGTCACAACTGGTCTAGAAAACCAGTACCCTACCGTATGCATATCTCTCGATATTTCCAAAGCATTTGATTGTGTCTGGATCTCAGGACTTCTTTATAAGCTGCACCGCTTATTTGGTCTGAATTCCAACATCACAAAGCCCCTAGCATCTTATCTTTCTGGTAGGAAGTTAATGGTCAGAACAAATGCTTCCCTCTCACAAAGTCACAACATAACCCTGGGAGTTCCCCAAGGATCCATTCTCGGACCACTTCTATATCTTCTATACACATCTGATATTCCCCAACCTCCACCTAGTGTTGTAATGCTAAATTATGCTGACGATACTTTAATCTACTCTAGCAGTAGATTTGTCAAAGCGGCAAGAAACCGCGTTAACAACTTCCTCCCGCTCATCTCAGCATACTTTAACAAATGGAAAATTCGACTCAACCCCACCAAAACCCAGCTACCAGTGTTTAGGGGCAAAAACGCTCACTGCTCAAACAACACTAAACGTTGCCACAGCAAAATTAAACTCAAGCTGAATAACACCCTCATAAAACCTTCCAAAACTGGTTAACGATCTAAACGAGGTCGTGTACCACAACACCGAACTGGCACCCAATCATTTCAAATACAGCAACATCCAACCATTCTCCAAGATTCTTACCTTTAACACAGAACCGAATGGCTCCCCCCTCCTTCAATAACATACCTGACCATATCCCTTACTATCCTCAATTAAAACGAGAAATCCCACATCCACATAAATCAATATTGTAAATATTATTTTTAAGTCATATCAAATTGTCACTATCATTGCAATATCAAATATTGTAAATCGTATATTTTTTTTGTTTTATTTATTTTTTATTAGACTTCTCTCGGGAGAGGCGAACCTATAGCGCTGAGTGGGCGCCCCGAGATGCCAGCAAATAACTGTTACAGTTCTTTTTGAACAGTTGCAGGTTGTAACGCTCCGGGAACACTCGCGTGGGAAGGGAGTTCCACAGCTTCCCCGCTCTGTAACGGAACGAGTTCTGATACAGGGATGTTCGCGCTGTCGGGAGATGAACCACAAACGGGTGCGATCCGTCGGATTCTCTTGTGGAGCGCATATAGACCGAATTGCGTGGAACAATGCCAAGAATCTCCGAAGAACAGCACCCGTGATAATATCTGTAAAACAGACAGAGGTCGGCTACGCGCCTTCGATGGGATAGTGACTGTAGTCCCGACGTCAGCGCCGAGTCCCCGATCAGGCGGATCGCTCGTCTCTGTATGCTCTCAAGTAGGTCGAGGGTGTGTTTAGGAGCCGAGCTCCAAAAATGAGAGCAATATTCGAGCGCGGATCTCATTTGGGATTTATATAGGAGAAGAAGTTGGGCCGGAGTAAAATATTTCTTGGCTCTAAAAAGATAGCTCGACACGTGTTTATGCCATGATACATTCCCACAGACCATGACGCCGAGCAATTTCAAACTTTCCCCAGCCTCGAGGGCCCGGCCATTCATCATCAGCTGTGGAACCGATGATCCACTTCTCTTTGTGAATGTTGTATACTGGGTCTTCGTTGCATTGAAGTCGACAAGATTGGACTTTCCCCACTGTAGGACTTTATCCAGATCCCGATTCAGAGAGTCAATCTGTCTACATCTCAGCTGGTGTGACGTTGATGCACCAAGCGGCCGATCTCTCGAAAAGGAGGAAACAAGCGTACTATCATCCGCAAAACTGAACACTTTGTTATCCGTTGTCTCCAACAAATCATTTATGTGAAGCAAGAACAAGGTTGGAGCCAAAATAGAACCTTGGGGCACCCCCGAATTAACAGGATACAGATCCGAACACTCGCCGTACACAACAACCCGGATCGATTGATTCTCGAGGAAGCTCCTCGTCCAGTCGCAAAGCTGTTGGGAAAGTCCATATCAATGAAGTTTGCTCAGCAATGCCCCGTGCCAGACGCGGTCAAAAGCCTTGGAAATATCCAATGCGACCGCCCTTGACTCACCATGCCGTTCAATCGCAGATGTCCATATATCGGTTATAAGTGTCAAAAGGTCTTCTGTGGACCGCCTGCCGCGGAATCCATATTGACGATCATTCAGGAGTCCGTTGCACTCCAAATACTTAACCAACTCTGTATTGATGACTTTTTCCATTACCTTAGTTAAATAGACAGTAATGCTATCGGACGTTAATTTTGTGGGAGACACTTTTTCCCGTCTTTGGGATTGGCTGAACTCGAGCGATTTTCCAACAGGCAGGAAACGTCCTCCGTGCATAAGATAAGCGGAAGAGTCTGCCAAGAACCGGCGATAGTTCTGGAGCACTGTTCTTGAGGACTATTGCTGGTATTCCGTCCGGGTCGGTTGCCTTCCTACAATCCAGTTCACGTAGAATGCGTTGAATAGTGCGCGGACGAAATCTCACATCCCGCCTGGTTGCACGCGTTTCTGATTCTAACAAAATTTGTTCTGTTAACATCGGTGGGATTGAAGCGCCATTGCTTAAAAGCTGTATTTTTTTCCGCTGTAATCAGCTCGCATTTTTTGCTTTATCCTTTGAATTCGTGACTAACGTTCCGCTGTCTGTCACCAACGGAGGGAAGGAGGAGGATGCGAAGTTGCTGCTGACAGCTCTTGCCATTGACCAGAAGGAGCGCGAACCAGTTGGGCACCGAAGGAGCTTATCGATCACCCTGCCGTTGTAAGCTTTCCCGCGGTAGCAATCGCCTGGCTGCACGCGTTTCTGATTCTAACAAAATTCATTCTGTTAACATTTGTGGGATTGGAACGCCATTGCTTAAAAGCTCTATTTTTTTGCCGCTGTAATCTGCTCGCATTGTGTATCAAACCATGGTTTATCAGACGAACTTCGTTTGATGGAAGGTGGAATATACATCTCCATCCCCAAAAGAATAATCTCTGACACCGACTCCGCGCATGCGTTAACATCGGAGTTTCCGAAGCACACCTCGGACCATGGAAAGGATGCGAAGAAATCTCGCAAATCGTCCCAGTTAGCGGCCCCATACTTCCATACATGGCGAAGCTGCCTAGGCCGCTTGTTCGCTTGATATGCAAGTGCTTGCGCGACAGATACCAAGCAGTGATCTGAGTTTCCCAGTGGCGCAGAAACCTCTACGGTATAAATACTCGGTTCGGATGTCAAAAACAGATCCAGGGTGTTCGCATAATCGCCTCGGGCATCCGGCACTCGCTTTGGCTCCCCGACGAGTTGAGTCAAGTTGTGCCTTACAGCAAACATCTCCGCCAGCCCCCCAGCCTCGTCGGTTCTGTTGGAATGTAACAACCAGTCCGAATTGTGCACATTAAAATCGCCAAGGACAATAATTTCGGAAGTTGGCTGGTTGATCTGTATCCAGTCGACGGTATATGAAAGATATTCGAAAAATGTCGCCAGTCGATCGTCATTCGGGGAGCGTTAAAGACAACAAAGGAATTTAACGGAATTCCTCAGCACGACCGTCAACCATATGATGTCCATATCATTGGGTTCCAACGCCTCCATCCTCTGGTAAGCCAGATTGGACCGCGCGAAGATGCAGACATCGCCCTTAAAACGGAATCTCGAATGTAAGTCGTATCCTGAGCAACGAAGATATGTCGAATCAGTTGACGAATCGACCTGGGTCTCAGTTAGGGCAAGGATATCAGGTTTCGTTGTTTGCAAATATTGGTGGACGGCATTTACATTGGTATTGGTGAAACCGATGCCCCTGATGTTATAAAATGCCGTCACCAGTCGAGCGTGGGACGAGCCTCGAGAGCGAGCCCGGTTATGCGATGACGAACCACTTAAAGTTCCATTATTTATTATGATATCTGCATGATGTTCCCCCTGACATAATCCCCCCCCCCCCGGAGATCCGAATGGGAGACTAGTTTACCTCCGGAATTCTTTATATCAGAAGGTACCATCATGACTTATTCCCGTGTCAGTCCGGGCCATCAGCTACACATCCGAAACACCGTCGAAGATTTCTCTCGGCGATATCGCGGAATGTACAGCGTGACGGGGTGGTATTTCACCTTGGGACCGACTACCACCTAACCAACCTTTTCTCGAACCGGTCGATCCTCCGAAAGATGGCCAGGGATTTTTCCCAACCACTTCACGGAGCCTATAGCTTGATGGGGTGGTATTTCACCGGCCGCACAGGTCGTTGGGACCGCGGCTACCACTCGGCCTTTAGTCGCCTCTTACGACAAGCTGGCCTAGCTGTGAGTATATTCTAACTCCCTACTCACAGGGCCAGATTAGATTAAGTTAGATTAAGTTATGTTAAGTAATTTTAAGTAGGCTAAGTTAAAATAAACAGAGTTCCTGGTTTTTTTCTGACCTTTTCCAAGAAAAACAAAACTACCAATCTATACAATTCCCCTTAAATCTTAAGCACATATAAAAAAGAATTGTTTGAAAAATGTTAACAAAAAACACTTATTATGTAACCAATCTATTATAAGTTAGCTGTATTACTTATTGTAACTTTTAATTTTTGGTCAAATAAATGCAGTAAATAAAAACAAAAAAAATGTTGTGGTAGGAATTCGGTTAAGCCAATTCCTGGAAAATTGGGATATGCAGGGCATATGAAGATATCTACTGGGATTAGAGTTTTGCTTACGTATGGTAATTGAACATCTAGTTAATTTACCATGTGTTTGATTTAATTTGGGGATTATGGGGAATTGGGTGTATGAGTGATAAACGATTGTTTGATTCATTTATCAGGAATTTAAGTTTGGGTGTAGGGATTTGTATGTATGTGATTGGGAAGGAGATGGCAGCGCTTTTCAGAGCACTACAATTATGCCGAACGCTCTCGTCGCTTGAATTCGGGGTTATTCCAGAAAACATCAACAAAGTCCACACAATTCTGCTGGTCTTAAATTGAAGTTGCGTTAGATAGCAGAGGAGTTGAAAATATCAGATGGCCGTGAATTAACTATTTTGCATGAACATTTGTCAATAAGAAAGCTGTGTGTTCAAAGTGGGTGTCGCGTTTGCACAGTCGATCAAAAACAACATCACATCGATGATTCAGAGTGTTTTTTGCACCTGTTTCAGCACAATAAACAGACATTTTTGCGTCAATATATTGCAATGGATGAGACAAAGATTCACCACTTCACTCCGGAGTGAAATCGACTCAGCGGACAGCAGCAGGTGGAAGCCGTCCAAAGCAACCAAAGACACAAACGACAGCTGGCCATCATTTAAAACATTGAAATCGGTTTTAGATATCGATATTAAGGGCGAAACTAAGAATAAAAAAATAAAACAATACTCAATCAAGTCTTGATAAACAGTGAAACAGCTAAACACCTCAGTGGTAGCATAATGTAACTACAATAAGACAATAATCAAACCCACATATTTGTCCTCATTTCAAAATACCATTTGAAGTCTTAAATCTCAATATTAAAAGTGCTAATGTATACAATATATTTATTTTAGAGAGACCATGTGAAGTGTTTCAATGTTGCGTTTACACTTTGCGAAGCAATTACACAAATAATCTGGCAAATTGTAATTCGACATTTCTTTACCGCTGCGTTGTTGATTTTTAGGGAGGTGTTTGACTACTTGTTTTTATAATACGTCAATTTCATATTAGAGGTATACAATGGGATTTAGGGACAACGTTGAGACGGCATGTGTTATTAGATTTTTTTTGTTGATTTTTGCACAGTTGAACTATTGGCAAGGCTCCTCGATAGTATAGTGGTTAGTATACCCGCCTGCCACGCGGGAGACCGGGGTTCGATTCCCCGTCGGGGAGCCTCTGGCGCAAGACTAATGACCTTGCCCGGAAAAAACAAGTCATTATGGAAAATTTAACAAGCCTCAGGACTTGCTAAATAAGGCTAAGACCGGTTCCCGGTTGAAGTGCCGATGATGATGAAGTATTGGCAAATTGAAATATGGAATAGAACATAAGGTATTACAAAAAGGGTTCAAAGAAAAATCCCTATGCGGCTCAATTCCTCGTCAGTGGATTTGTTTACCAGCAGAATCGTGACATCTGGGTGCTTGATAATCCAATCCATACATACAAGTCTATGCATTCACAGAGTTTCATTGTTGGTAAGGTTTTTGGGCTGGGTCGGGTAACATGAATGCTATCGTCACATGATAAATGAGTCTTTGTGCTCCAAACAGGATAAAACGTATTTGAACAACATGCGGTTTCAACAGTATGTGTGAAGGAAGTTGCTTGGACACATTATAACCTCAAACAACGATCACAAAGGACCATCAATATTATGAGATTAGACTCCGTTCGAATATTTTTTTGGGGTGATTTCAAGTCACAGGTCACAAGTAAGCCTAATCGTCATTTGCATCAACACCGTGGATAAGAAATTGTCCCGTCAGATCATCGGAAATGTAGAAAAGCTGTACAAACTCTCTCCGGGGCCGTCCAGTATTTCTAATCGATTAATTATTCGAATAAAAATAATTACCGAATAAAAAGTCCCTGTTCTTTTAAGGTTTCTATTGTATGGAATTATTTGGAGTGAATGCCACACTATTGAATGCATTAATAACAACCGTTTAAATACATCATTGAGTGATAATTTTAGATCATTTTCCTGCACTTAAAAAGAAATGGGTTGAACGGTCACTTAATATAAAATTTGAAAAGTTGTAAAATATGGCTGGTAAATGTATAATTAAATTAACTCATTATATGTAGAAGAATCAGGTACCTTAACTGATGTGCCTTTTTGCAACTCAATTGAAATGATATTGAACCAAGGAAGTAACTCGAATTTCAGAACACACAGAAGACTTTGTTTTGGATTAACTTTTTGGTCCTTTGATTTAAGCTTTCTGTACGAAAAAAAAAAAAACAACGAAAAACACACAACCATTAGCAAAAGTATAAGTACAGGCAAAAGCTGTGCTAGTTGATGATATTAGATTTAGTATAATAAGTAAGAAAACACAGATTTTATAAAATAAGTAAATAAAAAACTTACAAAACAAGTTAAAGTACAACTAAAAATTAAATTAAAGTAAAAAATAATTTATATAATTTAATTAAGGTTGTATGTTTCCACCATTATTTTTTTTCTTTTTTTAATTTGTGCTCCAAACTGTTTTTCTTCTTAAGCCACAAAATCATACACACTTAAGACAAATATGTATTTTAAAAGATGTTTCATTAAAAACTCACTTTTCACTGCAAATCTAACACTCGAGTGTAGAACAACTAAAGGTGAATGAGGTTCTGATGCTTTATATATTAACATTTCGAGGTAAAGAGGTAAAGAGTACTTGTCAGATCCATCTCAGCCGAACTTACCTGCTAGTATCTCAGAGAAGTTGCGAGAAACACATATATATAGACACATAGATACAATTACTTCAATGAGTTCTCTTAATGGCGAGTGATACATCTTAGATTGGTACCATTAACATTCGTTGAATTGTATGCGTATTGCTAAAATAATTTATTGGATGAACGTAGAATAATGTTTAATATAATGAGTAGAGATATCTCCCTTTCTCGGTCGTTAGTGATCATAAATTACATATTGTTTTTATAAAAAATGTACATACACCTTCAATAAAGTACGATTTTTGTCATTATGTTGGAAATTAGCAAATCAGCCTCCATCTTTTCTTAATCTCTGTAACCATCCAATAAATTAATTGATCACAATTTTCTGAGCAGATCCGTAGCATCCTGAAAAGGAAAAAGCGGAGTGGATTCATAGCACTATGTAGATATTAATTATAAGTTCATAAATCCTATGTACATGTAAATGAAGGAAAACAATGCAGCTTCGTAATAGCACTATGTAGATATTAATTGTAAGTTCATAAATCCTGTGTACATGTAAATGAAGGAAAACAATGCAGCTTCGTAATAGCACTATGTAGATATTAAAGACATAGGATCATCTCCATCTACATGATTGCAGACTCACACAGGGGTTGAAATGTTTACACGATCAACGACTGCGTAAAGCATTATTGCTGATCGTGAACATTTCGCTGGTATATCCTCGCAGTCGACTGCCTGGGCGTCAGCCGGATGCCCCCATGTATCGGTCGGTCGTGTGACCGCTCGATATGGCGTGCTATGCTGAGGAAAGATACACGTTCCTGCAGGTGTACGGCTGGCGCGCAAACGAATATCGTGCAGATATTGCACGGGCAATATAGGTTGCCAAGAGGCACACCAAGTTGCGCTTAAATGTAGAGGAATGCGACCCGAGACATATACTGTGTATTTGGTTGGGTTCATGTTAGTCGCGTGATGGTGCGACCAAACTGCTTTCTAGATTTTTAGCATTGTTGCTTATGGCATTTTATGTCGGCGATCATTACTGTTTTACAGGTTTTTCCTATGGGGTTAGTACAAGCTTTTTATGTTGTAGGGCGCGGGAGGACGGTTACCTGGTGGTAAATGAAAAGGTAAGCAGTGGCGTTCGAGAGAAACGCCCCAAAGCAACAGTTACAGATCACATTAACATGTACAGAAATGCAACAATAAGCGCACTCCACAAGAAAAAGAGCAGACTGCTATCGAAAATAAAACAATTACACAGACAGTTTACAGCCAGAGAAAACCAGGAGATAATATCACTGAAATCCCGATTAAAAAACCTCCAACAACTACTTAAAGCTAATTATAGATTAGCAACAAATTTGTATTGGAACAACAGAATTCGGGCTATAAAAACTAATAACCCGAGTATGTTCCCACAAATAAATAAAATATTCAGGAGAAATAATCAAAACGAGATTCAGTGTCTCCAAATTCTACGTACTGAGGTAAACAAGCAGCTGCTAACCCACATTGGCATAGATACAGAGAACGCTATCCTCAATAGTGAGCTCTTCGTGATCGAAGATCCTTTGGAAAAGGTGAACGCTGTGGGAGCTGTCTTTCAGGAAATGTACAAGGTGAATGAAAGCATTCGACAGTGTTCTACTCAATCACCTGCACCTCCGGAATAAAATTTCACTTTGACAATCGGAGAATCCGGGTTCTACCGAATTCAGTGAAGATAATCGGTCAATTGACATTAATGCCAATGGTGTAGTGGCTAATAGACTTCTAATAACAAGGGAAGGAATCCAGAGTATCTTCGACTCATTGAGAAGCAAAAAGTCAGTGGGAATAGTTGAAGTACCTAACATCGTACCCAAGAACTTGCCCCCAATGGCAATAGATATATACACGGTCCTGTTTAACAACGCGTTGAATAATGCATATTATCCCGCGCGTTGGAAAACGGCTATCATTCAGCCCATCGCAAAAAAGGGCAAAGACCGCACAAACCCAATGAACATGCGTTCGATAAGTTTACTCCTAAGCATCAGTAAAGTATTTGAAAAAACCATTAACAAAGCTCTGGTAAAATGGGTAGAGGACAACAGCATTATTCCAAATAACCAGTTTGGCTTTAAGGCGGGTCATGAAACCACACATGCCGCAGCTAAACTGGTCTCCGACATACAATGGAATAAATGTAGGAACCAATGCACAGGGGCCTGTCTGATCGACTTGGAGAAAGCCTTTGATACCGCCTGGATCGAAGGGTTGTATTACAAACTGGTCAGATATCGTATACATAAGCCTTTACTATATGTACTTTACGATATGTTAAAGGACAGGAGGTTCGTGGTCAAAAGTGGTAACGTGACCTCTAATAAAACGTATAATATCAAGATTGGCTTGCAACAGGGTGCGGTACTCTCTCCGATTCTTTTTAACATTTACATTAGCGACTTATTAGAAGCACTTCCGCAGGCTATTGCGTACGCAGACGATCTCATAGTTTACAGAACAGCTCCGAAAGTTGCGATCATAAATAGGTTAATACAGCGAGACTTCAACAAAGTGCAGCGCTATTGCAATGACTGGAAACTTAAGATCAACTCCCAGAAATGTGAAGCCATTTTATTTAGAACTCCATTATATAAAGCCACGTACGACACAAGGAAAAACTGGCGAAAGCTAGTTATCGTGGGACCGCATGGAGATAAACTGGAAACCAACAGTTTAGTTAAATACCTGGGCATCTGGCTAGACCAATATCTGTATTTCAACGGACATGTAGAGGCTGCTTTGCTCAACGCGAGGAAAACTTTTGCTATGACAAGGAGGCTATTTCACAGTAGCCAACTTGACAGCAAGGTAAAAGTCATAAGCTACATGACGCTAATCAGGCCAATGCGCATATATGGTTGCCCAGTATGGTTCAACATAGGTCCAAATTTGATGGAAAAGATTCGGGTGTTCGAAAGAAAGTGTCTCAGAAGTTGTCTCAGATTATATCGGACACCGGAATCGGACTATAAAAAGTATTACTCAAATGAGACTTTATATAATGAAGCGTACATAAATAGGGTGGATAATTTTATGATTAAATTAATCAGAGGACATATTGCGAGAGCAATAAGCTCAACCAATGACCTAATTTTCGGGGCCTATTATCCAAACACCTTGTACTATGAGAGCGTGCGTCGCAACGGCTTTGTTCCACCAGAGGCGTTCCTTGACTCGGATATGAAAGGGCTTATACAGGATAGATCCGGAATTCCGCTGATCTATCATGTAAGTAGATCATCTGTAGACGGGCGATTGTGCTACGACCGGGAAGTAGCGCGCACCGAAGAAGAGCTCCTGCGCTTCAGTAGGGCTATCTCCCTCAGAGACCGGGACGATAGTATTAGAGAGCGTCAACAGTTCTGGTGGTTGAATGGCATATAAAGACCTGGATACCAAAGTCGGTATAGAATCATAGTATCATCAGCTAGCTTACATAGACTTAGCTTTTCTAGAATTAGGGTAGTATAAGATTTAAGTTAAGTTAGGTTAAATGCTTTTGCATAAAAAAAAAAAAAGTAGGTAGGTTAAGTAAGTTAAATTTTAAGAAAAAAAAACAAAAAAAAATGGACGAAAGTTTTTCAAATTTTTCTTTGTATTTCAACTAATTATCAGTACTGCCACAAAGTTCTGTCGCCGAAAGGCAAATTATACAAATGTTAAGTAATGTTTAGCTTAGAGCGTCTGCGAGGACCAGTAAGTTATTATATAAGATAATTAAGCTAGAATTTAGGCATTTTTTGTCTAGCCTTTAATTTAGAAATTAAGAATATAAAAAGAAAAAAAAAATGTTTTAAAAATGAAAATGAAAATGAAATCACGCTCACGAACTTTTGTGAAGATGGAACAATGATTGTAATATTTAAAAAAAGCACAAAAAACCGTCTCGGCTATTCACTAACAACTAAAGTACATTAAAACAATATCTTATATCTAACCTAAACTAGCTCATGTAGCTAAATCAAAAATATATATACATACAGTACAAAAAGAGAAAAGGGTGCAAGCAAAAAGAAAATGACTGAAAATGTGAAACGTGATTTGAGCACACGCTGCGGGTAGACGAACGAATTTACGGGTCGTTCGAAACGCGTTGGGTGATTGGCAGAATGCTGATCTTGCGCCTGCAGTGTCGTCGCATGTGCACTGAAACCTTCCGCATGTATCGTAATGACAACCGAATCGATGGACTCGGATCGTGTAGTATAGCGCTACAGTGTGGTAAGTAAGATATATTCCATTAAGTGAAAATGAATATTGTTACGGACCTACCTCGCGTCCGGGGCCCCCCTAACACCCACCAATACCGTTTCGTAAGTTTCCCCTCTCTACGTATAAAAGGAAAACAAATCGCCAAGTAGCTTTTTCTTTTTTTTACACTAATACTCACAAAATGGGGTTTTGAAGTGCCCTTAAATGTCAGAGCACAGTGCGAGCTGATGGAGAGGAAGTGCATAAGGAAAAGAGGTGTCGATGTATATTGGACATCACAACGGCCAGGACACACATGATCAGGCAGAACATTCCACATTCATGTGGTTCGGTTAAAGAATGACTCTCTATGTTTATTTGTGTGCCTAAAGTCCACTTTCAACGTGAACTGATGCGCATTCACAGATTGACGGGTATCGCGGAAAAATGTCTGAAAGAACGGAACACAATCAGCAAGTTCAGTTGAGCAACGACCGCGGTAATACCTATAGAAAAGAGATAGGCATGATACGTTGCGCCTGTGTTCCAACGACGGAATTGATCGACTTACGGCTGGGTCCCCAATAAGTTTCACTGCTCGTTTTTGCACCCTGTCGAGCACGTGTAGTGCAGTTTTGGATGCGCCTGACCAAATATGGGAGTTGAATTCCATTTTTGGACGAATATACGCCTTGTTAATAGTGGCCAGGTTGGATGGAGTGAGCTATCTTTTGGATCTCTTAAGGAACCCAATACATTTAGCTGCACTTTTCGCAGCTTCAAATATGTGGTCATTCCAGTTAAGAGTCGAATTACTTCGAGTGCCAAGGATTGGTAGTTCCTTGGCTTCGTCGATGCAAGTGTCGTTCATAGACAGTATATTTACTTTGGGGCTCACCTTTGACGACAAGAGGCAGCACTGGGTTTTTAGGGCATTAAATTCTACTCGGTTAGATAATCCCCGCTGATATATCTTGCTGAGGTTTGAATTCAATGTATCAAGCATAACTTGCTGGTTGGTAGTGACGTTCGAAGAGTTTGGACGGGAGAGTTCGTATGAGTATGAGAAACTCAACGTGCTATCATCAGCAAACGAGTGAATTGGGTTGTGAGTAATTGACAAGAGGTCATTTATAAAGATGAGGAAGAGAGTGGATGAGAGTACCGAACCCTAGGCAACACCTGCATTAATTTGATGAGAGACAGATTTGACACCATCAAGAACCATTTGGATTGAACGGCCAGAAAGATAGTCTCTTATCTATTAGATCAGGGAATTGTCCATTCCATATGAATGACAAAAGGGCTGGTTGCCAAACTATGTCGAAGGCTTTTGAAATATCCAAGCGACTACCTTGCTTTCACCGAGGTAGTGGATGGAATGGCTCCATTTTTCGGTAAGGTACGCCAATAAATCTCCTGTGGACCTGTTGCTACGAAAATCATATTGGCGGTCATTGAGGAGGTCATTTGATTCCAGATATTTCAAGGTTGACGGTTGATAAGAGATTACATTACCTTGGAGAGAATAGAAGTTAGTGCTATGGGTCGATAAGAAGAAAGCGATGATTTGTCGCCCTTTTTGGGAATTGGCTGAATGTTCGCTGACTTCCATCTATTTGGGAAACGGCCAGTAGAATAAAATAAATGGAAGAGTTTCCGCAGTGGTTTTGCGAGTGAAGAGGAACATCTCTTCAAGAGGATTATGGGAATGCCATCCGGACTAGTGGGTTTGTGTGCGTTTAGCTCTTTGAGTGCGCGGGCAACAGTACGCGTTCGGAAGCGAATCTGGCTCATGGTATGCTGCATATGCTCAAGTTGAGGTGGAACTGATGTGGTATCAGGCAGCGTTGAGTGTTGGCTGCAAAATGTGTAGCAAGTACATTCGCCTTCTCTATTGCAGTGGTGACTGGTTTGTCAACGACTATAAGCGATGGAATGGATGAAGAGACTGAGTTTTGAATGTTTTTCACGAATGCCCAGAAGTTGCTGCTACCTGTGAGAGAGTATAGTATTTTTTGTCTCACTCTCTGGTCATGCAAGAATTTGGCGCGTTGAATATACGCATTGCAGTCATTCGTAGCTCTTTTAAATCTTTCCGTTTTTCCTCAGTAGTGTTTGATTTATACAATCGGAAGCTTAGCTCTTTAGTCTTAATGGCTTCTCTGCACCCGGAAGCGAAACACATATTTCTCTTGGATTTGATACTCTGTGTGGAATAAAGGTCTGCATGACAAGTAGAATCGTGTTTGTCAATGTGTCCGCTATAGAGTCAACATCGTTATGGAGGAAAAATAACGACCAATTTAACCTCCCAAAAAAGTCGTTTAGACTTTCCCGGTTGGATTTCTCGTAGAACCATACTGTTCTTTTGGGAGCTTTCTCATTGACTTACTGTTGGTTAGAGGAAATTTAGCTGACACGACACAATGGTCTGAAGTGCCCAAGGGCGAAGAAACTTCAATTGTGTATTTGTTTGGGTGAGAGGCGAGAAACAGGTCCAGTGTGTTGGCGAAATGACCATATATATCTAGTACCCGTGTTGGTTCATTGACAAGTTAAGTAAAGCTATTTGAATCAGCAAAAAGCTGGACATATTGACCTTCAGGTGTTGTTGTTCCGGAGTGTTGAAGCCACTGAGAGTTATGCACATTAAAATCACCCGCAATAACGATTTCAGTGTGCGGATATAGGGTCAAGATCCAATCGATAGAATCAGACAAAGCATCAAATTCGTTAAAGGATGCATTTCTATCCAAGTTTGGGCTTCTGTAAAGAAATCAGTAATGTATGATATGCTTACGATCGTGTAGTTTTAGCCAAGAGAAATTAAATTCTGGGTTGGTACAGAGTCCATATTGTGGCAGAAGCTGATAAGCAATATCATTTCGTATGTATGTGGCTATACCACGATGCGGAAAGAACAGTGGCACTAAGTTATGTCCAGGTAGATTAAAATTGGAAATATCTGTATTAGTAATTACCTGGGTTTCACTAAGTGCAAGGATAGTTTCTGGCTAGAAACATGGGCATACACAGAAGAGAAATTGCATCTCAAGCTGCAAATGTTACACAAATCAACGCGAAATACCCGTTCCATTGGAACGGCCCTACACAGAAAACCAATACCGCCTCGGGAAAGGATACAAGTCGGGTCCAGCAATAGATAAGCGAAAGCAACTACTACAGGTGTTATGCCCTTGTAGTAGGTGGCCCACTAGATCCGTGCCGAAATCCAGATCACATCCCTTCGATGTTGAACATTATGCCACTTATACACAAAAAACTCTCCAAAGATTATTAATCAATCGAGAGTATCGATGCCTGAGGACGCAAACAGAGGTGCGAAAATAAGGAAAACAGACACAAGGGATGGAAAGGGTAGAGGGTTTTCCCGCACTTGCGTGTATATTCTCGCACTTTTCACAGCACTAAGAGATCCGTTTATTTGCATAGGATCGCACAGAAAACTTTGCACTGCATTCGGACGCGTGTGTGAAGATCCGTTTGTTTGTTTAGGATCCCACAGTAAAATTTCGCGCACGAACCGATAGTGCAATTGGGTATCTTATGTGTATCTAAGATTCCCAAAACGGATTGTACAATTGATCCGATGGTACGGTCCACGAGACCGAAGCGCACGTGCTGTCTCGTTGGCGGTTTTAAATCGACTGATGACTAATTTGCATAAACTATTTTGTGCAAATTCTACTTGGTAGAAAAATAATAAAAAACGCCGTTGGCGCCGAATAAAAAAATAAAACGTCAATGGCAATGATAATAAAAGATTCATTCGACGTTAAACGACGAACTAAAAGCCAGCTTTTCTTCGAACAGACGAACAATTGAAAATCAATGGAATTACAAAAAGTGTTGATGACATATCGGAGGCTGCGACAGCAATAATAACCGTATCGGAAAACATAACTCAGTCAGTTGTTGGGTATACCGTAAACCCAGTACAGGGCAATGCAATAGTAACTACACATGTCATTGCGAATAATACAACATCAAGGCCGCAATTGCGAAAGCCACGAGTTCGAAAACGTTCAAATCTCTGGATACAAATTGACAACAGGGAGCTGAACAGGGGAGCACCACGCTCAACGCACCCTGCAACCTGTCAGCCGCTGAAACCCTCAGCAGGAAGTACAACCACCGATTCAAGATAAAAACAAGTAAGTCCCCTAATTTACCCTAGAATATATTACAATGTATATACCATTAAAAATAATTTAAATATATAAACTATATTAAATTAAATTGTTAATATAACATAACAAAATTAAATGTTTAAAACGGAGGAAGTTAGAGTCGCCAATACAGACTAATTTTGTTTTTATTTTTGTTTTTAATGTAATTGACTTCTCTTACAAATTTATTGTCAGAGTAAATTCTATTTATTTAATTTATTTAGTTCAATTTATTTTCAATATTGTTGTGAAACTAATTTATATTGTAATTTTCCTGTTTCCATTTTGTTTACCTGATGACGATCAAATACAATGATCGAAACGTCGTTTTTTAATATAATGTGAGAAAATTAAATTACATTAAAAACAGAAATAAAAACAAAATTAGTCTGTATTGGCGACTCTAACTTCCTCCGTTTTAAACTTATATAATAACAGACGATTTTAACTTTACAATACACAAAATTAAATGTTATTGTAATGTACTGTTACAGATCTCGCGTCCATGTCCTCGCCTTACACTCACTAATTCCCGCAAATTTCCCCCCTTTGCATGTAAAGGGAAGAAATATCGTGAAGTAGCTAATTTGCATAAACTACTTTATGTCAATTCTACTTGGCAGAAAAAAATTATAAAAACGGCGTTGGCGCCGAATAAAAACTAAACATCAACGGCGAAAATAAAAATTAATTCATTCGACGTAAAACTATAGACACATACCATGACCAGTCACCTTCACCTGAAAGGAACGACACTTACCATGCCCCCATCTCATCAAATAGGCAAACAATGTTAAAAAACAATCCATTCTACTATTGGGAGGATGAACAGGATCCCCCAGAGGAAACAAATAGGGTTTCAGATAGGACCCACGAGGATACACGCCAAAACCCCCAGAAATCGAGACACAGACAAAATAGGCCTGTAAACGATGCGTCTCAGGTAGTGGGGACAAGGATAGGAACACTAACACTAGGTTCCCAGAACGACCTCACCCTGTTACACGCACCCAATCTGGGAAAAACCCGTTTAGGCCAGAAACACCACCACATTCTTCTAGAAGAAAACTCAAGAAGCCTGAGGTACCACGACACCTTCAGAGAGAGGGAGGTGATGATCACAGTGACTCATCTAGTCAAGGCAGGGATAAGCGTGCACCATACCCATGGATTGCACGCATGACATGCAGCTTCTGCAATAGGAAAGGGCATTTATAAGATGAATGCCTTCGACGCCGGAACACACCGTTGTGTACGTAATGTGATCGATATGGGCACGATGCCCAAGACTGTCGTGCACAAAGTACAGATATTCCTGAACCTCCACGACCAAGGTCGCAGAACCAACGGAAGTCACACGTGAATATCTCAAACCAAGGGCAACGATTATCCACTTCGAAACAAGCCACAGGGTCGAATCGTAGAGTGGACAGCATTCGATGTTGTTGTGAGTTTTGTGGCCGAAAGGGTCACACATGTGACGAGTGTCATTACAAGGCAATGTGGGTACAATCCCAAAAGCCAACAGATGTACCCAAAGTGGTTAAGTCTGTGCTCCGCGACCACACCCCACCGACCTGCACGGTCAATACTGAATGGCAGACAGTCCAAAGAAAAAAAAATTTCGAAGGAATATAAGCAGCCACGCGACAAAGGCGGTCAACAGACACGAGGCAAGAGGAGTACTAGTTCGAGCAGTACTGAACATTCGGAGGCTCGAAAACAGAAACAACGCAGTAAACCCGGGTTGAACAGTAGCCAGTCGAACTCAACTGCTACGGACGCGTCAGAAACTCCAAAGCAAGGACAACTGCGACAGAGGAACGGTCAATGGTGCACATTTTGCAGGCGACACAACCACACGACGACAATATGTCGACAAAAAGCAAAAGGGGAGAAGTCGGAAAACTCCCAGAGGTCGGGTCGGAATCTCCCAACCCGACCGAACTAAAGCCACCAATTAATGAAACCTGTCCTCAACTCCAACCAACGAAAGTTCCAATTGTCGAGCTCCCATTAGACATCGGTTGTAGAAGCATTACACGTCTAATAGTGGACGCAGGTGCGGAGATCAGCCTTATTAAGCTGGAGGCACTCCAGTATGGAACCACATTGGACAGAAAAAAAGCGACTACCCTCCAAACGCTTTTTGGAAAGGGAAAGTCTAGGGGATATTCAAATTACCCCAACAAATCTCCTGGAGTTTTCAGGTGATAGACTCCCTATTTGCTGATAAATGGGTTGTTAGGGAACGACTCCTTGTCTAGGAACTGTAAAGTTAATGGACCCGGAAACTGTTTGGAATTCTCCCATACAAAATTCGGTAAGCTTTTCCATTGAATTTACAAAAGACAGGAAGCGGATGTCAAGACACAAGGCAACCAGTCGGCAACCCATACCAAGGGGGTCCAAAGAGGTCCAGACCGCTGTCGGAAGTATACCGGATACCCTACCCAAACAGGGGAAAGGCGGGGAAAACTTGTCAGACTCCAAGTACTCCAACCCCATATTGATATCTGACAAATCAAAGAAAGCAAACGAAGAAGAAGCAGTGGTGGAACACTCACTGCCAAACCCTTCGCAGGTAGACATATTTCTGAAAAGACCGGCGATAATACCGGCACGTTCACGAAAAATGCTTAGTCTTCCAATGAAAATCCGGGAAGAGATAATGCTAGTACCTGAAGCAGTACAATCAGGGATTTTCATATCCAATTGTATTGTAGGGAAGGCGAACAGTGCCCAAGTAGAGGTACTCAATATCGCAAATATATTAACCAAGTAATAAAAAAATAATCTAGCGTAAATACAATTAGAACAAAGTAAAAGATATTAAAGCAAAATAATAATAAAAATCTAGTATAATTTAATTAAGTATAGAACAAAGTAAAAGTAATTAAAACAAAGTGATGAAAAAAGATCTAGTGTAATCAAAAATAGAACAAAGTAAAAGAAATTAAAACTAAATAGTAAAAAAAAAAAAATCTAGTGTAAATAGAAAGCGAAAGCCGGTTTTCAGGCACTACGCAGGTTCCAATAGTTTGCATGAGAACACTAATGACAATGGACTACGAGTCATGGAACTGGCAGCATCAAAAAACTTGGTCGTTGCAAGTATCAGGTTTCCGCGTAAACATATCCACAAAGCCACCTGGGCATCACGTTATGGAGCCACTCGCAACCAAATTGACCACGTGTTGATAGATCGCCACCCCTCAAGGTTGATGACGGTACGAACGTTCCGAGATGCCAACGTCGACTCGGATCACTATCTTATTGGTACAGTTTTCCGAGCGCGGATTGCCTTAGGGAGACGTATTACATCCGCGGATCAGGTTCGAATCAAGACGGCTGCCTTACGCAATGAGAGTACCAGTAACACCTTTGGTCATGCGCTAAGACTCGCCCTCGAAGAGCTCGACGGAGGGGGAGTAAGTCCCCCGGGACAGAATGCCGGGCGTAGAAAATAAATGGACAGGCCTTAAGAATATTGTCATTAGTAATACCAACTCCATCTTTGGCTGTAGTCGTAGAGATCGGAGCGACTGGTTTGATGATGACTGCAAACTAGCCACTGAACGTAAGAATGCTGCATACCGGGCAATGCAGCAGTCTCATAGGACGCGGGTACGCGAAGAGAAATACAAAGAGTTCAGAAGATCTGAAACAGGCTTGACAGACAAAAGAAAAGTACATGGGAAAAAAACATTGTCTGTGAAATAGAGAAAAGTAGAAAGTGAAGTCCGCACCAGACGCGGAAGTTCTACCAAATAATCCACAGTACGACGCGGTATACACCACGCTGCACTTACTGCAAGGATAAAGAGGGTAATATGATCACTGATCCTGAAGGCATTCTGGAGCGATGGGAAGTGCACTTCAATGAATTGCTAAATGGTCAGCTCACAGAACAATTGAAGGTTCCACCAATGCAAGATCAAGACCAAATGCTGCCGCCACTACGCATTGAGGAAACATTAAAAGCCATAAGACAGCTCAAATCAAATAAAGCTCCTGGAGCTGATGGCATACCAGCTGAGCTGATCAAATACGGCGGGACAGTGTTACATCACGCAGTTCATGAGATCGTGGTGCACGTATGGGAGCAAGAGAAGATGTCGGAAGATTGACGTCGCGGTATAATTTGCGCCATACATAAGAAGGGATATATCACACTGTGCGGCAATTATAAAGGTATAACATTGCTGAGTACCGCCTATAAGATACTCTCCACTATCCTACAAGACCGGATAGCCACATACGCTAAAGCCATCATTGGTCAATATCAGTGTGGCTTCATCCCAGGAAAATCAGCAATCGATCAGATATTCACCCTTAGGCAGGCGATGGAAAAATGCCAGGAATTTTAGATTCCATTATATTGTAGCGAGCTTAGGGTTCGCTGGATTGATTATTTTTAATAAATAAGAGCCGTTTAATCGATTTTGAATTAATGTAACACTTTATTAATCCTTTAATAACAACTGTTACTTTTACCGTACACTTAACGATTTCTTGAGTTATCGCTTCCGTACTTATCGCGTCCTTGACTGCTTACTTCTTACATCTAACTTTTACTTCTCCGTGCGACGTATTTATACCGTTTCCTCATTCTGATTCGGCGTTTCGTTTCCGTCCGTTCCATAGCCTCGAATTTTCTACTGTTCATAGTCTCGAGCGTTTCCTTAGGTGGTTGACCATGAGGTTAGGTGGTGAAGCATACCACCAGATAAGTGACATCGCGCCCGCAACGTTCCTGGAACTTGAGCAGCGCCTAAAGAACGCTTTCCAGCCGAAAGTGTCCTACGAAGAGTTATGTGCACAGCTCTCTGTAATGCGACAACTCCCCGTGAAAGATGTCACCGGCTTTGTTTTCCGCGTGAAGCAGGCCATTGTGCGTTGCAGTGAGATGGCGGAGCATTTCTACGGGCAGGCAAGCGGAGCCATCTTTGCTATCTAAAACGAACGGATGGCGAAGTCCGTGATAATGAGTTGTGTTAGAGAGGACTACTACCGATCTTCTGCCTATCGGAGATGCTCCTCTCAATGACATATTAACGCTGGTCATCAAAATGGAACAATCCCAAGAGGAGATGTTACGCAAATGCGATTTGTCTGCCATGGGAGGCTCGGCTGGGATTGGGGACTGCACGACACCCACGCAAGTTTACACAGTTTCCAACCCTAACCATTGTTCAGCATAGATGACCACTCTACAGGAATAACAGTCAAACTAAATTTATGGTGGGATAATTGACCCTACTCACACACAGATAAACAAATCGCAGTATTCACACGAAGCGCATTACAGTTACCCACCCCTATTAATGCACCTGTACGTGTTTCGCCTCAACTTTGCAGAGGGCCATTGGACACCAGAATGACTTCTGCAAACCAAAATCAGGATTCACAGGAACTGCTTCACGGGCAATACCGACCTGCGGGTGGGGTGTGTCAATCCACTGAGGACATTTATGGTAGGCCAATCGACGCTACCCAGACTGCAGGTGAACTCCAGTATGGACTGGCCACACCTGTAAGTCATCCCCAGCCTGTGACTACCACACCCGTCCCAACCATAAAGCGAGTTTCCACCAGTAGGATCTGCATCCGCGGTACCATAATCGGATGTGGCCAATACTACCAAAATCTACCCACACAGGTCCAAGGCGCTCGTCAGTCGCACCCACTGGTTGCACGCATGACATGCAGCTTTTGCAATAAGAGGGGGCACTTATACGAGGAGTGCCTAAGAAGGCAAAATACCCCATTTTGTGGGGACTGCAAAGAGATTAGGGCACGACATAAAGAATTGCTGCGCACATTATGCAACACCAAAATGCAATCCCAGACCACCACCTCAGAATAGACCACCACCACAGAATAGGCCACAACGCCAGCAAAGGGAGTTCCAAAAGAAAGCACATCCGGGACCACACCAACCTCTACCTCTAAGAACCCAGCAACATCAACAGCATTCGAAGTTGCTGCAAGTTTTGTGGACGTAAAGGCCACACGTGGGACAAGTGCGGATACAGGATGGGGTGGAAAAAATACGAAATTCCCCAGCAATACCCACCCCAACACACACCCAAGCTGCCACGACTACATATCAACGCCAGAGGCCACAGACCTGCACGGTCAATCAATTGTGGCAGGAGGTCATAAGAAAAAATTCCAAGGGCCACGGAGGCACCCCCGGCAAAGGCGGCAAACGCCGGAAGCCTCGGCCACAGCAGCGTCGGCTGAATGAAGGCCATACCGACTCTAGCTCTTCCAGTTCCGAGCCCTCGAACTCTCAAAAGAAGGACGGAGTTGATGCGATGGACGGTGGCAAACGCCGAATGCCCGGCCACAACACCGTCGGTCCACAGCAGACGAAGGCCTCTCCAGCTCTGCCAGTTCTGAGCCCTCTCAAAAGCAGACCAAAGGCACACTCTCGGGCTCAAGGCGGGCCGAAGCCGTTCTAGCTCTGCTAGCTCGGAGTCTACAGAGGCTCCAAGGCAGAGTGGATTTCCCAATCAAAACGGGATAGGTTCAGATTTTGCGGTCGATGCAACCATGTGGTGGTAGAATGTCGGCAAAAATCAAAATGGGGGTGATTGGAAAACTCCCAAAGGTCGCAACTCAGCCAAAGCTGTTCTCGGCTTTCACCGACCAAAGTCCCGATTGTCCAATTTCCTTTGGACATTAGCCGCGGAAACACGATGCGCCTAATCGTGGACAATGGCGCTGAGATCAGCCTCTTAAAGCTGAAGGCATTCCACCCGGATGGGAGTGGATGTCCAAAAATCCATGACACTTCAGACGCTTTGTAAAAAGGGAAATGCAGGAAGTGCTGCTATGGAAGTTTCAAGTTACAGCAGGAGATTCCCTGTAGCTTACAAATAATGGACTCATTGCCGGGATAGTTGGAAGACGGACTGTTGGGTAGAGACTTTCTGTCAAAAAATTGCAAGATTGGTGGGCCGGGTGGTTGTTTGGAATTTTGCCACTCACTCCAAATAATTCCATACAATAGAAACCTTTAAAAAAACAGAAACTTTTTATTCGGTAATTATTTCTTATTCGAATAACTAATCGATGAGAAATACCGAACGACCCCAGATTGAGTTTGTTATGCTTATCTACATTTCCGATGATCTGACTGGACAACTTCTTATCCACGGTGTTGACGCAAATGACGATAGTTACCTTTATCTGTTGAATGGTATTAGGCTTACACCTGTGACTTGAAATATTCTAATAAGGTCTAATCTCATAATATTGATGGTCGTTTGTGATTGTCGTTTCAGGATATAATGTGTTCAAGAACTTCCCGCACACATCTTGTTGAAACAACATCTCGGCCAAAACCGTTCTATCCAGTTCCGACTACAAAGACTCATTTATCATGTCACGGTAGCATTCATGTTAACGGAGTTGTTTTCGAACACGTACGATGGTGCCGTCGGCCCAAAAACCTTACCAGCAATGAAACTGTGTAGATGCATAGACTTCTATCCATGGATTGGATTATCAAGCGCCAAAGTTGTGACAATTCTGCTGGTAAACAAATCCATTAACGAGGAATTGAGCCACATAAGGATTTTTCTTTGAACCGTTTTTGTAATACCTTATGTGATATTCCATATTTCAATTTGCCAATACTTCAATTGTGCAAAAATCAACAAAAAAAAAAAAAAACACGTCGTCTCAACGTTGTCCCTAATTCCCATTGTATACCTCTAATATGAAATTGACGTATTATAAAAATAAATACTCAAACACTTCCGTGAAAAATCAACAACACCGCGGCCAGATTATTTGTATAATTGCTTCGCAAAATGTAAACGCAATATTGGAACACTTCACATGGCCTCACTAAAATAAATATATTGTATACGTTAGAATTTTTAATATTGAGATTTAAGACTACAAGTGGTATTTTGAAACGAGAACAAATATGTGTGTTTAATTATTGTTTTAATATATTTACGTTATGCTATCACTGATGTGTTTAGTTGTTTCACTGTTTATCAAGACTTGATTGAGTATTGTTTTATTTTGTTATTTTTATGATAGTTCCGTTTTAATTAAATTTAGTTATGTGTTTTAAATAAATTTTATTACTGTGATAAACTAATAAAACTTATTCAATTAAAAGACACTCGGTTTTATTAGAACAGCAATGAAGAGTTTGATATAGTATTTTAAACTCAACGAACATCGATACATTGTATTCATATTTTTCTCACAGTCATTGTGTTATAATCCTGGGGCACCACCAAGCCTCCGTGCCTCCGGAAAGGTGGACGTGTATCTGTAATCCTTCTGGATAATCCAAAGAATGCGCCGACCACACACAACTAATCACACAATAATACAAGGTGGCGCACAATTAATCGTCCAATTTTGTTTTTGAATTACTTTTTTACTAAATAAAAAAAAAAAATGATTTTGAGTGATGGAAATCTTTATTTGGACCTTCCCACCTCACGTTTAACTAAATTCCATCACAAGTTATCGGAGTTCGATTACCAAATAGAATACAAACCCGGCAAATATAACACCAATGCGGATACCTTGAGTCGCATCCCGCAAAATTGTAATGAGACTCCTACACTACAAAGGTGCAATGGAGTAACACGCGCCCAAGCAAAGAAGCTTAGGGAAGTCAAAAAGATGACGAGTCGTCTCTCCCAGAGAATCCCATTCTTACCTACACGAAAAAAGATTGAGATAATAAAAACCTGACGAAATCCAGTTACTGCTGTGGGATTATCATGATCCTCCTTTGAGTGGACATCAAGGAGTGATAAAGACGTACAACAAAATACGTAGGAACTTTTGGTGGAAGAAAATGTTTAACCATGAAGTCTTCCCCAAACCTACGTACGCCCATGACATTGCAAAGAGGCCCGTCGACAAAGTATATTTAGATATAGTCCGGCATCTTGACCGAACTCCAACAGGCAATAACTATATACTTACTTTTCAAGACAATCTGTCTAAGTATATAGATTGCTATGCCTTACCCGATGCGGAGGCAGAAAGGGTGGCCACGGTTTTCTTTGACCAAATAGTTGCTCGGTATGGTGCTCTGAAGCAACTGGTCACCGATCAGGGAAGGAAATTCCTAAGCAGCTTGTTTAAAAGCGTGTGCAAGCTGCTCCGTATCAAGAAATTTGCATTTTGACTGCATTCCGGCAACACTAGTTGGCACGTAGTCAGTAAACTGTTGAAATCCAAACTGCTGTCATGTAACATAAAGCTCCGTGTCTATAGAACCATAATCATGCCGATTGCTCTATACGGATGCGAAACCTGGGCTCTCATAAAACGGGAAGAAAACAAATCCCGCGTATTCGAGAATAAAGTTCTAAGGCGTATCTTTGGCGGTAAATATGAGGAGGAGTCAGGACAATGAAGGAAACTTCACAACCACGAATTGGAAGAGCTATACCGCAAACCTACATTAGTGAGAGTAATCAAGTCGCGAAGATTAAGATGGGCCGGACACGTAGCGTGAATGGGCACCGGTAGGACCGTGCATAGAATTTTTGACGGTAAGTCAACGGGAAAGAAACCGACAAGACGGCCGCAAGATGGGAGAACAATGTTTGGTAGGACCTCGAGGAGATCGGATCGGCTGGTTGAACGTGGAAGTAGAGTGCACGGGACAGGAAACAATGGAGAAAAAAGGTCAGCAAATGGAGGAGGACAGAGGACGCCCCTCCCCCTACAATTTTAATATGTATGGGGCAAACAATTCGTTCGCTTCTCTTGCATCCTCAGAGTCTGAGGATGAAGAAGAGGAAATTACTGAATTGGAGGCGAAACTTGCGATGGCAAGAGCCCGTCTAGAAGAGAGACGCCGAAAGAAAAAAATAGCGGCACTCGAAAAAGAAAAAGACACCGAACAACAACAAAAGCCGAAGCCAAAAGTCGGCCAACAGCAACAGCAACAGCAACATCAACATCAACAGCAACAATGAACACAAAATCGACCACAGCAAGCAACACAACAGCGGCAAAGCAACAATAACAACCAAAAAATAAAGATGCCACCAATCAACACCATAGATATTGAGTGTAAGGAATTGGTAAGTCTTTGTAAGCTAGTGATAGGAAACAATTTTAAACAAATAAATAAAATATTCAGGAGAAATAATCAAAATGAGATTCAGTGTCTCCAAATCCCACGTACTCAGGTAAACAAGCAGCTGCTAACCAACATTGGCATAGATGCAGAGAACGCTATCCTCAATAGTGAGCTCTTCGTGATCGAAGATCCTTTGGAAAAGGTGAACGCTGTGGGAGCTGTCTTTCAGGAAATGTACAAGGTGAATGAAAGCATTCACCGAAATCACGACCTGGAGGACAGAGTTCTACTCAATCTCCTGCACCTCCGGAATGAAATTTCACTTTGGCAATCGGAGAATCCGGGTTTTACCGAATTCAGTGAAGATAATCTGTCAATTGACATTAATGCCAATGGTGTAGTGGCTAATGGCCTTCTAATAACAAGGGAAGGAATCCAGAGTATCTTCGACTCATTAAGAAGCAAAAAGTCAGTGGGAACAGATGGAGTACCTAACATCGTACCCAAGAACCTGCCCCCAATGGCAATAGATATATACACGGTCCTGTTTAACAACGCGTTGAATAATGCATATTATCCCACGCGTTGGAAAACGGCTATCATTCAGCCCATCGCAAAAAAGGGCAAAGACTGCACAAACCCAATGAACATGCGTTCGATAAGTTTACTCCCAAGCATCAGTAAAGTATTTGAAAAAACCATCAACAAAGCTCTGGTAAAATGGGTAGACGACAACAGCATTATTCCAAATAACCAGTTTGGCTTTAGGGTGGGTCATGAAACCACACATGCCGCAGCTAAACTGGTCTCCGACATACAATGGAATAAATGTAGGAACCAATGCACAGGTGCCTGTCTGATCGACTTGGAGAAAGCCTTTGATACCGTCTGGATCGAAGGGTTGTATTACAAACTGGTCAGACATGGCATACATAAGCCTTTACTATATGTACTTTACGATATGTTAAAGAACAGGAGGTTCGTGGTCAAAAGTGGTAATGTGACCTCTAATAAAACGTATAATATCAAGAATGGCCTGCAACAGGGCGCGGTACTCTCTCCGATTCTTTTTAACATTTACATTAGCGACTTATTAGATGCACTTCCGCAGGCTATTGCGTACGCAGACGATCTCATAATTTACAGAACAGCTCCGAAAGTTGCGATCATAAATAGGTTAATACAGCGAGACTTCAATAAAGTGCAGCGCTATTGCAATGACTGGAAACTTAAGATCAACTTCCAGAAATGTGAAGCCATTTTATTTAGAACTCCATTATATAAAGCCACGTACGACACAAGGAAAAACAGGCGAAAGCTAGTTATCGTGGGACCGCATGGAGATAAACTGGAAACCAAGAGTTTAGTAAAATACCTGGGCATCTGGCTAGACCAATATCTGTATTTCAACAGACATGTAGAGGCTGCTTTGCTCAAAGCGAGAAAAACGTTTGCTATGACAAGGAGGCTATTTCACAGTAGCCAACTTGACAGCAAGGTAAAAGTCATATGCTACATGACGCTAATCAGGCCAATGCGCATATATGGTTGCCCAGTATGGTTCAACATAGGTCCAAATTTGATGGAAAAGATTCGGGTGTTCGAAAGAAAGTGTCTCAGAAGTTGTCTCAGATTATATCGGACACCGGAATCGGACTATAAAAAGTATTACTCAAATGAGACTTTATATAATGAAGCGTACATAAATAGGGTGGATAATTTTATGATTAAATTAATCAGAGGACATATTGCGACAGCAACAAGCTCGTCCAATGACCTAATTTTCGGGGCCTATTATCCAAACACCTTGTACTATGAGAGCGTGCGTCGCAACGGCTTTGTTCCACCAGAGGCGTTCCTTGACTTGGATATGAAAGGGCTTATACAGGATAGATCCGGAATTCCACTGATCTATCATGTAAGTAGATCATCTGTAGACGGGCGATTGTGCTACGACCGGGAAGTAGCGCGCACCGAAGAAGAGCTCCTGCGCTTCAGTAGGGCTATCTCCCTCAGAGACCGGGCCGATAGTATTAGAGAGCGTCAACAGTTCTGGTGGTTGAATGGCATATAAAGACCTGGATACCAAAGTCGGTATAGAATCATAGTATCATCAGCTAGCTTACATAGACTTAGCTTTTCTAGAATTAGGGTAGTATAAGATTTAAGTTAAGTTAGGTTAAATGCTTTTGCATAAAAAAAAAAAAAGTAGGTAGGTTAAGTAAGTTAAATTTTAAGAAATAAAAAACAAAAAAAAATTGACGAAAGTTTTTCAAGTTTTTCTTTGTATTTCAACTAATTATCAGTACTGCCACAAAGTTCTGTCGCCGAAAGGCAAATTATACAAATGTTAAGTAATGTTTAGCTTAGAGCGTCTGCGAAGGACCAGTAAGTTATTATATAAGATAATTAAGCTAGAATTTAAGCATTTTTTGTCTAGCCTTTAATTTAGAAATTAAGAATATAAAGAGAAAAATAAAAAATGTAAAAAAAAAAAAAAAAAAAAATGGCGGAGTCGAGTCGGTGAGGTCATGAATGACACTTGGGTCCAGCGGGATTGTTTGTAGGTTTTTTACAGTCTCATATCGCTTGTATTAAGCTAAATATATGAAGGTTCTGCCCTCACCAAATTCAAATTCTTATTTGACCACCCAATCGACTTATATATTAATTAAAAAAATAACTATACGTGGAACGTCGAAAGGCAAAACAAACATTCTATTATTGTATAATTCAGAGCGCTTACAAAAAGCCAGTAAGTTAATATAAGAACAATATTTGTTAAATAGTATTTAGCATTTAGTTCCTAAGTAAAATTTCTAAATTAATTGTGAAATAAATTCGTGTTTTAAACTAAAAAAAAACAAAGAAAATGGAAAGCAGAAGAATAGTTGTTCGAGTGAACATATTGAAAGAGGTGGTTGTTGTATAGACACTTTTGTAAAGCCACCCTCCCATTGTGGATTGCGTTTGAGCTTATCGGTCGAAATGTTTCTTGTGAATGTTATTGGTATAAAACGAGAGCTTACATTCAACTTTCTCAGAGAATGAAATCAAAGTTTTATTGTGGAGTAATCATCTCCACCACGGTACCATAGTTCTTCAGATTTCCATATTTAAGTTCAGTTTAAATTTAAAAGCTCGATGTTTTCTGTAACAACTTTTCTTCCCTTTATTCTCGTTTTATATATTTCGATGAGTAAATTTTTCAGTATATTAAATTACAAGAAGAGAAAGTTCTATAGACATTTCAAGCAAAATAGATTCAAGAATTCATCAACACTGATTCTTAGAATTGCAATTGTATCTTTCTACACTATAGTAGGTGTGTAAGTGTAAACTCGATTTTTTTGTCAAATAAAGCCTTATTGGAAATGATACGAGGGTTGCCTCTTATGTTTCGGGATTTGGCAACCCTAGTGTTGCAATCCGGCAATTGACAGCTCTGTCGTAAAGTTGGACATTTTTGAGGTTATACGCACTCAGAACGTTTTGACATACGAGCGCTATTTGTGTTGTTTACAGTAACTTAAAAGATTCATCTCGGCCCAAAAATGGAATTAAATTGTCAACATTTTCGTGCGATTATTTTTTACAACTTTCGGCGTGGATTAACTCAGCAACAGAGCATGGATGAACTTAATTCAATTTTTGGCGATGAAGCTTCATCAAGGACCAGTGTTTATCGATGGTATGGTGAATTCAATCGTGGTCGTAGTTCACTCCAAGATGGATTTCGTGAAGGTCGTCCAAAATCAGTTGTTGTTCCGAAAACCATTGATGCTGTGCGCGAACTGATATTGGAAGATCGTCATGTGACCTATCGCGAGATTGAGACAACCTTAGGCGTTAGCGGGATCAGCATACATTCAATATTGCATAAACATTTGACTGTCAAAAAAATTTGTTCGCGTTGGATCCCACACAATTTGTCAATCGCCCAAAAAAAAGGCTCGTGTCAATTGGTCGCGGTGCTTCGAAACACGTCTATGACATCGTGACAGGTGATGAATCGTGGATTTACGCGTATGAGCCCGAAAGTAAACAGCAGTCGACTGTCTGGGTGTTTCAAGATGAGCCACATCCAACAAAAGTTGTTCGCGCACGAACCACTTCCAAGCAAATGGTCGCCTGTTTTTTCGGAAAAACTGGACATGTCGCAACCGTACCACTAGAACAACGCAGAACAGTCAATTCTGAGTGGTACGCAGCCATTTGTTTGCCAGTTGTCTTCCAAGAAATCAGGAAAACCAACCGCCGAAGACGGATCACTCTTCACCACGACAATGCGAGCTCTCACACATCGGCTGCGACAACTGCATTTTTGAGCACCCAAAACATCGATTTGATGGGTCATCCGCCGTATAGTCCTGACTTGGCACCGAATGACTTTTTTTTATTCCCGTACGTAAAAAACAAACTGAGAGGTCAACGTTTTTCGACACCTGAAGAAGCGGTTGCTGCATTCAGAATGTATGTTTTGGAGATACCTTAATCAGAGTGGCAAAAGTGCTTCGACAATTGGTTCAAACGCATGCAAAAGTATATAGATCTTCATGGGGAATATTTTGAAAAACAATAAAGTGATTTTCGATGATCAATATTTGTTTTTGTTCTCTAATCCCGAAATATAAAAGGCAACCCTCGTACTAATACAAAGATTAATAATTGAAATATTCGCCATTGCTAACTATTGTCTTTTGCCATTTATCGGAGTGATAGAAACTTGGTGGTTTCGAAGCAAAATAGTCATCAAGTCATTTTCGCACATCTTCACTTTACTAATTTCGTAAACCACTAGTCTTTCAAATAAGACGCCATTGATCTGAATAAGAGGAAATCAGAAGGAGCTGGATTTTTTAACGTTTGGCTCTGTTTGGCCTGTGTAATATATTGCTATACAACATTTATTATTACATACATAATTGTGTTACTTACGTTGTTTTCCTGGCTTCCGGCTGCTGGTTGATTAGCCCCTAGTGGGCCAAACGGGGTGCCCAGTATGCGGTTTCTGTTCGTCCCAAGGATCACATTAAGTGAAACACTAGTTGTGTCTTGATCGCGGTGCCATCATTTATTTTATTCTTTTGTTTTAACTTAAAATGCAGCGTTACACTTTGGCTGTCTGATTCTAACTAATTTTTCCTCCAAAGGAACACCCTATTTATACCCAAAATCCAAATCAAGATTTTCATACCTTCCCACGGGTCATTTCAGACTTCCAGACAGCCACCCGATGCTAGTCCCAGTCGAAGGCCATGCCAACGACGATGGGAACTGCAACGTCGCAATTTTGCCGCCAGTCATCCTAAGGAGACAACCTTACGTCTACTCTGGCTGTACTTCCACCCCAAGGCTATAGGAACATGTCGATTCACGCTAATGCGAATCTGATTTGCCCATAGCAAATAGCATGGACATGCCTGGGTGAAATTACCTTGAAGGTGATGGGGTGTTAGGTGATTATCAAGGTTATTAGAATTTAAGGATTTGCGTAGCTGCAATTTGCATGTTAGAACATGGGTATAGGACGTGGGAATTGCAGAATTGCAATTTAGGGTATGCGAATGGGAAATGCATGCATCTCAAGGTGATGGGAATTTGATCTGCCTATGGCAAATAGCGTGCAACATTATATGCATTGCAATTTTAGATATGTTTCAAGTTGCATTGTGAGCATTTTGCAAACAGCAATTTGTATGGAATGTTATATGTTTGAACATACGCGTATATGATACCTTGTATATGTATGTAGATATTATTGATTATTGGAATTAAGACTATTGGAACTTTGCGTACAGCATACATGCGTATACATGTCATACATATTAGAGTCTGGGAGTTCTTGAATATTAGAGTATTGGATGTTATATCGGGGTATTGGAATTCTGCGTGTAACACCTCTCTTCAGGAAGGCCATAAGGATGTGTACTATTCACAGGGTTGTATTGGCTATACGAGACTCCCTGTGAATGATTTGGTGGACTGGGCGACGTTTGGTTCGGTAGAGTTTCCCTACTTAGGAATGCTGAAAAAGGGTTGGTAACATGCATGGTCGGTGTAGTGACCATGGTGGAGTTGTGACTTGGATTGAAAACCGTCTCATTGTGACAAGGTAGTAGTTTTGAGCTCTAGTCATGTCTCCTATACCATAAAAACTCCCTTTCTCTAAAATCTCCTTCTGTGCCCTTTCCATTCTGAGGGGCTACGTGGTGACATCGTTGTTATACTCCTTGCCGTGCTTTCCCAGAAACAGACGGGAGAAGAGCTCGGGGTGTCGACGGTGAAAATAAAAGACAAAAGGAGGTTTAGTTGAAACAATCCCGGTAAGGTTTATTCTTATACATTTGAATTTAAAAGTGAGAGTGATTTTTGGATTTGTGATCGGCCAGCGCTTCGGGCTTCGAAGAGAGACTGATTCCGAAATTGAAAAGCACTGCCCTTTTATAGTTTTTGCAGTTGACTTTTGTCAACTATTTAATTGTCGAAATTCCCAGAAACACACATAATGACTTTGTGCGTTTCAATTTGAGTTGTGTTCTGGGAATTTGTTAGAGGCTTTAGTTGGATGGGTTCTGGGAAGGGAAATCATGAAATGCGTTTTGAATTAATTAACGTTTTTGGAAATTGAGTCAATGTATGATGATTTAACTTTTGGTTAAATTCGTTGTACATGTGACTCAATATGGAATTTGGATGTGTTATGTGGAATTGAATCAATGTGCGACAATTGACTTTTGGTTTAATTTATCGCTCATTGATTCAATATGAAATTTGGGATTTGCGTTATTGGATTATGGATAGGATTTTGATGTTATTGGGGATTTGGATAGGAGTTGCGATTTAGGATCGCAACATCATCGAAAGATTCTTCCCCGAACTCCAATAGATGGTTTCGGAAATGATCCTTTCTGATACCGACCATTAAAGCGTGTTTCGCTAACCTCTCGATTTGGGTGGCGAATACGGCACTACTTGCCTGCCCTTGTGATCGCGTCGCCGCCTCCTAGCACAGTGCCACAGTAAGTTTCACACGAGAAACGAGGCCTGTGACGTCTTCTGCCTGGATCGCAGTTTAAAGAGTTATGAGTACAACTCCTCATACGACTCTTGCGGCAAAAACGCGCTGCTCAAACTCTGGAGTCGCTGCTTAAACTCTTCGAAACTTACTGGGGTCCTCATGGATGATCCGGTGGGTTTCTCCGTCCAACCGTATAGGCAACCACCACAGGAAACTCTGTTCCTCCTCCTTGGACAAGCACCTTAAGATTCCTGTATAACTGTTAATGAACATTTGTAGTTCCACAGCTGCTGTAGGACCTTTTTGCCCATCATTACCAACGTTTTTTTTTTGGGAAAAAATGTTGACGAAGAATTTGACAAAAAACTTAATAACCGAATAATATTAGACTATTAAAGTCAAAAAGTAACAAATCATATTATTCCGAAACTCGCGCGGTAATGGTGAAGTTCTAGAAAAGTAGAACAAATATAAATCAGAGATAACTGGTAAGTGATGGCAGATACATAGGGGTGTGTTTAGTTCGATTAGTGGAATTAGTAACCAGTCTGTTGTAGTGCTAATGGATAAAATGAGTCATATATTAATAAACATAAATAAACTAAATATTAACGTATCAAGTGCGCCATACAAGAAATATACTCAAGTTCACACCAAAACAGTAAATTCAATAGATATGTGGTGACCAAAATCTAAACAGTGAAGGCAGTCTAAACAATGCAATTCAAAAAACAATGAAACAAAACAAAACAAAGAATAAACGTAAAAATGTAATTCCAGAAACTAAGTGAAATAAAAACACGCAGCATAAAATACAGTAAAACCTAAAAATAAATGTGCATAATTCAGTGAAGTGCGAAAAATAAAATAATATTCAACTATCATCATCATCATCATCATCATCATCGGCACTACAACCGGGAACCGGTCTTGGCCTTATTTAACAAGTGAGGCTTGTTAAATTTTCCATAATGAATATTCAACTATAAGGAAAAAAATATATCACCTTGGTCTCAAGCGTGAAAAACAAAACTAACAATACATTGCTCGTGAAGTAATTGATATTTAAATTAACATTTAGAGGCAGTGTAATGTCATCATCATCATCGGCAATACAACCGGTATCCGGTCTTGGCCTCATTTAGCAAGTCCTGAGGCTCGTTAAATTTTCCATAATGATTTGTTTTTTTCCGGGCAAGGTCATTAGTCTTGCGCCACAATTTAATTATAATATTGTAATATATTTAAATATTATTATGAGTTAAGTAAATGAGGATTTACTTGGTCGACCGTGGAGCGGTCGCTGCAGCTGCTTCGGTCTTTGCTGCTGGCAGTTTGCGGGGGGCGTTGAGCTTTGTGCTCCCGTGTTCAGCTTGCTGTTGGTTGTTAATTATTTGTCAATATCTACTAGCAAGTCCACTTGCACTTGCAATTGAGCACTTTTTATGTTCGCAGCTGACGTTTAGTTTTTATTCGGTGCCAACGCCGTTTTTTATTATTTTTTTCTGCCAAGTAGAATTTGCACTGTAATGTTAGGCGAGTTCGAGTGCAGGTTACGGAGAAACGGAGTCATGGTTCGTACAGGCACAGCTGGTCGCCTTTGTTTTTTAATTTTAATGAAAACAAACCGGAACGTACCAGCATGAACACGGACGAAGAAAAAAACGCAACAACAAACAAAAGGAAATGTGCCCCGAGAAACGCAACTGTGACGCGATCTAAGCCGCGAAACTAATGATGGAGAAAGAACAGCAAATGTAGGAGGGCTGCGAGCTACCCTCCCCCTCCAACTTTAACTTGTATGAGGCAAATAATGCATTCGCTTCTCTTGTATCGTCAGAGACTGAGGATGAAGAAAAGGAGATAGACGAATTGGAAGCGAAACTTGCCATGACAAGAGCTCGGCTAGAAGAGAGACGCGGGAAGAAAAGTATAGCTGCGCTCGAAGAGTTAAAAGCCACCCAACAACAACAAAAGACGAAGCCAAAAGTCGCCCAACAGCAACAGCAGCAAATCAACAAAAAAATAAAGATGCCACCAATCAACACCATCGATATTGAGTGTTAAGGAATTGGTAAGTCTTTAAAAGCTAATAGGTGACAATTTTTTAATTAAAAGACTGGTAGGCAACAGGCATGCCATTCAAACTTGTTCCGTGGCAGACCACGATCAAATAAAAGAGGTTTTAAAAAGAGCCACCGCGAAATTTTCTCGTTCACACCGAACCAAACAAAGAGCATAACAGTTCTATTAAAGGGCGTCGACCCCGAAGCGGGACCGGAGGTCCTGCTCGAAATTCTTCAAAAGCTGAAACACGAAGATCTCGAGTTTAGCGCGGTAAAACTGTTCACCACAACCAAGGCATGAAGAGAAATCCGTAAGCTACCGTTCTTTTTGGTCCAATTATCACTGAGCAGCAAAATTGGTGGACTAAGGAAAATTACAGCCCTGGATCATCAAACGCTGCCAAAGGTTTGGTCACGCAGCGGCGAACTGTGACATACAGCATGGTAGCGTAAAATGCGGACAGAACCATAAGGCAGAAGAATGCTCAATGGGGTACGCACAAGTTGCGTCCGACGGGAGACACGGCTGCCTTACGCAATGAGAATACCAGTAACACCTTTGGTCATGCGCTAAGACTCACCCTCGAAGAGCTCGACGGAGGGAGAGTAAGTCCTGGGGCCAGAATGCCGGGCGTAGAAGAGAAATGAACACGCCTTAAGAATACTGTCATTAGTACTGCCAACTCCATCTTAGCCAGTAGCCGTAGAGATCGGAGCGACTGGTTTAACGATGGGTGCAAACTAGCGACTGAACGTAAGAATGCTGCATACCGGGGAATGCAGCAGTCTCATTGGATGCGGGTACGCGAAGAGAAACACAAAGAGCTCAAAAGATCTGAAACAGGCTTCACAGATAAAAAAAAAGAAAAAAACCATGTCTCTGAAATAGAGAAAAGTAGAGAGCGAGGTTCGCACCAGGCGAGGAAGTTCTACCAAATACTCAGCAGTATGACGCGGTATACACCACGCTGCACTTACTGTAAGGATAAAGAGGGTAATCTGATCACCGATCCTGAAGGCATTCTGGAGCGATGGGAAGTGCACTTCCATGAATTGGTAAATGGTCAGCTCACAAAAGAATTGGAGGCTCCACCAATGGAAAATCAAGACCAAATGTTGTCGAAACCAAGGATTGAGGAAACAATAAAAGTCCCCGGAGCTGACGGCATACTACCTGAGCTGATCAAACAAGGAGGGACAGCGTTACATCACGCAATGCATGAGATCGTGGTGGTGCACGTATGGGAGCAAGAGGAGATGCCGGAAAATTGGCGTCGTGGTATAATTTACCCCATACATAAGAAGGGACATATCACACTGTGCAGCAACTATAGGGATATAACATTGCTGAGTACCGCCTATAAGATACACTCCATTATCCTACAAAACCGGATATATGTATATGTATCCAATTTGGTTGTACAGGACTCCTTCACCCAGATCGAGCAGGCGACAGAAAAACTGGGACGGCACATTAATGAGGGAAAAACTAAGTAGATGGTGGCAACTTCTGCGAAGTGAAGACCTAACGTTGGTCAAACTATCAGGGTAGTGGAGTACGAATTGGAAGTAGTGCAATCCTTTAACTTCCTTGGGTCAATAGTATCAGCTGACAACAATATGGAAGAAGAGATAGGCGAACGGCTGATCAAATCCAACAAAGCCTAGCATGTCTATCAGAACATCCAAGCTACTACTGTACGAGACCATGGTCTTACCAGTACTCATGTGTGGATCCGAGACCTGGGTGCTCAATAAAAGGCACTCTGAACTCTTAGTCGCGTTCGAGAGGAAGGTCCAAGGAGAATTGTTGACCCCGTATGTGAGGAAGGACGATTCCGGAGACGCTACAACCATGCGTTGTATGCGATTTACCTTGAAGCTAATATTGTAAGAAAAATCAAGCTCGGTAGACTCCAGTGGGTGGGACACCTAACTCGAATGAGCGAAAAGGAGCCTGCCCGGAAAGCCCTTTATGCCAGGATGTATGGAGGGAGACAGCGCGGTAGACCTTGTCTGCGATGGAGGGATGGTGTAGACCAGGACGCCCAGACCATGGGAGTGCCAAATTGGATGACATCGGCTCGAAATCGGGACCGGTGGAGAGATTAGTTAAATAAGGCCAAGACCGGAGGCCGGGTGTAGTTCCGATGATGATAACTCGCACTTGCCCAGTCTAAATAAAAAGTCAACATAAACCCTCTATCCAAAACATCAATCAAAGCTCTTGCCGTGAGTGTAAATTCACTAATAAAAACTGAGAGAAGAGCCACTGTTTTCTACCTGTTGCAAGATGGAAACCCTGATGTACTTCTGGCGGGGGAAACAAAGTTGAATCAGATGCATAAGATAGGACGTAAAAACTACGATATTATACGAAGAAATCGGCCAAACTTCTCCCAAGGGGAGGTATCGCAATCTTTATTAGAAAAGGAATCCATAAAGCTATATATAGTGGAGAAGTGCGCAGGTTCCAGGTGCTGGAAGCCTGTATTGTAAGCATATCCCTTCAGCAAGGAAGGGGTTACGAACGCACAATTCCGCCCAGGTAAGGTTCCAAACCTTCAAGGAACTTACTTACCTTATCCATTACACGTGTCCACAGACACGTGTCCCCAAAGCTCCTAATCAGACCTGTAACAAGGGCATAGGAAGCTGCAACAATGTTGAACCCGACATAAAAAAAAAACAAGGAACTTAATGTTCAAAAACTTTCAGGATCGAGTTCAACGCATCCATACATGGTATTCTGCCCAATTCAAAAGGCAGCTAAAGCATCGCTTCTAAGTAATGCGTCAAATGCAGCAAGCATCGCATACAGATCTCCCATCTTAAACATCTGCACGATGTTTCCAAGGAATTACCATTTTCGGTAGATAGACCGAACAACGGATGCATACGCTGGCAGCTAAATGCAAGAAAGCATATCGCCTATCCGCTGCCAAAATTGTAAACAACCGTAATTACCGCAACAAGATAATTCGGAAGATTTACAAGACCAACGCCAACAAAGGAAATACTCCGGTCCCACGATTCCTTTGTAAGAATTCCACACCCATTAGAAGGATCTAATGGATTTCGGTTGTGTTTACAAAAGGCAAACAACCACGGGCTGTACGCCCGAACAATCATCTCCGTTCTGCGCGCCAGATGTTTTGTGCAAATAAAGGCGGCACGAAATCGACAACCGTCGATCTGAATTTCGATCACCACAACAAGGGTGATGATGAAGATTATAATGATAATGATCATTTGTAAGATTTCTCCTTTTCCAGATACGATAGGAAATTCTTTTTCAGAGATACGTTGGGGGAATTTCCGTTACGGATTTTTTTAGTGAAGAGATACAGTTAGTCTACTGCGAGCATCCGTCTAGAGGAGATAGGCGACATTGAGAAACGAATTGGAGAAGCTAAATTTCACGAACGGAGGTGTTAAGACCGAATTTCCGGGAGGTTTAAGTTATAGACAGTGTCGTCGCGAATTTGTTTGATGTTTTACGAAGTGATCCTCAACAGGACATACGAAGTTTGGGTTATCGGAATTGCGCTGTGTCGTTCGAACATTTAAATTAAGTGCCTTTCGAAAAATGAAGTCGATTTGTGGTGTCGTGGGAGTTGTGGTTTTCGTTCAGTATACTACCCGAACCACTCTTATAAACAAAATATAAATTGTGTACTAGGCGCTTAAGTGTAAGAAAACAAAGGAATTAATAAAGAATAAAAAAAGATTAAATCCGTAAATGACATGCTCGTGTTTTTATTTGTGCCGTTTCCGCTCAGTGTGTTCTTCCTTGTGTGCGTACAGTGTTCGGCGGAACACTCGGTCATCGAACTACGACCAATACAATAGCACCAAAACGTGATTGCGGTTTTTATGCACCATAGGAGCACCAACATAACCTCTTTGTAGCAGAGCTCAAGCCACTCTTTCGATGCTTACAATTGCACCTGAAAAAAAACTTTTTAATTCTAGGTGGAGATATGAGCACCAAGCATAAAAATCGGGGAAATTATATATCTAATACAAAGATGTAAGTTGGCTGCTTGGTTAGATCTGTATCATGTATAATACTGACCTACTAGCTACGCTCCCCAGAGGTAGATCGTTCTTAGATATGTTGTTTATCGACTCACGACTGAGACTACTTAACGCCAACACACGAAATAGAAACTATTTACGGACAATTGAATACAATAGTTATGTGGGGGGTTTCTCTATTCTACATGAGAAACAACCCACAATTCCAACCAACATTTCCACTTAATTTCGACCGCTTTCAGCGCGTCATACTTACCCATTTCCTTTATATGTATTCCCCTGTAAAACATTTCAAACGGACGTATAGCTAAACACATCATCCTTTGCAGATAATGCATAATTGAGTTTAACTACATAAATGTCATACGGCAACTCCATTCTTGCTAACCATGAGTTTCCCATCGGAAATCTCATAATGTCGGTTAGCAACAACAAGTCTAAAAGAACGACGCTGTTGCATCATAGCAAAATAGCTGGGGTAATTTCAGCGTCTTAGAGTCTGGTTCTCACGCGAATTATTTCCCAAACATCAGCGGCGTCCTGTCGACTTTTCCTCAGATCACCCATTCGCTTGGGATCAATTATCTCTCTTTGCAGGGGAGTAACATCCGTTAGGGTTCCCTCTCATTCGTATTTCTTTCCACGGTTCAATGCGCTTTAACTACACCATAGCCGTACCACTGGGTCAGTAGGTCGTGTCAGTAGCTGCATCTGATACCAACACACACAACCAAAGCTACCCCGAGATCACAGCATATCATGTTTTCTGTTCTCTCATTCTTCGTGTCCGTCAACAAAAGTTACTCATACTTTGACGGGCGTGAGGTTGAGAGAGCAGAGGCGTGGTCTCTTTTGGTTGTCCTGTGTGTAGAAAGAAATATGAATTTCAACCCTAATTCACACCAGTCGCTATTTGTATCTGAACCTGGTTGTATCTGCGGATGAGATAGTTCGTTTAGTTCACGTAACAAAAAGCTCAAGGAGTCGTTCGATAGAGTTGGTGTACAGGTAAAGTTTTTTTCGTTCCCGAAGCCTGTTTTGACGGTTCACCTATATTCGCGATTTGCGTACGTCCGACCAGCTGAACAGTCTGGCGTTCCCGTCGCGTACTGCATTCCCTGCTTGACAGAAGTGAAATAGTATATTATAGATATTCTGATTAATCCAGTGAGGCTGTGATTCATGTTGGCAAATACAATTAAGACCCAATTTTTAGCTGTGTAATTAAGTTCAATCGATATTGTGCCATTCACCACCATTTTGCTCGTGTTTTCACAATAAATAAATAGAAATAGCTTTAAATAAATAAAAACGTGTTTTTTTCATTTCTTTCTGCGGATCATCGTTGGGGGATTACAGTGAATCCTGTGCCATACGTTGGCAACCTACTTTTACCCCCACAGTTACCACTGTGCATTCACGGCAATAATAAAGTTTCCGAACGAACTGGCAGATCTAGAGGAATTCGTGATCCCACAACCATACAACTTCAGGGCAATGCGATGGCCACGGTTCACCAGATCATTAACAAGAGAACTTCGTTCGAATGACTTTAATCTGCCAATAAACAGAAACCTGATAAATGACGAAGTCGACAAATGCATTCCACAAATGGACGAAACCGCAAACCGAACATTGGACAAAACAATCCCCAAAGCAGCAGTTACAGATACCGTAAACGTGTACAGAAACACAACAATTAAAAAAACAAAACACTAAAATCAGGAACATTTATTTAGTTTTACGCGGAAATCAAATATCTCTTAGGTCAAGAATTTCTCGGGAAAATCTAAGCGGAATTGTTTACAGTTCTAATGTGAATAACACATTTGCGAGATACAGAAAAAGAATCACATTTAAGTTTAACTAGGCCACAAAAAGTGTTCAAAGTGTGTAATTTAATATACACTGCAGTGTAATTAATTTTGATATTAAATATTGCTTCATACACAATGTTAATTATTCATTCATGTTGTCATCAGTTTTACCTCCAAGGGCTCTTTTTATAACATAAAATTACCTACAGAGTGCAATAAACATGTTGATAAACTACAGGAAGTGAAACAAACGGAAACCGCAAACTTATAAGAACCGTTTCAGTCATTACTTTTGAACTAATCTAGTTCCGGTGGAGCCAGAAATCACATATTGCCTCAGCGGAGTTGAAAGACTTAATATTGTCTTAGATTCGTGCATTTAACCGTAAGTAGTTCAAAAAGTATTGAGTTTTTGTTGGATTAATTGCGTATGTGGGAGTAAGTGTCCTTTGAACCTTGATACCTTTAAGTTATCTTAATCACTCCCTTAACTTCCGTTATGTGTCTGGTGGCATTCGGAACGAATTTCAGTAGAGTAGAAGAAGTAAAATTGAATTTTCCGAATGCGATACTATTTTCAATTTACGCGATCTATATACAATCCTTGAACTGGTGGCAATCATAATTATCATATTATTTTAGTTTGGTCTATCAAGGTTCAATTCTTAGGCATACTCCTCAGAGTCAGGATCTAAAGAGTGCTCGAACAATAGTTTCCGATCTGTAAAGTCCATAAACTAAAGTGAATTTTTCCTTCTGCTAGTGTAATTTGTTGGCGAACATTGTTATCACCTAATTATTCATTCATGTTGTTCTCTCCGTGTTATTAAACATAGGATAACACTCTGTCCAAAAAGTAAGACCAATTTTCAAGTTAAAATGTGTGAGTATACCGATCGTTTCAGAGAGATGTGTTAAATTTCGTGTCATTTCGTATTCATTTGTGAACATTTGAGGGTTTTGTGTACAATAAAAGTGAAATTGGCAATTTTTATATTGCCTAAAATTATTGAGCAAAAAAGTACATTAAATTTCGTGTCCGTATTGAAAATTTAGCTCCAGAAATATTGAGATTGTTGCAGAGTGCCTACATTATTTTATTTTTACACAAAGATTAATGTCTATTGAATTAAAAAGAACCAAAGAAGTTTTACTTAACGGTTTATTACTAAGGGCCGTAATATTGACTTTGACACAGAGATTTATTTATTTTATTTGCCAAAATTGCTTAGTCTTTCGATACATTTTTTTTTGCTTTTCATTTATAACCCTTCCTTCACTTTATAACCCTTATACAAGGTGGCACAAAATTAATCATCCAATTTTGTTATTGAATTACTTTTTTACTAAATAAAAAAACATGATTTTGAGTGATGAAAATCTTTATTTGGACTTTTACAATTTTTTCTGTTAAGTGGAAAAGAATATATCCGTCAAGTGGCTGCCGCCAGTGTTGATAAACATTTGTACCCGTTTTATTGCATTTTCCATGACTTTCCGCAAGATTACCGGTGATAACTGTTCGCTTTCCTGTCGGATATTCTCTTTAAGTGCTGCGATTGTCTGGAGCTTGTTGGCGTAAACTCGCGATTTCAAGTTGTCCCAAAGAAAAAAGTCTGGGATGGTTAAATCGGGCAATTTTGCTTGCCATGCCAAATCGCCAAAACGGGAGATTACGCGATCAGGAAACGCTCCCTTCACAATATCCATTGTGGCTCGTTGTTGTAGATTCACTGGATGCAACCAGCGAAGTCGCAATGGAATGCTGCCTTTGGCAACAATATAACAAATGTCAGCAACTAGCTGGCATAATCGAATTTGGTTGTCAAGGAAACGACATAAACAATCTTTTGCTGACACTTCTTCGTTAACCATTTTAAGCGACACGGTTGCAATATTTTTAATCTCTGTCAATCCAGTTCATCCTAGAAATAAACCAAACCAATTGTCAATAAGATCCAACCCGTGTTATTTATTCCATCGAATGAAGATTATTTGGAGGAGGGTTATTACTGGTACAACAGGCATTCACAGGTAATCTTTTGTCCATTGAAAACGCAAATATTAACAATTGATTCCAGCCCACGGAACCAACGTTGCTGCACGCCAAGAGACCACCGTGTTCCTGACGCAAGCACCCAGCCCACAACACAACAAGAACCCGGTGTTAGTGGAAGGTGTGTTCAACGCTTGTTGGACACACACTCGTGCTGTGTATGTGGTTGTATCGTCCTGTTGAAACCACATGTTCACCAAGCCCCGCTCGTCCAATTCCGGCAGTAAGAAGTCGTTTATCATTGCCCTGTAGCAGTCGCCAGTGACAATGACCGTGTTACTGATGGTGTCCTCAAAAAAATACGGCCCAATTACTTCTCCCGCGTGAAGAACGCACCACACAATGGCTTTGGGTGGATGTAAGGGCTCTTCGTGCACCACACGCGGATTTTCAGTGCCCCAGAAACGAAGATTTTGCTTATTGACGTAACCGCTTAAGTGGAAATGCGCCTCGCCGCTAATGATAATTTTCGACACAAAAAACGTCCTCTTCGTTGTTGAGATTAATGATGGCTTAACAGGAATTCACACGTGACTGACGTTCAGCACATGACTGAATGTTTGCACTTTGTACGGGAACATGTGTAAATCATTCATTAAAATTCGCGGTAGGGTCCGTCTGGCGATGCCCAATTGCGTTGGCCGTCTGGTTGATATTTCTTCGTTCCCAGCGACATCGGCAGCCACAACCACGATATTCTTGGCCGAACGAAGGCCCTGCATGGTCGACTGTGGAGTCGAATAGCTAAGCGCCGAAATCTTTGCCCAATTGGCGTGACACGATTTCCTAATCGACGTCGAAATTCACGCTGCCTAACACTACCGACCGATTATTGGTTAAAAAATCGACGCAATTATTCCACGCTCTTGCGGAGTATAACGCCCAATTGCTTGTCTGTTTGTATACTGCAGCTGTCTAGTTCACAAATGTCAAATATGATTGACGTACGAAGCCATTTACAAAAATTATAACATCTTCCGATAGGGTGATTAATTTTGCTCCACCTTGTATCTAACTTTACAACTAATAACTGGTAACTATTTACAGCTATAGACTACTTGAATTAACATTGCCCATATTGAGTATGTACAAATGTCTATAGCTTGAATGTGTTGATACTGATTGAATGTGTTGTACTCCGCGCCGTGCTTTATCGGAAACTCGAGAGAAGAGCGCGAAGTGTTGTGAGTGAAAATAAAAGAGCAAAAGATTCGTTCTAAATCTTAATAACAAATTTTACTTTTATTTGAATCGAAACTTCAGGGATGGTCGGAATGATGAACACTGGATAAACGGCCAGCGGTTCGGCCTTTGGAATTTTACTGCTGGTGAAATCGGAAATTGCCGCCCTTTTATTGTTTTTTCCGTTGACTTTTGTCAACTATTTTAGTGTCAAAATTCCTAGAAGCACACACAAGACTTCGTGTGGTTCAATTGGAATTTTGTTCTAAGCATTTGAATCTGGGAAGGGGAATCATGAAATGCGTTTTGAATTAAGCATTTCATGATGTCAGGATTTTGGGAATTGAGTCAATGTACGACGAGTTAACTTTTGGTTTAATTCATTGTTCATGTGACTCAATATGGAATTTGTATGTATCATGTATTAATGGGAAGTATTGGGGATTTGGATAGGATTATTTGATGATATTGAGGATTTGGATAGGAGTAGGGATTTAGGATCGCTACATCCCTCCCCCCTTAAGAAAAGAAAATTAATCTAGAAGAGATTCATTTTCTAGAATGGGTGAGAAGCAAAGGGCGGTGGCATTTCAATTTCGCGATAGTTTACATTTGTAATTGGGTTGGTATTTAAACATTCATTTTTTATATTTACATAATCGTTTTGATTGTTACTTTATAAATGTTTGAATTTTACCCTTCATTATATTCTTTTAATGTTTACATTGAATCTTACATACTAACAATCAATAGATTTTCTGTTTAATAGTTTAAGTGTTTTCTATAATTTGTTTTTCATTATAGCTTTTAAATATTTTAAATTTATAGATGTAAAAATTTTGTTTTCTTTGTATGCTTATTCTTTCATGTTTACATTTTTGCATTTCATTAAATCATATATAAGAATTTTTATTTTTCATATTTTATACATACATATATAGTTTTGCGTACTTGTTTAAATTTTATATTTTTATTATCTAATGTTTGAATTAAGTCTTATGTATTAACAATTTAGATCTTCGTAAAGATGTTAAAGGAAATTTGTTTTGTTGTAGCCTTTAAATATTTAAGATTTTCAGATGTAAACATTTTGTTTTGCTTATATTTTGTATTCTATTGGATCATATATAAGAATTTTTATTTTTCATATTTTACACATACATATATATATCTAAAGTTTGGGTTAAAAGAAGACATTTATTTGTTTTAAGCTTTTCCCTAAACTTGTGGAAGATTTTCCACACTTTCTTAGGTTTAGGTTCAAGGTTCAAAATCTGTGTAATAGAACCATCGAAGGGGGATATTTCGAGAGATAGGGGATTCGTGATCGATTTCGAGAGATATTGTAGCGGTTTCTCTATCCTATAGGAGAAACAACCCACAATTCCAACCACAATACCTACCCATTTCCTTTATAAGTTATTTACCTGTAAAACATGTCAAAGGGACGCATACCTAAACTCATTATTCTATGCAGATAATGCACAATTGAGTTTAGCTACAATCTTTGCCATACGGCAACACTATTGCGCTAACCATGGGATTTCCACCGGAAATTCCATTCATATTGGTTAGCAACAACCAAGTCAAACCAAGCGACGCGGTTGCATCATAGTCCATAGGCTTGGGTATTTATCGAACATTCCACAGAGTTTCCCATATGCTATTATATCCCCAGCCGACGCAGCGTCCTATTGACTTTTCCCAGATCACCCATTCGCTTGGGATCAATGATCTCTTTTTGCAGGTGAATAACCTTAGCTAGGTTTTCCTCTCTCTCGTATTTCTGTCTTGCTATAGTGCGATGACCTAAGAGATCATCACTAGGTCAGTAGACCAGCCGCATACACGGTACTGACGCACACACACTAAGCCAGATCAACCCTGGGTTATTGTGCTTTCCCTTTTGATTTCTCCATTCTGGCTACGCCCATCGAGGTCGAACGAATACACAAGTACGTTTCGACCTCGGTGAGTGTGGTGAGTTGGGGAGCGCACAAGAGAGCACGATTACCATTGGCGGATCAATGTGTAAAAAGCAGAAATCACGATTTCCACCCTAATTCAGATCAGTCACATCTCAATCGCATAAGTGGAAGGTCGCGTCGCAGTGTTCATCTATAAAAGAACTAACGAAATAAGACGAAAAGTTATTAATGTTACGCTTTCTTTAGAGTGTCAAATAGTATATTGCGTGCGTTTCGAATACATCTAGTTAAATAAGGATACCGGTGAACAGACTGGAGCTGTAAATAAAAAAAATAAAAAAACTTGTAATAAATAAAAAGGTGTTTTTCCATTTCCTTCGGAGTAACAAGTGTCGGGGGATTCTAAGTGAAGCCGTGCGATACGCTGGCATAATACTACAACCCCCACAATATCTCTTTGCTTTATTTCTAAAAAGGATTCTATTTATTTGGTTAACTTTGTGTTTTATTACGGATCTTACTACGAGCTTGTGTATATATTTTAACTGCAAACGTTTGACATACGGGTTGTTTGCTGGGATTTGTTTGTTCTCAGATGTGATTATTGGGACTCTTAGTTCCGCAGTCTTATGTTGGGCTGGGACTCTTTGTTCCTCAGTCTTGCGCTCTGCTCGGACTCTTTGTTCCTCAGTCTTACGCTTTGCTGGGACTCTTAGTTCCTCAGTCTTACGCTTTGCTGGGACTCTTTGTTCCGCAGTCTTGCATTGAGCTGAGATTATCTGTTCCTCGGGCTTACATTTAGCTGAGAGTTCTTGCTGCTCAGGCTTACACTCTGCCGGCGTTGTTTCTTTCTCGGGTTTAGGCACTTTGTTATTAAAAGTTGGGGGATGTAGAAATGTGGAAATGTAGGGAGCTGTTGGGATGGTTGGTTTAGAGACCTTTGTTAAAACATCGGATC